>JARHVA010000190.1:357500-955000 GCA_037957365.1 Torreya grandis
AATGGTGGGGTCAAGGTTCACTTTTGGGAAACATGGGTGAAGTTTCCTCTTGGAAACTTAATCTGGCATGTGAATTCAGCTGAGATAACTCAATAAACTATATGTATTAATCTGGTAGGATTAATTATTGATAAATGTGTATATTTTCTTTGCATTTGAGTGAGATATATTAGTGTGTATGTTTAGCAATGGGATCATATGATGTGTGCATGCATACATAATGGAGTTGAAGAAAAGAGAAAAAATGGTTGGTTTTGGACTATAATGAGAGGGTGCTACAAAAGGTAAAGGAAACACTAAAAATGACTATTAGGGATGACAAACAACATGCAAATTTGAAGAGAAGAGAACAACAATTCCAGGTAAATGACGTGATTTTGGCTGATTTGAGAAAAGAAAGATTCCCAAAAATAATAAATAGTAACCTCAAGCAAAATAAAATTGAGCCATGTAAAAATTTGATAAAGTTTTCAATGAATGCTTATGAGATAGAATGACCAAATGTGATTGATATCTCACACATCTTTAATATATTGAGTATCCTTACCATGAGGGACAAAAAATGACAATTATTTATGTTTAGATTCTTCAATTTAAGATTGGAGATAACGATTTCCTAAGAAGTTGATGGAAGAGATAGAGATGGTGTTGGATTCTAGAATCATCAAGAGGACAAGTGTAGGCACCTTATTTTGGTACAACCTTGTTTTCCATGGTGTATTTTCCCTATTTTGTCATGCTTACTACACTTGTATAATCACTTGTCTATAGGACCTCTCCTACCCCACAATACTCTTCATTTGGTCCTTAACCTCTCCAAATGCATATAAAACTTTTCTAAATCTATTATTCTCTACTTTGAGCCTAATTGCATACATTTTATGTTGCTACTTGAATGTCACACTTGTTATTTTTCCTAGGATGGGTATAATGGTCCCATTGATTCTGCCTTGGGCAAAATCATAGACCTACCAATTTCATTTAATTATTTTTTTGGTCCCTTTGAATTTGATTGTGTTCCATGTGCCTTGGTTATTACGTTTTACTATTTCTAGAATCAGCCTAATTACGAATAATGTTATAGAGCATCCAAAGATATCTCTAGCCATTTAAGCTATAAAAAAAAGAGGAGACGAAGAAACAAGAGAGAGAGTGCACCAAGTATCAAACATTTACTCCATAATTCAAGTTTGTGCAAACCTTTACCATATTTATTACTACACTTGTGATGGAGTCATCCATTGTGCATCACCCTCTTGTACTAAAAGAAGGTTTTAGTGAAATTACATGTAGTTGCATATTCACATCTAGGAAAAATGAGGTACACATCCTTGCTCAAGATTTTCATTCACACTACATAGAAATATGTGAGGTATGATTCCAACATGTGGGATAGGTAGTGTAAATACGTAGTGGTTTCCTAACCCGTAACTTTATTTTTTTTGAGTTGATGGAAAGCTGGGACAGTAATAAGGAAGAGACTACATTTCTGCATTTATGTTCATCAGAGTAGAGAAGTGCAAGTGCAAACATATATGACATCTAGATGCAAAAAAACATAAGAAAAATCAAAACATGAAAGTGAGCATATTACAGAATTGGCATAGGAGGACACAAACACCGATCAAATTTGGCTAGCAATGTTCCTTTTGGGGATAATCAATACAAGCACCATTCTTGATTTTTTACAATCAACACTCAAAATATGGTACACAATTAGCTACCAAACTTCACAACTCATATTTGCATTTAAAAATCCAAAATTCATCAAAGTGTGTTTATACGATCATCTTTTGCCTCTTTTCAAGTTCAATTGTCAATTCATTCTTGTTGTTTTGCATCTTTATTATTTTTAGCCACTAGGATAGATATGGATATACTATTTTACATTACTAAATGTTAGATCTTCCTTGTTAATCATTTTGTCTTCTTTTCATTGTTAAAACACAAAACATATAAAACAACAAAATGAAACAAATATACAATGTATATGTTAAGTAGAAGGAAAGAGAAAATAAAGATGCAACTTGGATGAGTGCATATGAGGTTAGCAAGTACCGAAAATCAGTGGGAGAGCTTACATAGGGTTCATGAGCAAGAGCTCATGGATCATTTCCATTACCCAAGGTGTATGATGTAGGATCATCATAGTCACCAACATGTTATATTTCATTAACTGATCACATGAGTTAGTGTTTGTGACTTGTCGACAAGGTGGACATTGATGTGCATGCTGAAGATGATTAGAACCAGTCCAAGAAGCATTATCGGATCTCTAACAACCTAGAAACCAAGTGGATTAAATTTCAATCATCTCCCTAAGGTCAATTGGGTAAATTTTAGGTACATGACAAAACCACCACTAATTACAGTGGCATTTTCAATGTTGAGGTGTGGAGCTAAAAGCTTCACCTAATGAGCAAATGCAAGGTTGTTGTATTTACACAGTCACCGATGTTGGTTAGGGATCGACCAGAGGCTGCTGACGTCTATTATGGATTGGCCGACGTCGGTCATGTGCAAACAGACAGAGACCGACGTCGGTCACCTGTGCGTTCCAGAAGTCTATTTTCGTGGGATGAATAGATTGTTTGCATGATTAGATTAACTGTTAGTGTTGAGTCCGCATTTCTATTTTTGGTAGGACTGATTTGAACCTTTGATTAGGAGGTGTATCTAACAATGGAGAATGCATAGCTCATGATCCCTAATTCTATATAATAGGGATAGATCCTCATAGCTTGTGTAACAGACATGTAAGATAGACAATTCAAGGATTGAATTGTGTTTGTAATTGATAGAGAGAAAACTCTTGAGGAAAAGAGGTCTGTACATCTAAGAGGTGTGGAAGAAAGAGATATTTTGATGAAACTGACCTTAGACTACTCTGAAACCATCAACAAACTGATACAGACCTATCTAGATCATTCATTCCTTTTAGCCCTGTATTCCCTATTTATTGGCCATAACTCTTTGTCAGTTAATTAAATCATGAAAGTAAAACCATTTCTGGATACCCATTAAGCCCTTCTATAACATATTGAAAAATCTCTTGAGGTTACTTTGTACGGAATTGTACTTCCTTCTTTAAGCCCTGTTCTAATTAGCCCTCCTTGTGTGCAAAACGCCTTGTCCAGAGTAAAATACGGACTTTATAATCAAACCAAGCACCATTCCAGATACCCATTACCCTCTTACATGTAGATAAATCATTTTTTAGTGCACTTCTTTAGAGAAATTCACTTTTCCTATATTGGCCTATGCTCTTCATCTCACATGCACCTAGGATCCACTTGACAATTGTTCTTTTCCGTACTTATCCATACTGTGACACCTTGAAACCACTTCCAACAGTTTTCTAACATCATCAAGGTTAATATTACAAAGTTTCAAGAGTTTTTAAGCACTAAAACTCATTTTGAGGGTTTGAACCTAATTCAAGATTTTCCAAAGCCTGTCACAGGCCGAGAGCTTAATAATTTTGATGGGAGTGTTTTAGCATGTTTCAAGGGCTCAAAACAATTTTCTAGGGTCTGTCTTGATGCTCTACACCTTCTCCAATCATCCTCCAGGTCATATCATCCTCCTATACCTTCCAGTGCTTAAAATCTCAGTGGCTTTTGACTGTATTTGTATGACAGTCATCAGGGTTCTTGGTTTACTTTGTTTAAGACAATGGTCAATAGGCTTTCAAGGTATGTATGAACATGTAAATAGTTTAAGATATTTCCCCATTCATATTCTCTATCAAAGATGAACTGATCTATCCATTTACCTTGCAAAACATGCAACTGTCATATCATTTCCTGTATACTATCACCTACAGGCCTGAATTCCAACTGTGGAGTTTTTGGACATTAAAGAGGTTTCTAACGCTTTTTTCTCCTCTCTAAAGTTTATAATTACCTTAGGGACCTATTTCCATACCATTTTAAACTCCATACAAACATTTTCACGTGGATTTTACCTTGAACAGTGGGCTGTAAGTATACAGGCCTGAATACCCTGTTTAGGCCTGTTTAGGCTTCTTATGACATTCAAAGCTCTTAAGACTTCTTGGTCACATAATACAGTTTAAACTAATTCTCAACATATAAATTAACCAGTCTACATGTATTTTTCTAAATGTTCTCAAGTGAACCATCATCCACACACACATACATATACACACACAGGCCTGTTACCAAAATTCCAATAAAGAAGCCTTAACAATATCATATGAAACAAAACATTCATTCTCCTTAGATCAAATAAGAAACTTACAATTCAATATCAATGTCCATGGCTTTCAAAGCCTTGCTTGCTCCTTCATACATTCTTTACTGCTCCTTCTCTTTCCTTCAACATTTCTTGAGTGAGGTCCTCCCTCACTAATTCTCCTCTCTCTTCTTCATTCCATTCTCTTCCCTTGCATGAGAGGACCTTTCCTCTTTGTTCTTCTTCTCTTCTACGCCCCTCTCATCCTCTCTTCTCTTCTCATCCTCTCTCCTTAATGAATTCTTCTTTTTTTTCTCTTTTCAAGAACTTTCCTTCTAACTTCTACGCCCAAATTAGGCTTAAGGCAAAACAAAATATTGTTTTTAAGTTTTAACAATATTCTAAGGTTGAAAATAGTTTCAACCAATTCCCCCTGATTTCCTCAACAGCCTAACCATCATTTTTCACCTTTTCACTTTTCACTTTTTACCATTACATTTACTTTAAAGGTGAAATTTTGAAATCTACACAATTTGGAGGGAAAACCAGAATTTAAAATTTCCCACTAGAATTTCATTTGCATTTGCAACTAATCCTCCATGGTGTTATTGTAGATGCTCCTGCATCAGATTTCTTCAATTGTATTTCCTTCTGAAAGAGTTTAATACAAGTTTTCGTTGTTTCTTGTATCTCATGTTCTTTGCTGATTCTGATTCCTAGTTACTTATTATTTTGGTTTAATTCCGTGTTTAGTTGCTTGCACAAAAGTAATCAATTGTTCTTGTTAAGATCCTGACATTCAAAACCATTGGCATGTAATAATTGACAATTATAAAATTGTCAGTCTTTAGTAGCTAGTGGTTTTATATTTGGCGGTTAAAAACATAAAGTAATTGCCCAACTCAAGTAAATTTTTTATGTGGACCATTTTACAAGAGCATGGGACCTCAAAGAGGTGCTACAAGAATTAGTGGTAGTCATGGGAGATTCAAATTAGTTTTGCAAGCATTGAGAAGATCAGTTAGGAGAAGTTTCAATTAGTTTTAGCTTCCAAGAGAGAGAGAGAGCATAAGCTTAGAAGAAGCTTACTATGGAGGCATGTGTTCAAAATTGAGAGGAGAAAGTATCAAGTTTATAAAGGGATTGAACTGGTTGTAATCTTCATGAATATGTTCAATAAACAAGCATGTGTGTGTATCAAATCTCTATAACAAAACATGATCTTTCAAACCAATAAAGAATGTGTGTGATTCCAAGTTTGAGGTCTTGTGTTTGAAGTGTGTCCATTAGACAGTGAGTTGGTCTAGGTTGGGGAGTAAGGAAATTATTAATTCGGCCCCTTATTCTTGTCTATATCAAAACTCCACCGTATTTGAAAGATATTACAAATTTTTTATTGATTTCTTCAAGCAAGAAGAAAAAGTTTCATATGACAATCAAATGGACATAAAATTTAAGATTAATGTTGCCACACAACAATTGAATAGACATCAAATTTAAGGTCAACCATTAATTTTTAACATCTCATATATATTACAATCCACCACTACCATGACATGCTACTATTGTAGATTACCCATCAAAGGTAATAAAAGTCAAGTCAAATCTATATAGTTTTTAATATTTAACCTGACCATATAAGACCACCCCTTACCCTTGGACTTTTATTAGACTATGTTATAGACACTCTCTTTATAGGAGAGCTCTCCACCCCACCCAAAGGTTTTGCTATGTACTGTCTCAGTCATTTGGAACACTTGTCAATTGGTCATTCTTATTCATATTTGAAAAAATCGTTACCAAAAAATATACTCTGGGAATGATATTGTATCAACTATTCAACAAACTCATATTTTATTTTCTAGTTGTTTACAATCGAAATAAATCAATGCTCAGAACCAAACATTATATGTTAGATTCAAGAAAATTCAAAAATGTGTCGAAATATTTATAAAAAAAAAGGTTTAGAACCTCCATATGCCAATGATCAAAGCCTCAATTACATATCTTAATGCATCGTTTAGTTTGTCCTTTAAATTATTCCTGCCCTTTCCCTATTATAAGGACTGTTTTGTAACATTAATGACTGGATTTCAATTGGCCCTTTCCCCATTGACAGACCTTGGTATCTTAGAACTTATTTAATCTTTTGATTTAATCTTGTGATTCACGTATTATCTTTCAATTTAAAAAAAAAAGTGGAGATGTGGTTCCAAGGTCTATTTGCGAAATAATGCTTTTGGCTTTCTGAGATCCGGGAATGGTTAGGGATGATATGGAAATAGAGTCCATGATTAATTTTGCGAGCCAGATAGGGTGGGAAAATGGGACATAGAGCCACAGGTTGATTGATGCCCATGAGCTGAGATGGAAAGGAACAGAGCAAGATATGAAGTCCATTACGGCAGGGGAACAACCCATCGGCATCAAAGAGTCAATCTGAATCAACCCATCTACAACAACGACCAACGGGGCGATGACACTAGAGAGAAATTGCCTTCGCATACCCAACAATCTCAAATTTCTGTTTTCTCAAGAAATTCTAATAATCAGAGGCCCCCCTCATCTTACCACAATTCTGGTGAATCTCAGGGGCCTTCAGACAACTTTTTAAACAATTCAAACAAATACAGAGGGCGTGGATATGGAAAATCCCATCCTCGTTCATTGGATATGAATATGGTATCAGCTAATGTAGATGTAAAAGAGGAGGATCATCATCATCGGCCATCCTTAACCGGCACGTGTCCTGATATGTGTCCTGGTGAGCATCTGTTTATTCATTCATTCAGCTGACATGAAAAGATTCTTCAATTTCATTGAGGTTAACAGCTTTGCGGTTATATTGAGCAGCCAAGGAGCGTACCCAAAGAGAGCGGCTCAGAGATTTGGCAGTTTTTGAAAGGCTGAATGGGAACCCACACAAGACATCTCCTAATCTTGCTGTAAAAAAGGTATACTTCACTTCACCTAAGGTTTCTTTTTAATGTCTCTGAACATCTAATAAGACCATGATCGCTTGAAGTTATCAGAACTTGCTATATTGTCATAGTACTTCAGGCTTTCAATACGTTTATGCTGAAAATGACTGTCAATTTTTAGGGAATCCTTATGAAATTAGAAGCACCTTGCACTTTATTGTAATTCCACAAAGCATATAAAATACAGAATACAGGGCTATGGAACATTAGGGGCTAGCCAACTTCTCATATAAAGGTAAAGGTCGTCTTTAGGTCACGATCAAGCCAGACACCAATTCGGGATATGAAACCCCAGTTGCGGAAGCCCACAAGGGGATTTCTTTCCATTTACCTTATACATTTTTCAAATCTTTTGCTCCTGGGTTTCCACCTCATGCCCAAGACTGGGAATAAACCAAATCTTGCCAATATAGTAATAAGAACATAAAACAATAACTCACACCAATCCTAAAAGCTGTAATATAACATATTACAAAAATAAATTGGATGAAGCTTGGAATCCGAAATGTGGAGGCAATCGAGTCGTGTTTTATTTTCTTGTACATGTTTCTGCTAAGCGTTTTCAATTCATATGAATGTGGGTAGAGAAATATCTAAGAAAGTGGGTAGAATAATGCCTGGAAATATAATCCTCTACTTGCAACCCAAGCAAAAGGGCACCAGAAAATTTCTATCTTCTATGTTTCTTATAAAAGAAACCTAGCATAGGAGCTACAGACTAGCTACTAGTATCATCAAATTATTCTGCTTTCTAGGCATATTTGTTTCAGGTCTTATACTTTTGAGTTTGACCTGTGTGGCACTTTGTAGGTACGAATTGCTTTAGACTACTCCTTTGTAACCCTTCAATACCTATTTTTGCTCACAGTCCATTCGAGTTCCATTTACATGTTTTGGTCATTCAGCAATACTAATATAAGCTGCTTCATTTAATACAATATCCTTTAGTTGCTTTCATTGCAAGCAATTTGAAAGATGCATAAATAGTTCCTTCTTGAGTTCATTTCTCAATTTTGTCCATTTATCAAATGGGACGGTAGCAGCATATTGATAGACTAATGCTTGATAGGTAGTATTTGCTGATATAGAAAATGATGCAGACTTTTTCATTTTTTATGTTGTTTTTGAAGACTGACATGTGTTTACATTGTGACTATAGTTTTGCAGGACTATCTCAATATCAGACGTTGAAACATCAGATATACGCCCTCTTCCAGTGCTATGGACTACAATGAAATATTTGCTGGAACTTGTTGACACCTCAGAACATGCATTTACGGTTGTGCATGACTTTGTGTTTGATCGGACACGTGCAATCCGACAGGAGCTCAGTATGCAAAATATCACTAGTCACCAAGCAATTGTTATGTATGAACAAATGGTTTGTTGATCTCTGACTTGTTTCTGTTTTCATTGCACACATGATATGTTCATGCTATAAGAAAATAATCTGCATTTCCAAACATTAAACACAATAATCCAGCATTTACTGCTTTGATGATCGATTTCCTCAACTCCAAGCATACAACCAATTTAAAGAATAACACTGTATGTGGATTGGCAAGTTCCATTTTACTCCCAAACTTGACCATGAGATTGAAGCCCAGGAGTACAAAATTTGAACTATATATGAGGTAAATGGAAAGAAACCCCTTTGAGGACTTCCATAAAGGGGATCTCATACACCAAATTGGTGTCTCTGGCTTGCCTGTGACCTAAAATAGTAAAAACCAACCATCTGGCTGACATAAGACCGGAGCAATGCCAGTTGCAGTTGTAGTATTGTTAAATGTTCTCTTCAATATCTTGTGTGTGCATATGGGTTGCATATAATTGCCTCTTTAACCTACAAGAGTTACTGCAAATATAAGTGGTAGTTGATGCTGACTAGGGAGAAATTGATTATGGTGACGGGTATTGGGGGAAGAATAGTGGTTGGCCAGTGCGGGGTAGGATTGATTAATGTGTGGTCTGATTGGCAATGCCATACACTGGGGGTATTATAACCTGCACCAAGAGGGACTATTGGTATCCATTTCAATAGAGCAACTTCATTTATTAGAGAAGGACCAGCTCTGTAGGAATTATAAGTGATCACAGAAGGCTGGTGATGATGCCTTTTGTGAAGGCTCAGGCCTACCATGAACAATGCAGCGGAATTGTAGATCTTTCTAATATTAATATAAGCTTAATGAGTGAAGTGACTTGAAGCCCATCACTGAAATTCTGCAGCGAACAAACAAAGAACAAGGATTTGAAATTAGAATATTTTCTGGAGGGAAGTCATGGAACTTTGGAAGTGCTGCTTTTGGTCCATAACAGCTAAATAGCTGATTAGGCAGCTGACAAAATTGCCAAATTGGGTTTGGATTGAGATCCGGGTCTTATAAAAAAGGGACCATTTTCTTCCCTTATTGTTAATGACAGAAAAAAATGCCGTTGTCATTTATGTTTTCACAATTAGTGTGAGAGCCTGAATAATCATAGCAGAGGAGTGAATTCAACTTTTCACGTGCATGAGGTTATGATACATACATATATGCATATATATTTTCATAATATCTCATTTTTTAGCATATATAATTTAGGTATCTGCAGTTCCATGCACAAAGCCATGTATATGGCTCCTGCTGTATAGCCCCAAGGCCCCCCTACCACAGTTGTATGTAGTTGTACCATGAGTAGAAGACAGAATATAATTAAAAATGAAAAGTATTAATGAATATTCTCAGTTTGAAACACTTTGGTATTTATAACATCCATTTGCCACAAAGACCCTTCCCATATACACACGGACTTGGATAACACGTACATAAAATAGTGATAGCATCAAATGCATAAAAGTAATTTGCGTGGCAGAGTATTATAGTGGCAATTATTTGCCAAACTGGAAGATATGCGGTGTGTTTTGTCAACAACTTTTTAAATGCTATTTGCAAATCCTCCCCTAAAGTTATTCTCTTGAGGATGTCTTGATAAAATTGTACAATTGTGAACAGGCTTAGCTGTAGTTACTAAATACAGTCGTAGGTAATTGCAACTAGGTTCCATGCTCCATGCATTTAGACACATTAAATGTTGTATAATGCAGGTCAGGTTTCACATTCTGTCACAGCACAAGCTTTATCAACTAAGCAGCAACAAGGAGACATCGATGCTTCACTTGAACTTTGAACAGCTATCCAAATGTCTCAGATCTCTTCTTGATCTTTATAATGTCAACACAAAGAGCACATCTGAAGCTGGGTGTCAAGCCGAATTCTGTTGCTACTATGCTCTTGTGAATATGAGATCACACAGTTCACAACAGGTATAGCTCCTAGTTCTGCTGTTCTTGGACTAAAGTAAAAGGTTTCTTAACTGGATTTTATATATAATTGTATATGTTTGGAATGAATTTATAGCAATATGTTGTAACTGTTAATATAGCCATTTCTGTAATATTCTCAACTCCCTAGAATGACAGGGGGAGTCACTCTCTTTGTGGTTTCGGACTGTAAGACCAACATTGCTGAAGTCGAAAGAGATGAAATTTGCAAGGAATGTATTAAGGTAGCCTGTGGATAGAACTAACTGGCTGCTACTTAATTAAAATATTAGACATGTCACATTTTTCCTATCTTACAGGGTTCATGCAATAAGCAAACTTAAGCTTCATGGAATTCTCAGTTTTCTTCATGTTGTTGTGCAGGTGTTATCGAATGGGTAATTTCAAGGGTTTCTTCGCTCTTGCTAGGGAATCAAAATATCTCGAAGCATGCCTAATGGAACACTACTTTAATGAAGTCAGTACTGCATTTGACATAAATTTGCTTATGTACCTAAAGGCCATTTTCTGACATCTCCAAGAAATTATTGTAACATTTAATGTTAATCAGGTTCGTGCACAAGCAGTTGCATGCATCAATCGTGGCAGCTACAAATTGAGTCCATTCCCATTGGGCGACCTTGCAGAAATACTTATGATGACTGTATGCTACCCCAACTACATTATTCTAGTGGTCTAAATTTGCAACTTCTGAGTTATTCATATGCAATGAATTATAATGCACTCTGTTTTGTTACTAACAGGAATCTGACATGGAGGACTTTTGCAGTTTGTGTGGGCTTGCAACAGGTATAGATGACAAGGGACTTAAGTTTCTCAGCATAAAACAATTCAATTTTTGTTTGCCTGAAAAAGGATTTCCGCACTACACTTGTCCTTTTATAGAAGGAAAATTAGATTCTTCCTATTGCTTAGAAATCATGAAGAAATTGAGCTTGCAGTAACAAGCAAACAATAATTATGGCCACACAGTTCCTGTATACTAATCCCAAGAATTATATCATAGAGATCATCTTGTAATGGTATGAACCCCATCACCAATTTCTACTTGACTTCAAATGTCAAGGGAAGGTGCTTGGCATAGCATTGGGTTTCCAGGCTTTGCATCTACTACTTCATATTTTTGTTTCTTTAGAGTTTTCCTCTGCTGTATGGTCTTGCTTTAATTCAGTTATGTGTCATTCAATTGGAGATGCACTAGGGACTCCAATTATGTACTAATACATCTATCTATTTTTTCTTCAGACCCATAGGCCATTCTTGGCCACTTTTGGACGTTAATGTCTAAATTAAATTAAATAGTGGTATATTAACACTAAAACCGGACACTTATCATTGAAATCCTATATGCACACTTTTTAGATGTCTTTTGTGCTAAATACTACCTCTAGCTTCTGACTATATAGTCTTGATAGCATATTTTTTGTAGGATTTTTAAATTGAATTTCAGGTTACCGATATTGGCTTGCATATCAATTTGCCAATCTAAATTTTGATGTCATTAATCAGTAGAAATCATTGTGGGAATTTTCTTAGCTTCCATGCCTCATTCTTAATTGTCTCAACATATGTCCTACTTCACATTGTGTTTTAACTTTTTTTGCATTTAGTGATCTAAATATGCTAAACTATTGAATATTTAAATTGCATAAGATATATCATTCACTATGCAAATATGAATGTAAAAAGCAGATTGCTATTGAACTTACCATTTATAGAAATGACAACATGATACAACACTTAGCTTATTTTCTGTTTTATTATTCTCTGCGCGTGCATAATCGTTAGAAACAATCTGCAATGAATTTGTGATTGCTCGACTCTAGTGATTGATTGCCAAAATTTGCTAGGATGTTGCTGGTAAGGCTCAGATACTTGCAACAACTATATGTGTCCATTGTCTGTCGGAACTAGCTCTGTAGGTTTTTCCACTTTTTTCTGTCACAAGTCATTGCCCCTGCTTGTTAAGATATTTCTTGACAATTTCCTACCTTCGATTTTGTGCACATATTTAGATTTTGCCCTCATTTGCTTTAAAACCTTAGCTCCATTTTTTACTCTTGTTTGACCTATTAATAGGGGTTAGAAAGATGGATTAGATAGCCACAACCACATATCGTTGAATGGTTGAGTGTTTCCTACATTCTAATAATCCAAATAGAATTCAAACTGCATGTAGTCTTCTCACCTATGTATACGTGTGCTCAATAGTGATCTACTAAAATGGAATGCAACTCCTTGGCTTTTGACACTTGACAATATGCAACTTTGACTTACTTTAGGTGTTAAGCTTTGGCTTAAGGAGTGTTCATTTGAGTGGTTTTTAGATTTGAATATTTTAGGATAGTGACTCAAAGATGTGCAAATATATTTCTCAATGTGCAAGTGTAATATCAGATGGATTCTAGATAGTAGTGGCCTTTGACTTGATATGTATATATAGATATTGTTTGGGTAATGTACCATTTTAATTGACATGTGAAACATGTAGGCCGACCCAAGTGAGGGATTTGAATTTGAAAAATAGTTGTTTGAGGTTTCTAGGACATTGTCGATAATGAACAACATTTGATTGTTGTTGGCACTCCCTCGGGTGGACATAGTAATATGAAAGATGACAACATTCTACTTAGGATAATAACAATAAGCATAGACTAAGGAGACCATGTATATGAATAATGAGACATCGGAAAGGCTAAGTCTAGAGATAGATGAATGGCTGGGAGAGAATGTGAGCAAGAGTCAATTGTGCATGCATATTCATATCTGTTAAAAGGTTGGTTAAATATGATATTTTCAAGTGTCTAATGTCGATTTTTTGTGTCTACAAATGACCATTTTAAATCTAGTATTGAAAATACTAGATTAAAAAGAATAGTAAGAAATATGGTACTTGTGGATAACTACATTTAATATCTTTAGGTATGCCTCGAATATTCAATTTGCTTCATGCAAACCCTGCAACAAAATATGCAGATATCAATTTCCACTTGTGGTAAAAAATTTGAAACAATCTAGATCATTAAAATATTTGATATTGAAAAAGCAAGGAACAAATATCCATGTGGATATGCGAACCAAGTTGCCCTCTGGAGTCATTGGAGAATGGTGTGATTATGCCCCAAGGAAATGTCATTTTGTTAATATCATGGATTGAGAAGATAGATGTTGTAACCCTCATTAGAGACTGAAAGCGTTTGTAGTTGGGCATTGCAAAGCTTCAACTGTGCTACTCAAAATATCATCATAACTATTTTGGTGGAACTTTTATCAAGTTTGTATGTTAAGATGGGGCCCCAAACTAAGCTTGGTGTAGACTTTTTCTTACCATGTGGTTTTATCTATATGGTATAGTTAGCTTGCTTAAGTGTCACTCAAGTGTTTAATAAAAGTCATTGGGGAAAATAATACCACATTCATGAGGATGTGAAGACATGTCTATCTTCCACCTATATGTGTACTTTTTTTAATGTACTTTCGACTAATTAATCTAGAACTAACTAGGAATGTTATCGCACTTGAATACTTTTGCACATTGTGAGCTTTATTTCTCTCATGTGTTCATGATTTTACTACTCCATATAGATTCACTTTCGTGCATCCGATTATATTTAGTTTTCGATCCTTGATTGTGGCTCACTTCGACATTATATCACAATGGCGCTGTAAGACGAATGTCATCGATTCTATTGTGATCTCACTTGTATTCTAGCTCATTCTTGGTGTTTTTTGTGATTTCGATTTTCAAGGGTTTGGTGGGGTTTCTAGAAATTTGTACAGATCTATACATCCAAAGTCTCCAAACGAAAAAAGGGCAATACCATTGGATTCATAAGATGCCAAAACACTAATATCGACTATAAACACGATTTAGTTTCGTGACAAACCGTTTTTTTTACCATTTTGGAGGGTTTAAAGACATTTTTTTAGTTTTCACATATATCAGTGCCGTCTACTGCTCAAAGAAGAAAAAGTTTTTTGGGTTTATTACGTTTTTTCAAAAACCTAGTGGGTCTTTACTGCGTTTAGAGGAAACCTTGTGGTTTTTTGTAGATCTGAGGTTGTGTGTTCTGATTTGGCATTTTTGGCAAGTTTTGCAATCCTTTGGATTTTTGGTTTGATTGACTAGACTGTAACTATGGCCACTTTCGTTTGTGACTATACTTATGGTCAATGGCTCCAACCAACATTCTAGATAGGTACACACAATTAGCGGCTCCAATGAGCCATTGTACACGTATGTGCCAACGATTTGGATGTGCATTGATTGGACTACGCAACTTGCACCTGGTCGAATTCTTGCTTCAATGTACATGTGTCCAATTGCACTCACATCTCACGTAGTCGACTGTACCTACATTATCTATGTCTCAGATTTTGTGCCACATCTTTGCTTAGATTGTGTGACTCAAATTTAATGGAGTAAGATGCAACATTATTCATGAGGCAAATGGAGTCATTTTGGGGTGATGCCACTCTTATCAATCAAATCAATTAAGAGGGGAACACTCATCCTCTTTCTTAGCCCCTGGTCACATGTGAATTAAGTCCTTGGTTACAACCAACTTAAGGGGGCTTAAATTTTTAATGAAAAGTTGAGTCAAATGTTTTGCAAGCCCAAAATATTAATTTAACAAGATGGATTTTGTTGTTCCCAAAATTCGTCACTTGTTTTTGGGGGACAACATATCAACTATTTTGGTCCTGCATGCCAAAATTTTCTCTTCCCTTCTCAAAAAATGTTATGAGTGCTCAAGTTTTTCAATTATTCAAGCATTTTCAGTCAAGGGACTCGCAGGTTCAACGGGTTCAACAACTTCAAACAGGTGAGCTCTCACAAAGGAACAAGTTCCAAACACTTAGGCAATTTCAAGGTTGGTTCAACGTCGAGGTTCAACTGAAAGGTCCATCGGCAGGCTTCAAACAAAAGATTGAACCATTGAACCCCGCTTCCAAAGGTTCAAAGGTTCAACGGGTTCAAAGGTTCAACAACATCGGCAAACTTCAAAGAGTTAAGCACTTTAGCGAGTTCAAAGTTCAACTGCTTCGAAAAGTTCAACGGCTTCGAAGGACTTAAAGAAAAGTAGACTTCGAA
Source organism: Torreya grandis (assembly GCA_037957365.1). Classification (NCBI taxonomy): domain Eukaryota; kingdom Viridiplantae; phylum Streptophyta; class Pinopsida; order Cupressales; family Taxaceae; genus Torreya; species Torreya grandis. The sequence continues at coordinate 373,102 of JARHVA010000190.1, forward strand.
GAAGAAATATTGAACTGTTGAACCTTGAACCAAAAGAGTTAAAAGTTCAATGATTCAACGAGTTCAATAAAGTTTGAGAGACTTAGAAGAATAAAGGATTCGAAGAGCTAAGGAAGAAATGTTGAACTGTTGAACCTTCAACCTCGAAGAGTTCAAAGTTCAAAGGTTGAACGAGTTTAACAGAAGAAAAAAGGATCTAGAAACTTCGAAGGACCAAAGGATTTCAAGAAAGAGAATGAACCGTTGAACTTTGAACCAAAATGGTTCAAAGTTCAAAGGTTCAAAGGTTCAAGGAATTTCAAAGTTTGAAAAGAAGCTTCGAGCAAAGGAAGGAAGTGGAAGATTCCAGAGACAAGTTCGAAGAGATGGTTCAACCGATTGAACCAAGGCGCCGATAGGACTGCCTGAACCGTTAAACCATTGAACCAATGAACTTCAAAGGTTCAAGGTTCAAAGTGGTTCAAGCGACCAACAACTAGTGACGTCCTCACGAATGTCAAATTCAAGGTAACAAAATGCCCGTTTATTTTCAAATATGACGCGGAACCTTAAAACAAACTCAACGACCAACTGAAGAAGCCGAAAGAGCCAACTAAAAGCGAGAAGATAGCTCGAGAGCTCAGATCATGAAGAAAAGGACAAAATACAACAAGAAAAGAGGGAGAGACCATAAATATCTGCGCAGGAGTTATTTCTAGTTGGTGAAACAGTCCACTAGGCGGACATCAGAGAGCGCGAGCACTCAAGGACATGGCTTATTTTTTTTGATCGAGTAAAGGCGAAGTGGACAATTGCGCAAATATCAGGAAGAGGACCAGGGGGCGCATACTTTAGAGGAGACATTTGAGAAGAATTGACACGCCACAGTTAAGGCTGACGCCTTGTTTCAGCGTAGCCACTTGATAGAACTGAAAATGCATTCAAGGCATTGAATGCAGCATGGGCCATTCCATGAAACAAAGTGCCAAGTCTTTCTTGGCTGCTATATATTGTAATTTCTTATTTTATGCAATTTTTTTTGTTATCAGAAGCAAAACTCTGCGCAAATTGAAAGGCATTACCGAGACTTTGAGCTCAGATTGTTAATCATATTTCGTTATCTGAATGAGAAAGCAAGTGACCTTTCAGACTTTGTGTTGAAATAGCTTGTGTTGTTGAGAAAATTGTTCTTATCCCTGTTTTCTGAATGCGTTTTTGTCCATTTAATTAAATAAGCAGAACTAGTGGAAGTAACCAGAAAGGTGTCCTGAAGCTGACTGTGGAGAGACTTTGTGCTGCCACAATTGTCTTTAGTGTGTTTATTTTTTGTTTCTGTTTAAAGGATCTTGGGACGACTTTGTGCCCCCATTGTCCTTCGTATTTCACTCTTTGGCAGTTGAAGTGGAGACTTTGTGCTACACTTCATTCTACTGTGTTACTACGCTATGTTTCAGTGAGGGAAGCAATGAAAGACTTTGTGCTTTCGTGGATTTTTTGTGGTTACCGTTATTACCAGGTAGTCCTCTGATTTTCTGAACATTATTTCTGAAAGAAGAGAAATGCCTTCAGCAATTACCCAAAAATTTTCCTTTACTTTGTGAACATTATCTCTGAAAAAAGAGAGATGGATGGTGTTATCCTACCCCTGAGTGTTATTTTCAACGTATATATATAGTATATAGCACTTCATATTTATAGGGAACCTTCCCTTGATGAGAGGAGAGATTTCTCCGCTTTTGATGTGGTCGACTTGCACATTTCGCTGATAAATCTCCTTATGTTGTGGTGGAAACACCTATTTTGCCCATCAGTTAGCTGGTAACAACATATTCACCCAACAGTTCTTGGCGACTTCGTTGGGGACAACAGTTTATGAAATTTGAAGCTTCAAGCTTCAGATTGAAACATCACTTGTGTCTTATCCATTATCATTATAGCCTTATCCATTTTCATTATATACTTTGAACTGCGAAACCAGAGACGCTGGAGATCGAGCGTTTCATCTCAAAAGTCAATTCTCTAGCAGCTCCACGCCAACTGAGAAAGAACGAGCAATTTGTAGCCTCAAGCTCCAAGCTGAAGCAAGGCCAGTTCTTTTTCATTTTTATTCTACAATTTGACAGCTCCACGTTACACGAGAAATCAGAGATCCAAAGGTGTTGTTGACCCTATTTTTGAGTTGATGCAGCAGAGCAATTTTGAGTTATTTTTTTCACAACCTCACTTTCAACAAACTAAGAGTCTTCCTCCTACCAACACCAGGTAAACAATACAAGACAAAGCTTCTTTTTTCTCTATTAGTAGAGCTTTGCCCATACATACCCCACCTAGATTTGTTATTCCCCCTTTCCATAGTCATATAATGGCAACTCAAGGCCCCTGGAGTAACTCTTTTGGTCCACTCAATCTAATTCCACCTCTACATGAGCTACCTCGTAGTTCTAATTTTTTTTTTCAAATTTTATGGCGATGGAAGAGTTCATCCCGATGAACATATTGCAACCTTTAGCATACCCTGTGGCGTAATAGGTGTGGAGTATGAGGACGTGGCAGTCAGGCTGTTCGTAGAGACATTACAAAGTACTGCTGCAAAATAGTTCTATCATCTGCAGGGTTGGTCTGTGGCTGACTGGAACACTTTCAAAGCCAAATTTGAACCCAGGTTCAAGCCGACAGAAAATGCGCATGCCCTGTTGGCCCAACTCACACAGATAAAAGAGCCTCATGAACCAATGAGGGACTTCATTGTCAAATTTAACAAGTTGAGGAACATGATTCCTACCATTGCTCAGCGAACAACTGAGAACCTTAAATATTTTTCATCAATTCTCATCTTCAAGAAGTGAGTTTTCTACTGAGACGTGCTGGCGGCATAGACCTTGCTGCAGTGCAGGATTTGGCTATTGAGGTGGAAGATGATCTCATCTTTGTGGGAAAGATAAGAAGAGATTTTAACAGAGGTAAATCTTCTTCATCCTCTGAATATCCATTTACAGGCACCACTAATCCAATGGTGCAGAAGCTGGCAAATGAGTTGCTAGCTCTTAGAAAGTAAATGGCGCAAGGGATGTCTACTCCTCTTTCGTACTGAGATATAACAAGGAGGACATTCCCCAATCAGTCATACCAAGGCAACGCTGTCAGAAATCAAGGGCAACCAAATCGTCTTCCTCCCCCTCAGGAAAAACTTGCTATTGAAGTAGCTCCAACCAACTCAGCAGTTGGATACCTTGAAACAGAATCAATTTTTTTTCCAACCTGAGTTGAACCTGGAAGATGGTGCTGATCTCTTTGCAGAAGACCAAGATGAATCAACTGGCGACTCCAACATTGGTTTCTTGAATTACCAGGATGAACTCAGAAGTAAAGGTGAAGCATTTGATGGATCATACGCTGTATTCACCTGGTCTCAGAACTAGTTAGCCCAACAAGCTGATAAAAAAAAATAGGGGAAAGATCTCAACCTATAATTTCAATTGTCAAACGAGAAATTTCTCTGCCTTTCCAGCCAAAAAATCCAGTGAGTAATAAAAAATTAAGTACCTCAAGTACGCCTTCACCTTCAACTTCAATTTCGTAGATCAGTACCCACCCCCCTAAAAACCAAAAAGATGAATAGTCTTCCCTTGTTCCTAATTCATTTCAGACATTTGATATAATTGACAATGTCAATAAAATCAAAATTCAAATGTCTGAATTTGAATTTTTGCAATTCAATCTTGAACAGTTGGATAAGTTGGTTCAATGTGTAAAGAATAAAATCGTCCCTACATGACCAACGGTTTCAAAGGTGATTTCCACATCCACTCGGAATAACTTTGTCATTACTCCTCTTGCTGCTCCCAAGAACACAGAATCATTTTATGTCTCCCTGTTGATAAACGGTACCAGCTGAACAATTGCATAATAGACTCAGGGGCGTCTGACAATGTCATGCCCGCCAAAGTGGCAGAATCTCTTGGACTCACACCAACCAAGACATTTAGGAGATGTTTCTCCATGGAGAACAAACAAGTGCCACTTCTGGGATAAATCAAAGATGCCCAATTTGTATTTGTGACATCCTTGGACAAGAGAACTAAGATGACAGTCTTGGTGGCCGACGTCCCAGCGTCATACGACATCTTTTTTAGATGAAATTTTTGCAAGGACGTTGGTGGCGAATTAAGCATGGACCTGTCTGAGGCGAGGATTCCTGTTAAAGGCATCATGTAGAGGTTGCTTCTTGAGAAGGAGACAAAATATAGTCACCCAAACATCGGCCCCTGAAGCTCAAATTCTGTTTGAGTCTTCAAGGGTGGGTAATTACTTTTTGACCATAGAGGATGTTCATGTTTCAGCAGATGAAAGTCCTGTAGGTGGCAATCCAAAAAATTCAGACAGGGCAGTAAGAGAATTGGTAGAGCAAAGTTCAGATGCAAAAGAATCCTCCCTCCCTGACCAGAGGAATATGAGAAAAGATCAGTTTCTAATAATGTCTGGATTATGAAATTCGATGGTAGCAATTCTTATACTGGTGCTAGAGTCAGGATTGTGTTGATATCTTCTCAAAGAGATATTTTTCTTTCTTCATACAAGTTGCAGTTCAGCAACACCAACAACACTGTTGAGTATAAATCTTTGTTACTCAGGTTGAAAGCTGCTCAAGACAAAGGTGTCAAGCTCCTTCATGCCAAAGGAGATGCTGAGTTGATGGTTTGTCAAGTGAGAAACTTGTGTCAAATCAAAAACAAAAAATTGCGCCATTATCGCAATCTAGTATGGGACTATATTGAAAGTTTTGATGCTTTCAATATATCTATAGTACCTAGAGAGCTTCATAATCATGCAAATTCATTCGTTGTCCTTGCAACCTTCATGGTTCTTCACCTGATTTCAAAGATAATAGGTACACTATTGCACTGGTCTTGCGACCAAGTGTCCCTGACAATGCCAATCATTGGCAGGTATCTGATGGAGACAATCAAATCATGTGCTGAACTGAACCAGAAGAACAACGAATTATGGTAATGGACCATACTGTTGCACGTCAAAATCAGGGAAAAAACTCTTTTGTAAGAGAACAAGGATTTATGGTTTTCAAATTGGAGACCGCATCTTGCCATGGGACAAGAAGAGAACCAAAATGAGTGCATAAAAAATGTGATCCCTGGTGGAGATTTCCATTCGCCCATCACCGATTGTGGGGAGAAAATGGTTTCTTGCTAGTTTATCAAGATAGAACGTCATTTTCATTATCTCACAGTGGGTGGCATCTGAAGCACTTTAATCTTTGAAGTATCAGATAAGATCAACTTGTACATATGTATAATTTTTGTATAGTCTTTAGTTCTGTTTAGTGCTTTTCGTTTTCATTTTTTTTTGACGTCTTTTTTTTTGGGTAGCATGACTCCGTAGCCCAATGGCATATTTAAAGGCACTAGAGATTCTGGATTCTACTTCTTTCGATTGTTTTTACAATCGATGAAAGTTTTTCAACTGGAGCCATCTGTTGTTCCCAAAATCCGTCACTTATATTTAGGGGACAACATATCAACTATTTTTGTCTTGCAGGTCAAAATTCTCTCTTTCCTTTTAAAAAATGTTTTGAGCGCTCAAGTTCTTCAATTATTCAAGCATTTTCAGTCAAGGGACTCGTAGGTTCAACGGGTTCAACAACTTCAAACATGCGAGCTCTTACAAAGTAACAAGTTCCAAACACTTAGGCAATTTCAAGGTTGATTCAACGTCGAGGTTCAACCGAAAGGTCCATTGGCAGGCTTCAAACAAAAGATTGAACCATTGAACCCCGCCTCCAAAGGTTCAAAGGTTCAACGGGTTCTAAGGTTCAACGACATCGACAAACTTCAAAGAGTTAAGCACTTCAGCAAGTTCAAAGTTCAACTGCTTCGAAAAGTTCAACGGCTTCGAAGGACTTAAAGAAAAGTAGACTTTGAAGAAGAAAGATTGAACCATTGAACCATGAACCAAAAGAGGTCAAAGTTCAAAGGTTCAAACGAGTTCAATAGAGTTCGAGAGATTTATAATAAAGGATTCGAAGAGCTAAAAAAGAAAGGTTGAACCGTTGAACCTTGAACCTCAGAAAGTTCAAAGTTCAAAGGTTCAACGAGTTCAACAGAAGAGAAAATGATCCAAAAACTTCGAAGGACCAAAGGATTCCGAAAAAGAGAATGAACCGTTGAACTTTGAACCAAGTTCAAAGGTTCAAGGAATTTCAAAATTCGAAAGTGTTGTCCTCCAAAAATATCACTCATTTTTAGGACAACATTTGAACTATTTTGGTCGTACAGACCAAAATCCTCTCTTCCCCTTTCAAAAATTATTCTAAGCATTCAGGTTCTTCATTTTTCAAAGCTTTCTTAGAAATCTACGGACTCTGCAAGCTTGAATCTACAGACTCTGCAGGAAGAAATCTACAGACTCTGCAGGCTTAAAACTACGGACTTTGCAAGCTTAAAACTACGGACTCTACAGGCTCATTTCTACGGACTCTTTCAAGGCTCGAGAGAAAACTTAGAGAAAACTACGAACTCAGTTCTACAAAATTCACAGCTTGATTTCTACAGACTCTATAGGAAAGAACAAGTTTCCAACACTTGGTCATTTTCAAGATTGTTTCAATGGCTTGGTTCAACCAAAAGAGTTCATTGGCAAGCTTCTAAGCAAGGATTGAACCATTGAACTGTTGAACCTTGAACTCTTTTGGTTCAAGGGTTCAAGGTTTAATGCCGTCAGCAACAGTTAGCGCTTCGACAAATGTTCAACAAGTTCAACCACTTCTAGGTTTAATGGCTTCAAAACACTTATCAAAGAGAAGAAGGCTTGAACCATTGAACTGTTGAACCATTGAACCACTTTGGTTCAATGGTTCAATAGGTTCAACGACCAAATGGTTCAACGTGTTTGGTTCAAAAAGATCAAAAGGACTTAGCCAAATAAAAAGAATGAACCGATTGAACTGTTGAACCTTGAACCAAAAGGTTCAACGAGTTCACAGGTTCAAAGGTTCAACTAGTGGGATGAAGATCAAAGAGCTTAGAAAGAACAAGGAAGTGACAGGCAGAGGAAAAAACTAATGAACCGATTGAACCTTGAACCGAAAGAGTTCAAAGTTCAATGGTTCACAGGTTCAAGCAGTTCAAAGACAGCCTCAAGCAAAGAGAGAAGCAACATGGATGATTCCAAAGGCAAGTTCAAATGAAAGTGATGGTTCAACCAAGGACCAGGGAAGCGATTGAACCAATAAAGCGATTGAAGCAAGAAAACGATTGAACCAAGGAGTTGAGAAGGCCCCCTGAACCGTTGAAACAATCAACCAATGACGTCCCCGCAGACGTCAAATTTAAGGTAAGGGAATATTCGTTGAAATTCAAATAAAGCACGAAACTTGAAGGAAGAACCAAGCGACTGGCTGAAAAGATAGCCCGATAGCTCAAATCGCAGCAGGAAGAGACAAAGCTGGAAAAGACAAAAGCGAAAAGAGGGAAAAGCCCGAAATATCTACGCAGAAGTTATTCCAGTAGATGGAACAGTCTGCAAAGTAGATTTTTGAGCTTGCAAACATCGAAGGTGCGCTTGTTAGTCTCTTTTGGAGTAAAGACAAAATAGACAGCTGCGCAGACGTCAGAGGGAACACACTAGATGATCCAGACCCAGAAAAAGACATATTAGATGAATAGACACGCCATAGTTAAGGCGACGCACTGTTCTAGGCATGGTCCTTCCAGACAGAACTGAAGGCGCATTGAAGGCGTTGACTGCAGCATGGGCCGTCCCATGGGAGAGAGTGCCAAGCCTTGCTTGGTGGCTATATATTGTAATCTCTTTTATTGTTTTAAGGAGATTTTTGCTTTATCAGAAGCGAAACTCTGCCCAAATTGAAAGGCATTACTGAGACTTTGAGCTCAGATTGTAGTTCATATTTCTTTAATTGAATGAGAAAGCAAGTTACTTGCAGACTTTGTGCTGTGATAACCTGTGCTACTTTAAGAGATTTTTTTTATGTCTGTCTTCTGAAAGCATTCTTGTTTATTTGATTTAACAAGCAGAACTAGTGGAGGCGATAAAGAAGGTGTCCTGAAGCCAATTACTTTCAGATTTTGCACTGTCATAATTGTTTTCAGTGTGTGTGTGTTTTTTTTTCATTTTTGTGTAAAAGACCTTGGGATGATTTTGTGCCCCCATTGTTCTTCGTATCTCACTCTTTGGGCAGTTGAGGTGGAAACTTTGCGTTATGTTTCATCCTACTGTTACTGCGCCCTTTTATTACTAGTTTCTTATCTTCCCTGAAAGAACTTCTGCTGTTTCCTGCAAAAACACTTCTGAAAGAAGAGAAGTGCCTTCAGTGTTTCCACCAAGATTTTCTCTTCTGTTTGTTAGCATCATCTCTGAAAGAAGAGAGATGGATAGTTATCCCACCCCTGTGTCTTACTTTCAGCTTATTTATATAGTATATAGCCTCCGCATATTTATTAGGGAACCTCTCCTTGATGAGAGGAGAGATTTGTCACCTGTTGATGTAGTAAACTTGCACACCAGGACAACCCATCTCCCTACGCTGTGGTGATAGGAACTATTTTGGCCACCAGTTAGCTAGCCGACAAAATATTCACCCAACAAAAAGGAAGCTTCGAGCAAAGGAATGAAGCGAAAGATTCTAGAGACAAGTTCGAAGAGATGGTTCAATCGATTGAACTAAGAAGTTGATTGAACTAAGGAGCCGATAGGACCGCCCGAACCGTTGAACCATTGAACCAATGAACTTCAAAGGTTCAAAAGTTCAAAGTTCAAAGTGGTACAAGTGACCAGTGACGTCCCCGTGGACGTCAAATTCAAGGTAACAAAATGGCCGTTTATTTTCAAATAGGACGCGGAACCTTAAAACAAACTCAGCGACCAACTGAAGAAGAAGCCGAAAGAGTTAGCTGAAAGTTATAAGATAGCCCAAGAGCTCAGATCACGAAGAAAAAGACAAAATACAAGGAAAGAGGGAAATACTAGAAATATCTGCGCAGGAGTTATTTCTAGTTGGTGAAACAGTCCACCAGGTGGACATCAGAGAGCGCGAGCACTCAAGGACATGGCCTATTTTTCTTGATCGAATAAAGACGAAGTGGACAACTGCGTAAATATCAGGAAGAGGACCAGGTGGTGCATACTTTGGAGGAGACATTTGAGAAGAATTGACACGCCATAGTTAAGGCTGATGCCCTATTCCAGCATGGCCCCTTGACAGAATTGAAAATACATTCAAGGCATTGAATGCAGCATGGGCCATTCCATGAAACAAAGCGCCAAGTCTTTTTTGGCGGCTATATATTGTAATCTCTTATTTTATGCAAAATAAAACTTTTTGTTATCAGAAGCAAAACTCTACCTGAATTGAAAGGCATTACTGAGACTTTGAGCTCAGATTGTTAATCATATTTCGTTATCTGAATGAGAAAGCAAGTGACCTTTCAGACTTTGTGCTGGAATAGCTTGTGTTGTTGAGGAAATTGTTCTGATGCTTGTTTCCTAAATGCGTTCTTGTCCATTTAATTAAATAAGCAGAACTAGTGGAAGTAACCAGGGAGGTGTCCTTAAGCCGACTATGGAGAGACTTTGTGCTGCCATAATTATCTTTAGTGTGTTTATTTTCTATTTTTGTTTAAAAGATCTTGAGATGACTTTGTGCCCCCATTGTCTTTCGTATTTCACTCTTTGGCAGTTGAGGTGGAGACTTTGTGCTAAACTTCATTTGCTGTGTTCTTATGCCTTGTTTCAGTGAGGGAAGCAACGAAAGACTTTGTGCTTTTGTGAGTTTCTTGTGGTTATCGTTACTATCAGGAAGTCTTCCTTTGGTTTCCTGAATATCATTTCTAAAAAAAGAGAAATGCCTTCAGCAATTACATAGGAATTTTTCTTTACTTTGTGAACATCATTTCTAAAAAAAGAGAGATGGATGGTGTTATCCTACCCCTGAGTGTTATTTTCAGCTTATATATATAGTATATAGCACCTTATATTTATAGGGAACCTCCCCTTAATGAGAGGAGAGATTTGTCCCCTTTTGATGTGGTCGACCAACACATTTGGTCGATAAATCTCCCTATGCTGTGGTGGAAACACCTATTTTGCCTGTCAGTTAGCTGGTGACAAAATATTCACCTAATAGATTTTATTTTAAGATTTCAAACTCACATAATTTTCAGTCCATAGCTCCTTTATAGGTGCAATTTTTTTGAAAGTGCTATTTTTTCAAGTTACATATTTATGCTATTCTTGAGACTTGTAAAATTGATCCTTTGTGGTTTCAAGGGGGTTGCATTTCTTTTTTTTTTAATATATATTTGTGTTACTTTTATAAGTATTGATTGTATACACACTTAATTGTGTTGATTGTATATGCACTCAATTATAAGTGCCAACGTATGCAATATCAAGAGAAATTTGGTGACAGTTACACATACTCTTTACTTGCAGACATTTTCGATTGAGTCTGACGTCCATCACATTGAGTATCCATAGTTACTTGTGGTCATGTTGACTCACCTATCTCCACTTGGGAGATATCATATGAGGATAACTAGTTATGTTCTAGTAGTTGTTATTGGAAAGACCAACTATGCTTCATGATGGATGTATATGGAATGCATGTTCATGAAATAAGACCTTATTTCACTTATGTATGGACATATTATTGCTCCCACTGACCCTTGTCAATACAATGACTGGGCTAACTCTTGTGACTGTGTCTATGGTCATTTATTGATACACGTTTCTTGGGATCTATACCACCATGTGGAGCACACAGAGTGTCGCTCCATTATTTGGAGCACTCTTCCAACTCTTTTTAGAGATCTTGCTAAGATTTTTATCATTCCTCTTCATCTTCTTATTCTCTCTTCAAAGATTGTTGTATTCTTTCCTCCTACTTCTATTTTTTGTGATGACACATTCTTGATGGACAATGCTCTTCTTTTTATAAAGCCACCATTAGTGGACAATATTCTACTAGACTTAAGTTGTCCTATTACATATTCTACATCTGTTCTTATTCAGTATATTTCTCTTCCAGAGCCATTACATATTTGTACTTTGAAGAATTCTATTGTTGGACCCTAAATTTTGTATCATTTTATTCTAAGTACTTTATGGCGAAATGGGTGCGAAAGTAAACCTGGGCGCAAAAGCAAGCCAAGGCATGGAAGACCTTGGTGTAGAAGAAGCATGACACAAAGAAAAAGGATGTAGGAAACATAAAGGAACCAAGAGCACAAGACTTAAGAAATTGGTGTATGGCTTGGACAAGGGCGCGAAAGGTAGAAGTAGTTAAGGAAATAGTTCGTGCAAGCATCGAAGGAGAATCAGTCAAGCATGGATCTAACACCGACTTGTGAGAAGATAGGCACATGACATTGTATATCTAGCATAGAGTGGGTATATAGGGGTAGTTAGGCCCATATCTACAAGAATTCAATGTAACGACTCGTTATGACTCATTGTTGTTTAATGGTCGTTGGCAAGTCATCATTTTTATGTTAATGTTGTAACTGAATGATCGAGGCAGAATCATGTATAAATATCCCTAATTTTACTTGGGAAGGTTGTTGTTGATGTTGTTAACTATTGTTGTGTAATGGTAAATGTAACCGTGAGATTATGTTGTTGATACACATCCAGACCTATGTATGGCGACCATTGACATGAATAAATGGAATACTTGTGCTAATTGAAATACATGTAAACTTGTTATGGAATTACTGATACTAATATTATTTTCCTTGCTTTGCATTTTTTTATTTGTGATAAATAGTTTAAGTATGGAATGATTGCATGGTATGAGCTGGCTTAATTATGATAGTGTTAATTATAATTAAGTACATGTTTGAGCACCTTAGTATAGAAAGATCAATGTGTATATCATCACGTGACAGAACCAATGGGAATCGATTTTAAGCCGTGTGCTTCGAGTGAGCGCGTGAAAATAATTATCATGTGATAAGCCAACGTGCTAGCTAGTTGGATCTCTTCTCCTCTTTTGCACGTGTAACCAAGGAAAGTAATGTTAAACTAAAGGAAAAGAACCCACCATTTTGGTTCCATTGTCAAGGCCCATTACACTTGTTAGCACGATGGTAGGAAAATGGTTGAATGACTTTCTTTGGAGAATATTGAGCGATGGATTGGTACAATAGAAGGGAATTTTGCACTCCAATACCTTGAGCCAAGAATTTATGCACGAACATGGGTAGAGCAAAACCTATATGATTCTCTGTACGAAACTTTCTTTGTAGAATTTGTTGGCAATTTGAGCAAGGAGACAGTTGACAGTTTTGATAACATGATCTAGAAAGTAGTCTGAGGACTGAAGAATTGTCATTCTCATCTAAGACAGTATGGAATTGTCATTGATGTCAAAGGTTGATGTCATTGAGATTGAATCTGATCATGCATTGATGCCAAAGGTTGAGTTGAGCAGACTTGTGGAGTAAATCAGGGTTGTGAAGCGCTCTTACTTATAAAATAAGTAAAGCAGAGTCGAAACTCCAAACTGGTCTATTAAATTTGGCCGAGTTTATGGAACGACTTTACGTCTTTCATGTTTTTAAGTCAAGTAATGTCAAAAACCCGAAAGGGTCTAGAAGAGGAAATCGAGATAAGTCAAGAAGGATGGAAAACCCGAAATAGTCTTGAAGAATTCCTTTGGAGGAATTCTTTCAAAAAATTTGGCAAGGACAAGTCTTTCGAAAATATTGTCAAGTCCTTTTCGGAAACTTGTCCCTTAACAGAAGTCTGAAGGGTACATTCAAAAAGTTTGAAGGGTATCTTTTGAACGTTTCGAAGGGCAAGTGGGCCTTTTCAAAAAGTCTAAAGGGTATCTTTTAAACGTTCTGAAGGGTAAGTGGACCTTTTCAAAAAGTTTGAAGGGTATCTTTTGAACGTTGCAAAAGGTATGTGGACACTTTCAAAAAAGCCAAAGGGTAGATTGCAGAGAGTCTGAAGATGTCATAGACAAAAAGTTCGAAGAAATGACGCAGACAAAAAGTTTGAAGCACGGACAAAAAATATGAAGAAATGTTTCGCAGACAAAAAGTTTGAAGAAAAGTTTTCTGAAGGACGCTTCTGAATAGAAGCCAATGTCGAATTCTCTCAGAGAAATTGGAGGACACTTCAGGATGAAATGGATCTAGATAAAAAGTTCGCATAAATTGTCTCGAAGACACAAAGGCTTGCAACAATTTGTATAAAGTAACCTTCCGAAGGAATTAAAGCAATGTTAAAAGATGAGCAAGTCTTCAAGGATCGCCATTGCAAGGAATGTTACAAGAATGTCAAAGAAAATAAGATCATGCCAACATGCCGAAGTTTAACAATACAAAGGGTAAAGATCGAGCATATCGAGGACAATCAAAAGGAGTGGAAGTGAACCCATGATATAGAAAGTAATGAGATGCAAAAATAGAAGAAAAGAAGCTCGATGGTTAATGACAAAGCAAGAATTAAAATTCTTACTACTTTAAAAGATCAACGACTCTCGTTTGATCGGTGCATTAGATCCAATGGTGCAAAGCAAACCCAGATTACCCTCCAAGTGCACACGCATTTGACAAGTGTCAAGAGGTCATAAGAACATATCCAAAAAATAAAAGAACGTGAACTTGGTGCGACGAATGAAATAAAAAGCCCACATTTAATGTCTTCTAATTGACTATAAAGGAACAACTGAAATTGGTGATGAACTTGATATATCTTCTCAGAACTTGAGATTAATCAATCTAATTGATTGAGGAAGCGACACATTTAAGAACATTAGAAGTGCATATGCCAAAGATATTAAAGGCATTTAAATGTTGTCGTTTGAAGCATGAATCGAGACACAAAGTCAAAGTCACATTGAATGTAGATCAGAAGTGATCGAGGAAGCGACACAGTTAAGAACAATAGAAGTGCAGATGCCAAAGATAGTAAAGACATTTGAAAATTGTCGTTTGAAGCACGAAACGAGACACGAATTCAAAGTCACATTGAATGTAGATTAGAAGTGATCGAGGAAGCGACGTAGTTAAGAATAGTAGAAGTGCAGATGCCAAAGATTGTAAAGACATTTGAATGTTACCGTTTAAAGCATGAATTGAGACACGAAGTCAAAGTCACATTGAATGCAAAACAAAAGCTTGAACTGGGTAAGAGCAGTTGAAGTGTGAACACTTTATAGATAGAAAACCCTAAGATGCATTTGTCTATATATGCTACAAACAAAACATTCGAAAGTGTCTTTTGTTGTTGCTGTGATAATAATTAGAGTGTTAACTCAAAATTGTCATGTAAAGACATATGCAGACAGTGTAAAGAGGCAAAGTAAATAAGGTGTGTCAACATAGAAGATGTACAGACACAAAGAGATAGAGGTAGATAAGATGACAAGGCACACAACGTGAAGGTGTAGTTACAGACAAGACTTGTAACATAAAATTGAACAAGATTCATTCTGAATCTCTTTTGTATTTTGAAGTTATAGCTTCATTTCTCTGATAGGTTGGTGCCATCAGAAAAATTGAGTTGGTGCTCAGTTAGGAAGTTGATGCTTCTTTAGAGTGGGTGATCTTGAATGTAACCAGTGAGGTTTGTCTGTGCGACATCTTTTCTATGAGGCTAGATTAGAACAATAGCTTCTAACAATTTTTCTCACCGTGGTTTTTTCTTTTGGGTTTTCACGTAAAAATTTGGTGTTTAGCATTCTTATGTGTGTGTATAATATTTATTTTGTTCTTTACTTTGCATATACATTATGTATTTTGTTTAAAAGTTTTAAGAACTAGGTTTTAACTCATCTACTGATTCACCCCTCTCAGCAGATAGTGTGTTCAACAATTGGTATCAGAGTGCAGGTTTCTTAGGAGAAGCTTAATCGGCTAAGATAGATCGTGGTTAGTGAACACAATGGCCTACCAAGAAGGATCTTGATCAAACAAAGCTTCTCTATTTGATAGGTCTAACTATGTTTTTTACAGCGTAAAAATGGAAGCATACTTGTCTTTCCTAGGGTTTGATGTATGGATGTCAGTGGTAAATGGTTATACGACACCTGCTATAACTTCTGCTGATCAAGCAGTCAAAAAGGTTTATGAGAACAATGCCAAAGTAAAGAATGCTAATCGTTATGGGTTGTTAAGCTCTAAGTTTTTCAAAGTTATGCACTATCAGAGTACAAAAGACATTTGGAACAAGTTAAAAAGTATCTATAAAGGAGACGCCAAAGTGAAATACGCCAAGCTACAAACACACAAAAGATAGTTTGAAATCCTGAAAATGAATGAAGAAGAGAAGATCGCTGACTACCTTCTCAGGGTAGATGAAATAGTCAATGTCATAAGAGGACTTGGAGAAACAATATAAGAATCGACTATTGTCAAGAAGGTTATGAGATTCCTTCCATCAAGATACGACTTCAAAATTTCAGCTATTGAAGAAGTGAGAGATTTGGACAAGCTTACCATGGATGAACTACATAAAACATTTACAACCTATGAAATGAGGATGGGAGAGACAGACACGGTTAAGAGAGAAACAACATTCAAAGTAGTAAAGTCTGCAAAAGAAGAAACCTCTATGCTTGATTTTGAGGAGATTGATGGTGAAGAAGCAAATTTTGTCAAAAAGCTGAAGAGAGCATCAGGTAAGTACAAAGGAAAACTTCCATTCAAGTGTTTTAATTGTGACAAGGTAGGACACTTCATTATAAAATGTCCATCTAATAAGAAGGACAACGCCGAGCAAGTAGAAAATATCAAAAAGGTGAAACCACATTATGCTAAGAGGAAAAACTTCTTCAAAAACAAAAAAAAGGTTATATATAAAAGAAGATAATGACTCAGTGGGAGAGAGTAACAGTGATAGCTCTGAGGATGAGCATGACTGTGCCTTTCTAGTTGAGGGAGATGAGTTCCTATTTATGGTAGAAGAATTCACCTCCTTGAATCAAGAACAAAATGAAGATGAAGATTGTGATGAAGAAGAATGTGAGATTGATCTTGAAGATGAATTTGTGTGTGCTCTTGAAGAAAGTGATAATTTGAGAAAAGAAAACTCAATGCAGAGGAAGCATGAGAAGCAGCTTGAAAAGTCTAATCAAATGATTGTGACGTTAAAAACTCAAGTTGAGGAAACCAACAAAATAGTAGAAGTCGTCAAGATGGATCTCCAGTCAAAATCTAACGAATGCATGAGATTTGAAGCAGAAATAGTATCCTTGAGAAAAGAACTTAAGAAGGAAAGATACCAACTAAACAAAAGCTTAAAGCTGACAAAAGTATCATAAGTTTTTAGTGAACTGATCAGTGCGCAAAAGCCTTCAAATGAAAAGTCATGTCTTAGATACGATAAAGAAAAATGATCCTCAGCTTGTACATCAATGAACTTGTATGATAACTTCAAGAAAGGAGGAGAAGCAAAAACTATGAATGAGAAGATTAGAAAAGAAGCAACGAAGGCAACGATCAGAAAAGACATAAAGACTAATCCAAAGAAAGATGCATAAGGATACATCAAAGTGGCAAACCTGAAAAAGCAGAAAGGTAAAAGTTTTCGGTATACTGCACCAAAGAACGTTATGACCAGGTACTTTCCTTCCTTTTATGGTTATTGTTTTAGATATAATCAGTTTGGTCATATGGATATTAATTGTAAAGTTTTTATTACTAAAATATTTAGTTTTGCTAGTAAAAATTCATTTGTTTCTTTGATAGATTCAAATTTAATATGTTACAATTGCAATAATTTTGGACATATAGCTAAGTATTGTAGAGCTAACATTGCAATGACAATATAGTTTAGGCAAAGACATGTCTATAAATAAGAATATAGTTTCAAAGGCCACTCTTAAAGAAAGGAAAAACGCAGATGAGAGACCCAAAAAAATGTGAGAAGTGAAAGATCAATCCTTGATTGTTCAAAAGACAGTCCATGCCAAAGAGAAAAACTTGTGGGTCATAGACAGAGGTTACTCAAAGCATATGACTGGGGACAAGAGCAAATTAACTAGTTTAAGTAGATGCAAGGAAGGAAATGCCAGTCTGGGAGATAACACTGCAGTCAGAATCAGAGGTAAAAGAACCTTGCACATAGATGACAAGCTTCCTACACACGTCTTATATTTAAAAGGACTTAAACATAATCTCTTAAGTGTAAGTCAGATGTATGATAATGGTTATGAAGTCATATTTAACGCTGAAGGTTGTACACTGAAAAGTGCTGAAAAAATCATTGCACAAGGAAGAAAAACTGAAACAACATATACAACTTGATTGAAGAAAATGATGCAAATTGTCTCATGGGAAAAGTCAATGACAGCTGTTTATGGCATAAAAGAATGGGTCACGTCAACTTCGACAATCTAGTCAAAGTAAGCTCTAACAAGTGTGTTAAACATATGCCTAAAATAATCAAACCTACAGACATCACATGCAGAGTGTGTCAACTAGGAAAGCAGACAAGGGTCATATTTGAAATGAAAGAATATGCAACCTCAAAACCCCTACAAGTAGTTCATACAAATTTATGTGGTCCTAGTAGGACAAAAAGGATCCAAAGGTGTATACTACTTTATGCTATTTGTAGATGACATATCAAGGATGACATGGGTAACTTTTTTGAAAGACAAATCACAAGCTTTTGAGAGATTTAAGATCTTCAAGGTCATGGTTGAGATTGAAATGGGAAGAAAAATCAAATGTATAAGATCAGATAAAAGTGGAGAATTCACCTCCAACGAGTTTATAGAATATTTTGAGAAGCATGGGATTAAGAGATAGTACTCTACTGCACGAACTCCATAGCAAAATGGGTTTGTAGAAAGAAAAAATAGAACTATGAAGGAGATGGCCAGAATAATGCTAAAAGAGGTAAAACTTCCTAATGGATATTGGAAAGAGACAGTTCAAACAACAATATATATCCTAAACAAAGTTCAACTTAGGGTAAAAAATGATAAAACCCCATATGAGCTGTGGTTTGGAAAATTTGCATCCGTAAAGTATTTCAGAGTGTTTGGAAGCAAGTGCTACATTACAAAAGAAAGAGGCCAAACTTGGAAGTTTCGAGTCAAGATGTGCTTATTTTTTTTTCTTTGATACTCTACTCACAACAAAGCCTATGCGTGTTATAGAAAATGGTTGCATAAAATAATTGAAAGCATCAACGTCAATGTAGAAGAATGATTCAAACAAGTTGAGTCTAATGAGGAGATCAAAATTCAAGAATCAGAAAATAAAGTAGAAGATAGTGAAGAGGAGGAAGAAAAGAGTAAAAAGGCACCTGCAAGGTTTGTTCAAAAAGAACATCCCAAGGAGTAGATAATTGGCAACAAAGATGAGGGTGTTGAGACTAGGAGAAGAGCTGTAATAAACAAGGAGAAAGTAAACTTTGCTCTACTTTCAAAAATTGAGCCTATGACCTTTAATAAAGCTAACAAAGATGAAAACTGGCTAACAACCATGGAAGAAGAACTCAACTAAATTGAAAAAAATAAAACTTGGGAATTAGTTCCTAGACCCTCGAACAAGAATGTAATAAGAACTAAGTGGGTTTATAAAAACAAACTCAATGAAGATGGAGCAGTCATAAGAAAAAAAGCTAGACTGGTGTGCAAAGGATATGCATAAGTAGAAGGTATAGATTTTGAAGAGACATTTGCTCATGTGGAAAGACTATAAGCTATATGAATGTTCTTGGCATTCTCTGTTCACATGAAATTCAAGGTATATCAAATGGATGTGAAGTCAACATTCCTAAATGGAAACTTAGAAGATGAAGTGTACATTGAACAACCAGAAATATTTCAGTTAGCAAAGGAAGAAAATTATGTGTGCAAACTAAATAAAGTTTTGTATGGTTTGAAACAAACACCTAGAGCATGGTATTCACGATTAGATCAATACCTGCAATGACAAGGTTTCAAAAAGGGGTGCACAAACAATAATTTGTATTTTAAATCAGAAGGTGAGCATATGTTGATTGTTGTTGTCTATGTGGATGATATTATCTTTGGAGGTGGTGATAGTAACATGTGCAAAGAATTTTCCACGCAAATGCAAAATGAATTTGAAATGTCAATGCTGGGGGAACTCTCCTTTCTTGGTTTGCAAATTACACAAACTAATGAAGGGATATTCATATTTCAAGCTAAGTACGTGAAGGAGATGCTCAATAAATTTGGAATGGAGGACAACAAACCAGTTGGTACTCCCATGATGACTGGTTACAAGGTAAGCAAGGAAGATGAGCCCCCTGATGTAAATAATACGCTGTAAAGATTAATGATAGGCAACTTGCTATATCTAACAACATCAAGACCAGAGATCATGCAAGCAGTGTGCATGGTTGCACGATTTCAAGCAGCCCCCAAAGAATCACATGTTAATGCTATAAAATAAATTTTCAAGTACATCAAGATCACAATTAACTATGGGTTGTGGTACCCAACTAGCGAAGATTTTACTTTGGTTACATATACTAATGTTGATTGGGCAGGAAGTGTGGATGACAGAAAAAATACAAATGGTGGTGCATTCTTTTTGGGTAATAGACTTGTGTCTTGGTTGAGCAAGAAACAAGAATTGATTACACTCTCTATAGCTGAAGCAGAGTATGTCGCAACAGTTATTGCACTCAAGTCTTGTGGATGAAGCAAACTCTTAAGGACATAAAGGTAAAATATCAAGCACCTATCTCTATTTTCTGTGATAGTTCAAGTGCCATAAATCTATCCAAGAATCCAGTGATGCATTTTAGAACCAAGCATATCTCCATAAAATATCATTTTTGAGAGAAAAAGGTAGCAAGTCAGAAGGTCACAATGGAATATGTGCCAACCAAGGATCAGATTGCAGATATCTTTACCAAGCCTCTTCCCAAAGAGCAATTTGAGTATCTGATAGAGAAGTTGGGAGTTGTAGTTCCCACCCCATATCACTAGACTCTTATGATAGGTTATAAGTCTAGGGGGAGCATTGCAGGCATATTATTAACTCCTTGATTAAGAGTGAAGGCAATCTGCTATGTACTTTACACATCGTTTGTCATTTGATGTTAAGGAGTAGACTAAGGTATGTTGGATCTAGATTTCTATGCTCATATATGTAAGAGATATATCTATTATTGACTGGTCTTTCAGACCAATGCTATATCTAGAATCTATTGAAGCATATGAAATCCAGAAGAATCATAGGAATAGTTCAAGTCAGTGTGCATTATCCAAGGGGGAGTCTTTTCTCATAATGCTCTATCCAGACAGGTCCAAGGATCAAAACAACAATTTGTCTTATTGGTTTAGCAAACACTCTTTGTCATTAATGTCAAAGGGGGAGAAATCAAAATAAGAGAAAGCAAACAGAATGAGAAGGGAATTCTGAGGATGTTTTTTGCTCTTGAGGGTGTTTTGCCTTCAATGACAAAGGAGGAGATTGTTGGCAATTTGAGCAAGGAGACAGTTGATAGTTTTGATATCATGATCCAGAAAGCAGTCTGAAGACTGAAGATTTGTCATTCTCATATAAGGCAACATGGAATTGTCATTGATGTCATTGATGACATTGACATTAAATCTGATCATGCATTAATTCCAAAGGTTGAGTTGAGTAGACTTGTGGAGTAAATTGGATTTGTGAAGTGCTCTTACCTATAAAATAAGTAAAACAGTCTCAAAACTCCAAACTGGGCTATTAAATTTGGTCAAGTTTATGAAATGACTTTACGTCTTTCATGTTTTTAAGTCAAGTAATGTCAAAAACCCGAAAAGTTCTAGAAGAGGCAATCGGGATAAGTCAAGAAGGATGGAAATCCAAAATAGTCTTGAAGAATTCCTTTGAAGGAATTCTTTCAGAAAAATTGGCAAGGATAATTCTTTCGGAAATATTGTCAAGTCCTTTTTTGAAAATTGTCCCTTAAAAAAATCTTGAAGGGTACATTCAAAAAGTCTGAAGGGTAGATTTTAAACATTCCGAAGGGGAAGTGGACCTTTTCAAAAAGTCTGAAGGGTATCTTTTGAACATTCTGAAGGGCAAGTGGACCTTTTCAAAAATTTTGAAGGGTATCTTTTGAACATTGCAAAGGGTATGTGGACACTTTCAGAAAATCCAAAGGGTAGATTGCAGAGAGTCCGAAGAAATGTCATGGATAAAAAGTCTAAAGAAATGACGCGGACAAAAAGTCTGAAGAAATGTCTCACGAAAAAAAAGTCTGAAGAAAATATTTCTGAAGGACACTTCCGAATAGAAGCCAATGATGAATTCTCTCAAAGAAATTAGAGGACACTTCAGGATGAAATGGACCTGGACAAAAAGTCTGCAGAAATTGTCTTGAAGACACAAAGGCCTGCAACAATTTGTATAAAGTAACCTTCCGAAGGAATTCAATCAAGGTTAAAAGATGAGTAAGTCTTCAAGGATCAATGTTTCAAGGAGCGTTACAATAATGCCGAAGAAAATAAGATCACGCCAACATGCCGAAGTTTAACAATACAAAGGGTAAATATCGAGCATATCAAAGACAATCGAAAGGAACGGAAGTGAACCCATGATATAGAAAGCAACGAGATGAGAAAATGGAAGAAGAGAAGCTTGATGGTAAATGGAAAAGCAAGAATTAAAATTCATGTTGCTTTAAAAGATCAATGACTCTCGTCTGATCAATGCATTAGATCCAATAGTGTAAAGCAAACCTAGATTACCCTCCGAGTGCACACGCATTTGACAAGTGTCAAGAGGTCATAAGGAAATATCCAACAAAGAAAAGAACATGAACATGGCACGATGAATGAAATAAAAATCCCACATTTAATGTTTTCTAATTGACTGTAAACGAATAACTAAAACTGGTGATGAACTTGATATATCTTCACAGAGCTCGAGATTAATCAATCTAATTGATCGAGGAAGTGGCACAGTGAAGAACAGTAGAAGTGCAGATGCCAAAGATAGTAAAGACATTTAAACGTTGTCGTTTGAAGCATGAATCAAGACATGAAGTCAAAGTCACATTGAATGCATATCAGAGGTGATCAAGGAAGCGACATAGTTAAGAACAGTACAAGTGCAGATGCCAAAGATAGTAAAGACATTTGAACATTGCCGTTTGAAGCATGAATCGAGACACGAAGTCAAAGTCACATTGAATGCAAATCAAAAGCTTGAACCGAATAAGAGCAGTTGAAGTGTGAACACTTTACAGATAGAAAACCCTAAGATTCATTTGTCTATATATGCTATGAACAAAACATTTGAAAGTGTCTTTTGCTGCTGCTGCAATAATAATTAGAGTGTTAACTCAAAATTGTCATGTAAGGACATATGCAAATAGCGTAAAGAGGCAAAGTAAATAAGTGTGTCAACATAGAAGATATCCAGACACAAATAGATAGAGGCAAATAAGACAAGAAGGTACACAACGTGAAGGTGGAGTTACAGACAAAACTTGTAACAGAAAACTGAGCAAGATTCATTCTAAATCTCTTTTGTATTTTGAAGTTGTAGCTTCATTTCTCTAATAGGTTGGTGCCATCAGAAAAATTGAGTTGGTGCTCAGTTAAGAAGTTTATGCTTCCTTAGAGTGAGTGCTCTTGAATGTAACTAGTGAGGTTTGTTTGTGAGACATGTTTTCTGTGAGGTTGGATTAGAATAGTAGCTTCTAACAACTTTTCTCACCGTGGTTTTTCTCTTTGGGTTTTCACGTAAAAATATGGTGTCGAGCATTCTTATGTGTGTGTATGATCTTTGTTTTATTCTTTAATTTGAATATACATTATGTATTTTGTTTAAAAATTTTAAGAACTAGGTTTTAACTCATCTACTGATTCACCCCCCAGTGGATAGTGTGTTCAACAGAATTACATGTGCACTTACATGCTTATCTATCAACATATGCACAAAACCGTTCAATAAATTACGGGTGGAAGACTTCTTGGTTATTAGAGCATCGTATGGTCTTAGCTAAGTGACACGTTGTTTGGAAATGCACAATAGATGTCTGGTGTAAAGGGACACTTCAAAGTTATATTTTGGAATATACGGTTTGTACATATTCTTGCCCAGAAGAAGCAGAGTTCACATTATTAAGAGAGCTGTGAGGAAGGTATATCAAACAACTTCATGTAGAGATTAAAAAGCTTATGGTTGATTCTGGACTTGAGAACTTTTCTATGGATGGATAAATTCTCTCACGCATGAGCAACACAACTGGTGCAGAAATTGTGGGGTATGCATTGGTATGACATTGGGAGTTTAACATGGAAGTCAAGTCGTGGGAATGACGCAAGTGAATTATAATGAGGCCAGGTGCAGGGCTATGAGAGGTAGTGAACAATAGGGTCAATGGGAGGATACTAGAAGTGTCGTAGGAATCTACAGGGGAGCAAAGAGGCATAAGAAGTACCCCCTGCCCACAGGTTTGCACTCTTCAATAGCGCATGTATGTATAGAAGAACCAAGTTAGGCATTGATAGCGGCACCCAATCCACATCGACCTAGTTCTCCCACCATAACTCATACTCATGAATTTGAATTTGATGGAATTTTTATAAGAAATTGGGATAGTGACAATGCTGAGTCTGAATCTAGGCTAGTAGAGGAATATTTGGGAGTACAAGTTCAACATAAAGATCTACCTTTAGCATTAAATTTTCCATTACAAATGCTCCTTATGGCACAACCTTGGAATTCCAAGTGGACCTAACATCAACAGTGGGAAAACTACAAGCCCAACCTTAACTAATCAACCTTATTCAACGCCCATTGCTTTTGGTATACCTATTGTTGCAAGGAACGCGGGAGGAATCACCGAAGGTGGTTTTGTTGGAGGAGGGTCAAGCAATAGCATTGGGGGTGGTAGTGGACTTCCACCATAGAGTTCAATTGGATCTATATATAAGGCACTACACATACATGGATGCATCCATTATCCATCTGCTCATCATCCATCCATCCACCTATGATATCTGCTATTGGCTGTGACCCTATATCAATCTAATTAAAATCCCCATTAAAATCAACTATATATGGCCCCATTAAACTCAACCCTATATGGACCCATTAAACTCTATATGGATATATATGGGGTGGGGGGAAATTAAACTATATATTGTGGGGGGTGAGCATAGTGAATAATCCTCCCCCCTCCCCCCTTTAAATAAACTAACTCTAAACTCTAAACTCCTAATCCAATACCCCATAGACAATATAGACTCTATCTCTATCTTGCCACCCCCTCTATCTCTATCAATCTTGCCACCCCCTCTATCTCTATCTTTAATAGTTAATATTTACCATGGGGGCTAACGACTGGTTGTATCACATATATAACAGAGAGATGGATACATCCATGTACGTGTAGTGCCCTATATCTAGATCCAATCCCCACAATATATAGATAGAGATAGAGTCTATATTCTATATGGGGCATTGGCTCTCGGTCGCACCTTACTCCCCCACCCCATAGATAGCCATAGAGAGTTGAGTTTAATGGGGATTGATTAGCTCTATGTATGGGGGAGAGGGTCACTCATGTTACGTATGTATATAGTATGGACTGCATCACTATAGTCTAGTCTAGTCTGGACTAGACTCTCTCCTAGGCAAAGGTGTTGTATCTCTGCGTGGATGCCCCACATCTACCTACACAATCTCGATCAAGGGAGAAATGAGATTTACTCCATAATCATCCCCATTAAACTCAAATCTATATGGCCCCATTAAAATCTATATGGCTAAATCTATATATGGGGTTGGGAGGGGCATGACAGTGCCAAAAAAATATAAACCCTCTCGTCCCCTAGCCTCCCCTCCCTTCCCCCTTATATCTAAACTACCATATATATATAGAGGGTCCCATATATATAGAGAGGGTTGATCAATCTATATAGAGAGGGGTGTCAACCCCTCTTTCTCTATCTATCATAGTGAAGATAGATAGTGCCCCCCATGGTCTATAGTGATCTAAACTCAACTCTAGACCATGGATAGACCCTATATAGAGCGGGGTGAGGCGGGTGGGTGGTGGGCACCCGTTCCTTTCCATTGAGGGGGAGTTGAATTTAGGGGATAGAGACATGACAAAATGATTTTTCATTCTCAAACAACCCATATTATCCACACTAAACCAACATTTGATAGATTTTTTGACCCCGAGCAATTTGAGTTATTGGTAGGGGTTTGGTTCATTAGCTGGGATTTGTCCAGCCATTCAGATAGTGATGGATGTTTTTCCAGCTATGCATTACACACCTCATGTGGATCCACCTTTCAACAACATATAACACATCATGAGAGATGTTTAAGGGGGCTAGTTGCTTCATTATATGCATACTAATGGGGCAAGTATGTTTCCCATTGTGGTTTACCCCCATATTTTTCATGGTTTTTATTATGCGAGTTACCTAGGGAATTTGTTTGGTGCCTCAGAGTTGTCATCTCCCCATTAATGATTATGACTTCTTCCACATGACATGCAATACCTCGGGGTCAGATGAGCTTTTGGGGAGCTACGACAATTACAAGCTCAGCTAATGCCATACTTGTAGTGGGGGATATGACAATGACTTGACCGTAGGGTGCTTTCCCCATGGACAATGCCACCTTAAATTTTTTATTTAGTCCTCCTCATCCACTCCCTCCTATTCCAGTAGGTGCCAATCCTCTTCATCTGGCTGTATTGCATCAATATGGATCAAATAATCCATTGGGTGTGCATTCAAAGATGGATAAAATCACTTTTTATCCCTATTCTATGTGAAAGATCTAGTAGGTTGGGTAGCTTCCGCTATCTTCTCTTCCATTTGGATTTCTTGTGCTCCTAATGTCTCGAGGCATATCGACAATTATATACCTACTAATCTGATGGCCACCTCACCTCATATTGTGATGGAATGGTATTCCCCACCAATCCATGCCATTCCTCGCAGTATACCCAAAAAATCAGGTGTAGCTGTAATAGCACTCATTTTTCCATCTCTATTGGCTCTACCTTTTATGAAAAGTTTGTATGTTCTTAGCTCAAGTTTTTGCTTGATCTACCATAAACTCATTCGGTTTTTCCTAGGAGATTGCTTACTATCAGGTCAGATTGGATAAGATAGTATCATATTCACTACTCTCATGATAAGTATTCACTATGCTCAAGATAAGATCATATTTGATACACTTGAGAGTCTATCATATTCGCTACGCTCAAGATTCTATCATATTCGCTATGCTCAAGATAAGTATTCACTACACTCAAGATAAGATATATATAGAGAGGGGAGGGGGGCGGGTGCTTTGTTTATATAGGGATGGGATAATATATATAGAGGGGTGGCCCTTCCCATATATAATTAGAGGTGGCCCCTATCCATCTATACACCCCTATCTAACTATTCCTAATCCCATATATAAAAGTGGGGGGGGGGGCGTGGGGCTCAGCCTTCTAGAGCCATTTATATCAACCCTCCTCTATAGATTGATTGAAGCCAAAAAAACTCTATATTATTGGTGCAAGGGCCCCATCTCTTTATGCGGGACATTCAATTGATATGATGAATTGCCCCCCTATATAGATATAGATATAGATATAAATAGGCCTTCAAAAGAGTACCAAAGCCTCATACCAGACATCCCTATAGATAGATATGGCCTCATACTAGGCACCCCATATGTATAGATAGGCCCCATAAAATAGATAGGCCAAACACCCAATCCCCATATAGATCTATAGGGCCAAGCACACAAGCCTATCAATCAGCACTAGATCCCCTAGATATAGATCCACCCCCCCCCCCCCCCCCCCCCCCCATATATAGATTGATTTCTATATAGCTGGAGGGTGAGGGTTGCTCTCCCTATCTAAAGAAAATTATCGACGTGAGCCCCCATATATAGATAGGGCCTCCTCCCCTAGCTATAGCTATATAGTGGAGCCTATATATCTATTTGGGGGTGTTGTCTCCCTATATATGTAGATAACTCTATATTGGCCCAATATCTATGTAGGGGCAGGAGAGAGCAACCTATAGTGATGGGGGGCCCATAGATAGATAAGGGGCCTCCTTGACTAGGCCCTGGAGCCTATATATCTATCTGGGCACATATAGATCTATAGGGTAGGGGAAGACCTATTCCAATCCGATCTAATGAATAGGCGATCAATAATGAATTATAACCAACCAAGTATTGGAGATCCACTGGTTAGATTAGAGAGAAGAGCATCGATTGGAGAGAAAAGATCAATCAAGCCTATAGAGATATATGGCATTGGTTAGAGAGAGGAGAATCAAGCTCTTCTTAAGCGATGATGGTGAATTAAAGAGAAAGGTCAAGCGGTGATGGCAAGAATCTCTCAAGAATTCTAGAGATATCTATAATAGGGCCCCAACCCACCCTAACCTTCAGATTGCTACACTCTCTAGTCGTTACTACCTGAGGCTAGATAACAGAAGTTTGGAAGGCCCTTTATAGATTGCTAAATCGAGGGATGACTTTATTTTGACCCTATACATCCCATGTATATATAGAGGGGGCCCCTATCCATCTATATATCCCTACCTAATCCATATCTATATAGAGGGGGTGTAGTGTAGTCTGTATAGAGTTAGATAAATAGGGGCACTCCCCCCCTCTAACTCTATATACGATAGATAGATATATAGAGGGGGGGGCAGGGGGAGGTGGGCTGCCCATATCTATACTTTCTATGGGGTGGGGGAGCCCTATCTACCTATCTCACGAGGGTCCCCTCTCTATATAACTATTTATTGAATACATAACACCCTATATATAGATCAGATTTGTCTAGTGTCTCTTGACCCTTATATATGGATGGGGACTACCCATATATTAAATACCCTACCCTTGATCGATTTCCATATATAGATAGGGGTGGCCGTGACCCCCCCACACCTAGATAGATATGGAGATGAATAAAGGGGATAATAACCCATGGTATTGGTATTAACCAGATAGTTTGGTTTGCATGGTTGTTTCCCCATGAATAGTGAGGACCGGCCCCAACCCCCTCCACTATCTATAGATGGGATGCGAAACCCCAGCTCTTAACCACCCAATCATTGACCAGATAAAGGACTATAGAATATAGAGAGGCACTTCCCCACCCTTACCTAATCTATATATCTCATAGCAAATTTAGGGTGGGGTTGAGGAGGGTGTAAGCGATATATCTATAGAATCTAGAATCTATGGAGATGGGGCCCCTCTATATAGTCTTATATATGGGTGGGGTTGAGGGCGACCAACTATTATATAGATAGTCAAGTTAGGGCCCCTTATAGATCTAGGACTAGGCTATCTATCTAGTTAGGGTGAGCGATAGATATATAGATTGTATTGGGTGACTATCTATATGGATGGTCAAGTGACACCTCTCTCTGGAATCTATAGGGTAGATATCTCTATGAGATGCCCAGGGGGGGATATTTATCTATATCCAAGATAGAGATATAGGGTAGGGTTGAATTTCCTTTACTAGGTATTAGATATTAGAGATATCAGTCAAGTGTCCCCTCTCTATATATAGATGGGGTCGAGGGCCTATCTAGATTTATGGCCTCCACCTCCCAATCATAGAATGTGGTCGGCGTGAGGGCCCTATATATGGGCATAGCGAACCACTTGACCCTAGGGGCCTAACCTTTTTAGAGAGTTCCCTCTAGGGTCGAGGGCCTATCCATATCTATGGCCCCACTATCTAGCTATATCTCCTGAGCATAACTATAGATCCATCAGCGTGAGGGGCATAAACTAGAACTAGTTCTGCTTGAGGCTGAGCCATATAAAGTTATTAAATTAGATTATTAGATTAATTAGATAGGGGCCCTCCCCCCTCTAACTCTATATGGGATATATAGGCCCTTCCAGCCCATAGAAAGTATAAATATGGGAAGCTCCCCCTCCCCCCTATATATCTATCTAATATTCCCATGTAGAGTTAAGATAGAGGGGGGGTAAGTGCCCCTTTATATCTATCTAACTTGATATAGACTAACACCCCCTCTATGTGTCCCAATGTTAAAGACACCCCTAGATGGCTATTGTAGGAAACTACTGGTCATAATTGGTTAAAATATTTGAACTACTACAAGAACATGCAGATATTTTCCCACACAACTACACAGAGATGAAAGGAGTACATCTGACATTGGGAAAATTGTACATCATATTAGTTGAGGGCGCTCATCCAGTTAGGAAGTGACTGTATCATATGAATCTTAATTTGCATGCGCACATTAAAGAATAAATCAATGGCATGTTGTCCGTCAGGGTTATCACACCCATTGATGAATATGAATGGATTAGCCCCATGGTGATTAGCATCAAGAACGATGGCCAAATCTGCATTTGCATGGATTATAGATAGTTAAATGTTGTGTGTCACAAACCCATTCTCCACACCATTCGTAGAGGATATTTTGGAAGGTGTCATTGGTTTTGAAATCTATACCTTCAATAATGGCTTTTTAGGCTTTCATCAAGTACAAATTACTAAGGAAGATTAGGCAAAAACCACTTTTGCCACTGAATGGGGGTCCTTTGTGTACAATGTTATGCCATTTGGTTTAAAGAACACACCAACAATCTTTTCTCGTATTGTCGTAGAGGCCTTTAAAGATTTCATTTACAAGTCCCTTCAAGTCTATTTGGATGATTGGACCATATATGGTTTGGTGCACGGCCACTGTGCCAATTTGTGTCTCATTCTTGAACGTTGTCAAAAAATTTAGATTTTTTTAAAACTTGAAAAGTGTATCTTTACCATACCTTTTCGGATCTTGTTAGGGCACATCATTTGTCGAGATGGGTTTCTCATAGATCTAGCCAAGATAACAGTTATTATTCAAATTTCATCGCCAACCACTCAATGCAAATTTTGTGCCTTCCTTGGTCACACATGCTATTATCATAAGTTCATTCATAGTTATGCTAACATAGCAGCTCCATTAAAAGAATTACTGAAATAGAATGACATTTTTCTCTAGACCGAGTGTCATCAACAAGTGTTTGAGACCTTGAAGAATAAAATGGTAATTGCACCCATCCTCCAGTTTCCAGACTGGATGACATCATTTCATGTACACGTCCATGCTTCTGGGATGCCCATGGGTGTTATCCTTGCGCAATGTAGTGAATGGAATCTAGATAATCCTATATATTTCTATGGTCATAAGCTTACACTAGCAGAGAGGAATTAATATACTATAGAATGGGAAGATTTATCCATGGTATACATACTTTAAAAGTTCTACCAGTATTTGTTAGCCATTCCTTTCACCTTCTTTATGGATCACAAGGTGCTTAAGTACCTTGTGAATAACCCAGTGTTGCATGGATGAATCTACTGATGGATTGTTCTCTTTCAGGAGTTTCAATTCTATGTAGTCATAAAAGTTGGTAACGTGAATTTTGGTTCTGACCACCTCTCACATGTTGAGTCTGGGGAACCAATGTGGGCTATAGAGGAATATTTATGTGATGTACAACTTTTTCAAGTTAGGTACGTGCCTAAATAATTAGAGAAAATAGATGATGAACCAAGATTGGATGAAGAGGCATAATATCCCTACAATTTTGATTTCCTTCTCACTAATAGATATCACATTGGTGCACATAAGATTTGACATCTTTAAACACAGTGGGACATCATTACCCAACTAGGAGTACCTTTCATGTCATTTCCCTCCAACAACACCGTCATGGACATCTCAAAGAACCTCCACGCATTCATGATGTATAACACATCTATGCAACACCTCATACCTTCCTAGTTTGTATAGGTCATCACCAATAAGATGCAAAGGTGCAACACGTACAACTAGTTTTTTATCTTGGGTGCTAAGATGGATTGGTGTGGAGCCTATTGCTAGAAAATCAGTGATTTCCTCCAATTCTTCAGGCATGTGCATAACTTAAAAAA
This sequence comes from Torreya grandis, assembly GCA_037957365.1. Classification (NCBI taxonomy): domain Eukaryota; kingdom Viridiplantae; phylum Streptophyta; class Pinopsida; order Cupressales; family Taxaceae; genus Torreya; species Torreya grandis. The sequence goes on from JARHVA010000190.1 coordinate 404,014, forward strand.
GTTTTACATTAGGTAAATCATCCTCTATACCCTGTGCCATTTCTCCAGACTCAACATGTGAGAGGTGGTTAGAACCATAATTCACTTTACCAAGTTTTATGACTATAGAGAATTGAAACTCCTGAAAAAGAACAATCCATCAGTAGATTCATCCATGCAACACTAGTTCATTCACAAGGTATTTGAGCACCTCGTTATCTGTAGAGGTGAAAAGAGTGGCTAACAAATACTAGTGGAACTATTAAAGTGAGTATACCATGGATAAATCTTCCCATTCTATATTAGAGTAATTCCTTTCCATTGGTGTTAGCTTGTGACTAGATAAATATATAGGATGATCCAGATTCCCTTTAGTACATTGTGCAAGGATAACACCCATGGCAATGCAAGAAGTATCAACATGTAAATGAAATGATTTTATCCAGTTTAGAAACTAGAGGATGGGTGCAATTACCATTTTTTCCTTCCAAGTCTTGAACGCTTGTTGATGACGCTCGGTCTAGAGAAAAAGGCCATTCTATTTTAGTAATTCTTCTAATGGAGTTGCTATGTTAGCATAACTATGAATGAACTTACGATAAAAGCATGTGTGACCAAGGAAGGCACAAACCTCATGCTTAGTGGTTGGCGGTGAAAGTTAAATGATAATTGTTATCTTGGCCAGATCTATGAGCAACCCATCTCAACAAATGATTTTCCCTAACAAGATCCAAAAAGGTATGACAAAGATACACTTTTTAGGTTTAAAAAAATATAAATTTGTCAACAACGTTCAAGCATGAGATGCAAATTGGCACTGTGGTCCCGCACCAAATCATATATTGTCCAATCATCCAAATAGACTTAAAGGAACTTGTAGATGAAATATTTAAAGGCCTCTACCACAATACAAGAAAAGACTGTTGGTGCGTTCTTTAAACCAAATGGCATAACATTGTACATAAAGGACCCCCATTCAGTGGAAAAAGTGGTTTTTGCCTTATCTTCCTCAACAATTTGTACTTGATGATAGCCTAAAAATCCATCAGTGAAGGTATAGATTTCACAACCAAAGACACCTTCCAAAATCTCCTCTATGAATGGTGTGGAAAATGGGTCTATGACACACACAACATTTAACTATCTATAATCCATGCAAATGCAGATTTGACTATCCTTCTTGATGCTAATCACCATGGGGCTAACCCATTCAAAATCATCAATGGGTGTGATAACTCTAAGGCACAACATGCCATCTATTTCTTCTTTAACATGTGCATGCAAATTAGGATTCATATGATACAGTCACTCCATAACGACAATCACCCTCAACTAATTTGATGTGCATTTTGACTAATGTCAGATATACTCCTTTCATCTATGTGTAGTTGTGTGGAAAAATATTCGCATGCTCTTGTAGTAGTTCAAATATTTTAGCCAATTATAATTTAGACCAGTAGTTTCCTACAATAGCCATCTTGGGGGTCTATTTAACCTTTGGAAAACTGGGCTATTAATTTGTTGGGCCTATTACCCCTACTACAAGATGAACCGATGTGTGCTACATTATTACCGCCACAAACTACCTCACGCACTGGACTGAGGTAGTGCCCACATGCGATTATACTATTGCAACCACCACCATGTTCCTTTGGGAAAATATTGTTACCAAATATGGATACCCTTTAAGTTTAACAAGGGATCGTGGCACTCACTTCCTCAATGAAATGATATGCATCCTCTTAGTCGAGTTCATTATTGTGCACCATAAGACAACTCCATACTATCGTCAAGCTAACTAACTGCTAAGGATTTTAATAAGACCCTGGGCCACACACTAACAAAGATTCACAATATTGATCACATTGACTAGGATGATCGAGTTTCTGCCATTTTATGGGCCTATCAAACCAGATACAAATGATTGAATAAGAGTACTCCTTTTCATCTTGTCTTTGGCACTGAAGCTGTTCTACTGGTGGATTTCCTTATTCTTTGTTTACGTATTATGCACGTTGGCCATCAAGATGATGAAGAATCTCTCAAAGCATGCCTTGACACTTTATTACAATTAGATGAAGCACACTTTCTCCCACATTGGAGTCAAAGAATTGAAAAACAAAAATAGAAACCCTGACATGACAAACATCTCAAAAATAAGACTCTCTTTTTGTTTTCATGTATTGGTCTATGATTCTAAGTTCACACACCACTATGGTAAACTTCACGTCCATTACAATGGTCCATTCATCATTCATAACATCCATCCCATTATCGCATGCATGTTAAGGCAGTTAAATAGCCAATTTCTTCTAGGTCATTTTAATGGTGGTTGGCTTCGACCCTATCATTCCATGTAATGATTCTATAAATTTTCAATAAGGCATATGCCATTAAAATAGTTTAGCCTTTTGTTTATTTTTCAATAATGCACTGACCTGGTTGCAAGCCTTTTTCTTAGGTTTATATCGACGCATGATTCTTTTTTATTTTCATTTTGGTCATGCCTATGGAGGACCATGACAATCTTTTATTATGGGGTAAGCTTAAAAGATGGATAAAGGAAGCTAGAGCACGTAAAGTAAGAGTGGGAAGGATTCACACATAAGAAAGGCATGTAGGATAAGAACAACATGCATGATGGGTTTACGTGCAAGCAAAAGCGAAAGAGGAATCACAAGTGAAAGTGCAAGAGAAAGCACGAAGGAGTCGCGTGCATAATGGGCATGCAAGTATAAACATATAAGGAGAAATAAATTCACGTAAGAGGTGGCACGCGATAGGAAATGTGGAAAAAGAGCGGCAAGGGAAAATACATTATGAATGGGTCAGGGCTACAGGAGGGAAAAAATAGCTTCCGTCTTGGAAAATGAAAAATTTGATTCTTTTACAATTTGCATGCACTATGAATAAATCACAAGGATGGGATTGGTATATTAAATGGACAAAATATTCAACATAATGTCAAGTGTGTCAAACAGACGTCATGGCATATCGTTAGAGAACATTGATGAGTGAAATGATGGATGAAGGCATGGGAGATTAATGTATGCAAGTCCTTAAGACTATATAAGATTATAAGGTCCTCATTTCAATACTTTAATGTTGAGAATTTTTGAACTTATAGAGCCCAAGCGAAGAAATTTTAAGCCCCTAGAAAGAGCATTTATCAATATCTAGTGACAAATTCAAAGTTGAAGAGCAAGGCGATGAATGTGGAAAAGGAGATTATTGAAATTTGTAATTGAAAAAATGCTATTGAGTAAGTTTTAGGTTGCAGGTATCAGCATCTGCCATTAGAATACGTTGAAGAGATAGCCGAGGACAATCAAACTAGTAAACACATATTCTTTTAGAAGATTCAGATGGCTGCGCCTCAACCTTCGGGCTCCTCAAAGGGTGATGCAACCAAAGCAAAAAGACCAAAGAAGTGAACCTTTGCTAGTTATACTTGAAGAGGAAGAGTATAAAGGCATAGGAGGATGACCTATTCTAATTCGAGAGGAAACACCTGGTAAGTCCAACATGCATGTAGGAAGTGTGGCACAACAAGTAACAAAAACCTATATCAGAAAAAACCTAGGAATGGTGCATGAGGGGGGGGGGGAAGAAGGATATAAAACCACCTCCACCCTCCTTATTGATTGAAGAAATGCAATACCCTGAGTCAGTCTTGCATGGGGAAGATTGGGAGTCAAAGGTGTCAATATGTCACGTGCTTGACTATAACCGCTGCCAACTTGGGAACAGGGAGACTTACAACAAGACTACAAAGTCAAACACCAGAATACAAGGAACGAGGTCACCTATGACCTCATAATTTTCAATCGGTTAAATGATGCTAGTGTTTTTCAATTATTTCACTTACTGTATTTTGGGAAACCTATGGATGCAGTGAGGTTTTTGGTCTCATTCATCCACAAAGACTATTTGTACTTTGCAGGGCATAGGATGTGGATCACTCCCCAATGGGTTAGCAAAATGACAAGTTAGTAATGTTTAGGTGCAAATGGTAACATGGATCTGGAAGACCCCAAGGAAGTGGAGAAGGTGGCGGTAGCATTGAACTATAAGGAGGGCCACATAATGTATATTGCTAACCTCCAGGACCCTACCTTTTAGATAGATTCATGTTTGGAAATGACCAAGCTTGGGGGCAGAGACAAGTAGAAAGAGGTAGACATGGTGCACCTTTATGTGGCAAGCTAGATGGCCCAAGGACATAAATAAAAATACACCTTGTATTTTGTTGATAAAATTGTGGAGGATGCAAAGAAGGCCCACCGCCTTCCAAACTATAAATTTCCATAGGGTGCAATTCTCCTTTTGCTGGTATTTGATGAGATTGATGTTCTAGAATACATTGAAAAAGAATTGTAGTGGTTATACCCACCTGAGAACAAGTCCCCTACATACCGATTCCAAAAGTTCACTTGTCTAGACACTATCACCCTTTCCCACAAACTATAAATGAAGGGATGGTTTGATGGGTTAAAGGAGGATTTCGATAATGAATGGCAAGTAAGGATTTGTCGACACAAATGGGAACCCCAACCTAGTTTGATGTAATGCAACACTACTCGCTTGTGCACATCTAGATGGATCCTAAAAATAACTTGTCTGGGTGGCTCAAGCTACAATATGTATTTACGGCCAAGTACTTCAATATTATTGTAAATCACATTTCTGACACGCGTAAGGTGCATATTAATGCCAACAAAATTGATGTAGAATCTCATACACTTTAGCAAATGTATATTTGCCCTGGAAAGAAAGCATATAAGGATAAGGTTGAGACAAATGTTATTGACATCAACACTTACCAAATTCTTCTTGCAGGACATATTCATACATTGTATTATATGCTTAAGCCATAGAAGAAGGCTTTAGGCAATCAAGGGGCACCTAATGAAACCCTTCCTCCCCCACCAGAAATAGTGGCACAAAGAAGGCAGTGTAGGGAAGAAAAGAGGTTAAGCCCTGATGCCACTAAAAGTGCACAAGGCGAGCAATACAAATGGTAAAATATAGACCCATCTCCTCTCAAAGACCAAGGCTTGCCTGCATAATAAGAACAAAAGGGCCTTGACATTGTTTGACAAAGCACTATTCCTTTAAGACATGGGCATTTTGAACTAGGTACTGGGGTGTCAGAACAAAGGGCGATGACTCCACCATTTCTTGAAAAAGAATCTAAAGAAGCCACCCTCGAGCCTGAAGAGGAAACACTAACACAACAAGAATACTCTGCCCCTAATGACATACATTTGGATACTTAAAGTCCTACTAGTGAAGAGGGGGCAGATAAAGGGGAAATGATATGCACCAAGGATTAAGAGGTTGATTCAAGTTCCCAACATCAGAGTGATCTAGATGTTGAGGTCTTCGAGTGTGACCAAAACAAAGGCAAGGGACTTGTTGAGGAAAAAACACAAAAAAAAGAGAATAAGGATGATATCCTCTCTGTTTGAGGATATGTCTCACAAAACGTCCTCGAGGAATAATTGTATGTGGAGATATTTTCCTGAGGGGGACGTTTCAAATCAAACCCAACATGATCTCTCATTTTATATGGATGTATTTAATGAGGAACACCAATTTGTACTTATGTTGACTAACATTGATTCAACACCAGAGGGGGTAGAGCTTCTAGAATCATTTTGGGTGGACACTCGACAATGTTCACCGGCCCAAGCAAGTGCGACCCTGATTAAGTTGGCTCTTATGGTCTCACAATAGACTACGCTACAAGGCTATGCTGCTAATCAACTTCAACAAAAACATCAAGAGGTCATCAACTTGTACCAAAATGAATTTGATGAAAGAATAAAGATTGAATAGGAGTTAGATGAACTCAAGCGCCAACTGGAAGAAGCGATGGTAGCTCGGGTAACAAATCTAAAATTATGTAAATCAATTTTGCAACAAGATCTAGCACTTGTCAATGGAGTGCCTTTTACTGATGGACCTGTTAATAATCATAAGACCTTGGTGAACCTTTTATTACAAATATGCAAAGATTAGGTCAACCCCCAACACAAACAAACTTGGGCCATAGAGCAATTTACATAATATGTGGAAGTGTACAAGATTTTTTTGGCTCGAGTGGGTACCACCACTTCCCTAGCAGAATGGGTTTTTGTCAAATTGACATGACTCGCCAAAGTTTTAGAATCTAGAATTTAACCAGAGGAACACCAACGCTAACAGTTGGCTTAGAATGTACTTACAATAAGGGATAGAGTGCAACACACCAAAGCATTTCAGGGTGTGGAAGCACTCAAAACTTAAATAAGCACTCATCACAAAGAGATTAACACCAATTTTGTGGCACTTCGAGGATAGGGTTTAACAAAGGCCAAAACACATGAGGATGTTCACAAGGATGCTACTACATCACTTGAGCATTTAACAACTCAAGCGGGTGATTTTATGGATCAACCCGAAGAGACCAAATAACTCAAAGGTGAAGTAGAAGATGCTACTTCCAAGCTATAGACTACATTAAATCATTGGGAGGACATCAAGCACCAGGTCGAGCAAATGAGACCTAAAGTTTTGATATCTAAGGGACTTGAGGAGGGCATATAGTTTAGGATAGACTATTGTCTTAGTGCAGGGTGATGTTGGACCTTAAATTTTGTATCACTTTATTCCAAGTACTTTTTACCGAGATGGGTGTGAAAATAAACCTAGGCACAAAAGCAAGATAAGACGCAAAAGAAGCATGATGCAAAGAACAAAGATGCAGGAAACATGGAATAACCAAGGAAGCAAGACTCAGGAAATTGGTGTATAGATTAGACAAGGGCACAGAGGGAAAAAATAGTTAAGGAATTGGTTTGCACGAGCATCAAAGGGGAATGAGTGAAGCATGGAGCTAACACCTACCTACAAGAAGATAGGCACACATCATCATATATCTAGCATAGAGTAGATATACAGGGGAAATTAAGCCCATATCTATAGGAATTCAATGTAACAATGTACCATGACTCATTGTTGATTAATGGTCATTGGAAAATCATGATTTTTATGTCAATGTTGTAACTAAATGATCGGGGTAGAATTATGTATAAATACCCCTAGTTTTACTTTAGAAGGTTGTTGTTGATGTTGTTAGCTATTGCTATGTAATGGTAAATGTAATTCTAAGCTTATGTTTATGATATGTATCAAGACCTATGTATGGTGACCATTGACATGAATAAATGGAATACTTGTGCTGATTGAAATACATGTAAACTTGTTATGGAACTATTGACACTAGTATTCTTTTTCTTGCTTTATACCCTTTTTATTTATGATAAATAGTTTAAATATGGAATGATTGTATGGTATGAGTTAGATTAGATATGATACTGTTAATTATAATTAAGTACCTATTTTATTACGTTAGTATAGAAAGACCAATGTGCATATCATCACATGACAAAACCAACGGAAATCTATCCTAAGCTGCACCCTTCATGTGAGCGCATGAGACTAATTTTCACATGATAAGCCAACGTGCTAGCTAGTTTGATCTCTTTTCCTCTTTGCGTGTGTGACCAAGGAAAGTAATGTTAAACTAGAGGAAAAGAACCCAACATCTATTGTTTTTAGTGAGAGTGTTGGCAATATGATTGTCATTGATGTCAAAAGGGAGATTATTGGCAATATGGATGTCATTGATGTTCATAGATGAGTATGGTGATTTGAAGATGTGTAAGGGATCCTATTAGAGGTCAAGGATGATTGGAGTGCTTGTGTGCATGAGTGAAATTCATCTGGTTCTTCATTTTGTTCATCTAGACATTTTGGGTCTAGTTGTAGAAAATCTGAATAGACAATTTACTGATGTCACCATTGCCACGTGTGGATGAGTCTGGGGGAGTTGGTCATATGATTTTTATCACATTAGTCCCTAGTTGTTATTCACTAGATTTGAAGTCATGCGATGAAGCATAATTAAAGAAATGAGGATGCAAATTTGGATACTCAGAAAGAATTCACTAACTTTCCATACTTAGCCAAATTTGCAAAAGGGCTCAAGCAGAGCCAAGTAAGCATGTTGATGAGGTCAACATTCACACACATGGAGGTGTTAGAATAAAATGATCATATGGGTTTGTTCATTTTTGTGCCTAGTTTCTATGCATTGAATCTCAAGTCATGCGACGTAGCAGACAAAACATATGCATGTGTAAAGTTGGGTTCTTAAGCATTTTGACATTGTTTTCTCACATTTAGTCAAATTTGTAGATGGCAAGAAAAACTGAGTAGATATTTTTATGATGTCTTATCTTGCATGTATGAAGGTTTTTGGAGAAGATGAATATATGGATGGAATCCCTTATGTGACAATATCTTATGCACTAAATTATAGGTCATGCGATGAAGTGCATCAAAAGTTATGTAAGAACAAGTTGGCCTTCTAGGCAGTTCTAAGCATAGTTAGCTCTATTGCAAAAGAATATGAGTGAGAAGATTAGTGGCATTATATCTAGCATACGCAAAGGATTCAGGTAGAGATGAGCATATGCATTTGTTCATTATCATGCCTAGTTTATATGTTCTAAATTTTAGAACATGCAGATAAGTGAAGCAAAAGATATGAAGGTGTAAAGTTAGTCTTCCAGACATATTGAGATGGTCCCCATAGTCAAATATGCACAAAGCAAAGTTTATGCTTGTTATAAGATCTAATGGTGAGTGCTTAATCGTACATTGAAGATCTAACTATGCGCAATGAAGTCAATATGTCAAAGGCACCTGCGAGTGAACACATTAGTGACAAGTGTCATAATCACAAAGCCTAAACAATAAATCTACAATGCAGTTCAAATTCAAATAGTCAATTATCAACACAAGGATGCCAAGTGTCTCAATAGTGAGAATTGACAACAATGTGCAAAAGGCACGCTCTAATGCTAAGTGTCACATTCTTGAGAGCTCGTCAGAGATAAAGATCAAGCTTGTCAAAAGATTAAACGATGAGCAGATGATCGTGCAATAAAGATCTAACGGAGTGAGTGGAATCAATGGGATAAAGTGGTCAATGTTTATCGACATAGAGGTGAGTTAAAGACCGAGATAGTTTGATGAGATCGATGGAGTGTATTTGTTTCAAAGACTTCGGAAGCAATGGGATGAAATTATGAGCAGTTATAAACCAGACCTATAATAAATAATTGAGATTAGATTCTTTTATAAATTTATATTGTAATTTAGAGTTGTAGCTCCATATAGATCTGATTGGTGGGTTCCATCAGATATGCTAAGTTGGTGCTCAGTTAGGGAGTTGGTGCTTCCTTAGAGTTTGTGCTCTTAAACCAAGGGATTAGTGTCTTCTTAGGGTTGGTGCCCTTAAATGTGTAACCAATTAAGTTTTGACTATAAGGTTAGATTAGAATAGTAGATTCTAGCAGCTATTCTTACCATGGTTTTGTCATATTGGGTTTTCTACCTATACATATGGTGTTATGTGTTTTTGTGTGTGTGTTATCTAAATATATGTTTTAATCTACATATCCTTTTTAGTTTGATTTTAAAAGGGATTAAAATGACTAATTTAGTCAATATGCTGATTCACCCCCTCTCAATAGATAGTTGTGTTCTAACAATATGTATCAGAACACTAGTTCTTTGAAAGAAGCTTAATCAACTCAGGTAGATCTTGGATGGTAAACACAAATGACTAGTCAAGAAATCTCTTCCTCAAACAAGGAACCTCTCTTTAATGGATCAATTTATGCATTTTGGAGCATTAGAATGGAAGCATACTTATATTCATTAGGGTTTGATGTATGTATGTCTATTGTAAATGGATATACAACCCCTACTACAACTCCTACTGATCAGGTTTCAAATAAGCATATGAGAGCAATGCTAAGGCAAATAATGCTATTCTTTGTGAATTGTCTAAATTAGAGTTTGTCAAAGTGATGCATTATCAGAATGCATAACATATTTGGAAAAAATTGAAGAGCATCTATGAAGGTGAGGATAAGGCAAAGCAGGACAAACTACAAACATACAGAGGTATATTTAAAAGTCTTAAAATGATTGAAGAGAAAATTGCAAACTACCTCCTCAAGGTAGATGAATTAGTCAATGCAATTAGAGGCCTTAGATAAGAGATGAAAGAATAAATCATTGTCAAAAAGGTCCTAAGATCTCTGCCATCTAGGTATGACTCTAAAATCTCTGTAATAGAGGAAACGAGAGATCTAGATAAACTCACTGTTGATGAGTTGCATGAAACCTTCACTACTTATGAGATGATAATGGGAGAAGTTGATACTTCCAAGATAGACACTACATTCAAAGCATCCAAGAATGTAAAAGCATAAGCATCTACATCTAGATCTAAGGAGATTGATGAAGAAGAAACCAACTTTTTCAGAAGATTAAAAAGAGGGTCTAGAAAGTACAAAGGTAAGTTACCCTTTAAATGATTTAACTATGGTAAGGTAGAACATTTTACTGCTAAATGCCCTTACAACAAAAAGGATAACTCTGAGCAAGAAGAGGATTGTGAAAATATGAAACCCCACTATTCCAAGAAGAGGAAATTCTTTAAAAACAAGAAGGGCTTGCATATAAGAGAAGTGATAGCTCAAATGATAGCCATGATTGTGCCTTTGTGGCAAAGGGAAATGAATCCCTATTCATGGCATTAAGTCAACTTTTTTAGATCTAGAAAAAGAAGTTTAAGACTCTGATGAAGAAGAGGAAGGAGAAGTGGACCTAGAATGTGAAATCATTTATGCTTTAGATGAGATTGAATGCTGATAAAAGAGAACTCAAGGTAGAAGAATCTTGGACAATTTTTTTTTAAAAATTGTCCAAAATTCTTGAAAGATCTGATCAGAGGGTAGTAATCCTAAAGACACAAGTTTAAGAGGCCAAAATAATAGATGTAGTTAAATCTGAACTACAATCTAAATATAATAAATGCATGAAGCTAGAAGTAGAGATATTGGCTTTGAGAAAAGAACTTGAAAAAAATAAAGAACAAATAGATAAAGGTCTGAAGCTAAAAAGAGGATCAAACATCATTGATGAATTGATCAACTCTCAAAAGCCATTAAAAGAGAAATTTGGTCTTGGTTATGAAAAATGGAAAATCTCCATAACTAGTATGTCTATAAAGTTATATGATAACTTCAAAGCAGAAATAGGATCATGAGCAAAGAAAGAGAAAGTTTGTAAGGATACAAAGATAGATATAAGCAATGTTGATACGAAGAAAGCTAAAGGAGAAAAGAAGCCTGAGGAAAGGAAGAATAATAATGAGTCCATCTCTGCAAACTCAAGGAAGATGTAGAAGAGAAAGGTAGCTGATGCAGATGGATACACAAAAGTGAGATAATTGAATAGCCCAGAGTTTAGAAGAACTCCCCATCCTGCACAAAGAAATGCTATGACTAGGTGTTCCTCATTTTTCTATGGTTTTTATTATAGCTATAATCAGTTTGGTCATAAGGCTAGTGCATATAGAGTTGTATCTAAAAGGAGAATAAACTTTGTAAGAAAAAACTCATTTGCATCCTTGTTAGATACAAATGTAATATGTTATAATTTCAATAATTTTGGTCACATAGCTAAACAATGTAGAACAAGCTTTGTAAGACCAAAGATACAAAGTAAAAATAAAGGCATGATTCCCAGTGTGAACAAAGGTTCACAAGTCTCTGGAAAAAGGAAAAACAAGACATTTAAGAAACCCAAGGATGTATGGAAAGTGAAAGATCAAGCTATGATGGAGAATGCTATATAGGTTGGAGAATGTCAAGAGCTCTCAATCTCTGCTCATGTTGAGAATGAAAAAACCAAGATCAAAGTGAAGTCCAAAGTGTTGGCCAAGGATATTTCTGAAGTGTGTACATATTTAAGTGAACATTATGCTGTTGTTGAGCAAGTTTCATGTATATAATATCAGTTTTCTGTGCCTAGTGATGAGATTCTTAATTGCAAGGAAGATTCATCAGATAAAAAAGTATGTCATGAATCTATGTTGTATCTATATATTTTTAATCCAATCATAGAAGAAAATGAGAACATTTTAGTGGATGAGCATGTTAATTCTCTTAAGCCTAAGAAGAAGAAGAAATACAAGTACAATATGATCAAGGAGGAAAATGAATATGAGGAGTTATGGACAACTCTTGGTTTCACATTATTTTAAGACATTGTGAAGTAGGTTGTCTCTGTCTATGCTTTTTAAGAGACTGTTTTCAGTGGAGAAGCAATTGATATTGTGGTATTTTTCAAAAGATTTTAGAAGGCAAGAAATGAGTGCCCCCAGTTGAAGTTGGTGTGTCAAGATGAGAAAAGTCACTGTGTATGCAATGTCTGTATAGACAAAATGAGTGTTTCCATGTGACATAATGATGCATCTCATATAAATGATCCAAAGATTCAAATAAAGATAAATGAGTTAAAAAATGATTTATTTTAGCTCTTGGACATTACAGGGTTTCTCAGTTAAACCTTAAGGTTTAAAGCCATGGTATAGGAAGCTAAGTTTCCCAAAGGTGTGGAAGCTCAAATCTTGGTGCAAAAGAGTGTGATGGTTGTCCCCTGGTGTATAAGAAGTATTAGAGGTTGGCATAATGGTTCAAATGCAAGAAACCCTTGACATTGTGTATCTTGGGTTGTGCAATGAGTTGGGTCACCAAACTTGGATAACATGTGTAAAATGATAATATACAAGTGTTAAATGAAGTTATGGTGTGCTATAAGAAATTCCTTGGTGCAAGGTATGAGAATTTCACGTTATGTTTTTTTTTTTGAAATGTACCTCTTTGAAGTAACCTAGGAGAGGTTACAAGGTATGATAATTTCTTATGCAAAAGAGATGTTATTAAAGGGCCAAGCTTGGGAAGATGGAATATGGAGTTAGGGGGAGCTAACTCAGATAACATGAATGGCTTGAAGAGCTATGCATGATGTGAAGGGGAACATATGTGAGATGCTTCATTCATGTTTAATATGTTGTGATGTATGCTACAAATGAAAACTCAGGTAGGTTGTGATAATGACTTGATCGAACTAAGTCAGGGGTTTTGACAATGTATTGAATCCTCATGCATAAATAAAGGGAAGCTTTGTAATTGGTTAGGTCCTAAGATTAGAGGATTATGTAGTTGAATAACCCTATATGGTGGCTCCTACATCACATCACTAAATCATAGTGATGGGGCATGAGATCAGGGTAAGGATCATAGAAACTTTGTTAAACCCTGGAAGAAGAGAGAAAAGGCAACTTCGGTATGCATACTTTTGAAAATTTCTAATGAGTTAATGGTTGCAAATTCTTGAAAAAACTCCTTTATCTAATAAAGGGGGAGAAACATTTGGATAAATAGTGAGACAAAGTCCTTTTGCCATTGATGTTAAATGGGGAGAAAAAGTGCAAATGCTCTCTGTAGGAGAAAAAGTGCAAATGCTCTCTATAAAAGTTTGAAAGAGTAGAGCATGTGACCAAGTTGAGTTTAGATAAATGTGCCATTGCCAAAGGGGTAGAAATTTTGGTATGAAAATGTTCAATTCACATTTATTATAAGACAATGTAAGAAATTCCAGAGAATGAGCAAAATATTAGAAGATCAGAGCATTTAGTTTGCCATCAATGGCAAATGGAGAGATTGTTGGCAATATGATTGTCATTTATGTCAAAAGGGAAATTATTGGCATTATGGACGTCATTGATGTTCATAGATGAGTATGGTGATTTGAGGATGTGCAAGGGATCCTATCAGAGGTCAAAGATGATTGGAATGCTTGTGTGTATGAGTGGAATTCATTCGGTTCTTCATTTTGTTCATCTAGACATTTTGGGTCTAGTTGTAGAAAATTTGAATAGGTAGTTTTCTGATGTCACCATTACCACATGTAGATGAGTCTTAGGGAGTTGGTTATATGGGTTTGATCACATTAGTCCCTAGTTTTTATGTTCCAGATTTAAAGTCATGTGATGAAGCGTAGTTGAAGAAATGAGGATGCAAATTTGACTACTCAAACATAATTCACTAAGTTTTCATACTTAGCCAAATTTAGAAAAGGGCTCAAGCGGAGCCAAGTAAGCATGTTGATGAGGTCAACATTCACACACATGGAGGTGTTAGGACAAAATGACCATATAAGTTTGTTCATTTTTGTGCCTAGTTTCTATGCACTGAATCTTAGGTCACGCAATGTAGCGTGACAAAACATATGCATGTACAAAGTTGGGTTCCTAGGTATTTTGACATTGTTTTCCCACAATCAAATTTGTAGATGGCAAGAAAACATTGAGTAGACATTTTTATGATGTCATATCTTGCACTTACGAATGTTTCTGGAGAAGATGAATATATGGATGGAGTCCCCTATGTGAGAGGATCTTATGCACTAAATTATAGGCCATGCGATGAAGCACATCAAAAGTTATGCAATAATAAGTTGGCCTTCTAGGCAGTTCTAAGTATAGTTAGCTCTATGGTAGAAGAATTTGAGTGAGCAGATTGATGGTGTTATATCTAGCACATACAAAGGATTCATGAAGAAATGAGCATATGGGTTTGTTCATTATCATGCCTAGTTTATAAGGTCCAAATTTTAGAATAGGCAGATGAGTGAAGCAAAAGATATGAAGGTACAAAGTTATTCTTCTAGGCATATTGAGATGGTCCCCATACTTAGTCAATTTGTATAAGGTAAAGTTTAATCTTGTTAGAAGATCTAACGGCGAGTGCTTAATCGTACATTGAATATCTAATGACATGCAACAAAGTCAATATGTTAAAGGCACCTACGAGTGAACATGCTAGCAACAAGTGTCACAATCACAAAACTTGAACAATAAATCTATGGTGTGGTTCAAATTCAAATAATCAATTATCAATGTGAGGATGCCAAGTGTCTCAATAGCGAGAACTAACAATAATGTGCAAAAGGCATGCGCTAATGCCAAGTGTCACATTCTTGAGAGCTCGTCAGAGATAAAGATCGAGCTTGTCATAATATTGAATGATGAGTGAATGATCGTGAAATGTAGATCTTATGGAGTGAGTAGACTCAACGGGATAAAGTTCTCAATGTTTATCAACACAGAGGCGAGTTAAAACTGAGCTAGTTTGATGAGATCGACAGAGTGTATTTATTTTAAAGACTTAGGAAGCCATGAGATGAGAATAGGAGCTCAATGTTTAATGACAAGATAAAAGTAAAGTTCATGTTAGTTTGAAGATCTAACAGAACATGAGAGCTCAGATTAAAATATCTAATGAATGCATTTTAAAGTTGGAACATTAAGGCTCGAAAGCATACAAGGATTCAATAGAGCACGTGAGCCTGTCAGAACTTGATCTAATGGATGTATTTTAAAGTTGAGAAAATTGAATGTGGACCATCAGATCTTGGCATGAAACTTAAGATCTATGATAAATATTTAAAGGTATGTTCATCCCAATACTCAAGCACTGGAACATGTAAGAACATGAAGTTAAGCTGATTGCAGCGATCGATCAAATTTATGTAATAATGCATGTGCATCAAAATTAGAGTCCAGTATATGCTAAAAATAGTAATAAGATTGAGAATCATGATGGTGAAGCATGATTTCAAGATGAGGGAAACTTGCAGTTAAAAACAAGAATTAAAGTCCAATTGAACTGAGCATGATGCGTTAGTAAACAAGTGTGAACATAGAGAATATACAGAACCCTAGATCCAATGCTTATATATATGTCATCTAGGATATAAAAGTGTTGCTTCTATTGGTATAGTTGAATTGTGTCAAATAGAGAAATATAAGAAACACAAACTAGAAGAGAAGAGAAGAGAGATGTGTAGAGGACGAGCAGTTACAGACCAGACCTATAATAGAGAATTGAGATTGGATTCTTTTATGAATATATATTGTAATTTGGAGTTGTTGCTCCATATAGATCTGATTGGTGGGTGCCATTAGATAAGCTATGTTAGTGCTCAGTTAGGGAGTTGGTGTTTCCTTATAGTTGGTACTCTTAAATCAGGGAGTTAGTACTTCCTTAGAGTTGGTGCTCTTAAATTAGGGGATCGATATCTCCTTAGAATCAGTTCCCTTAAATGTGTAACCAATGAGGTTTTGATTATGAGGCTGGATTAAAACAATAGATTCTAGCATCTATTCTCATCATGGTTTTTCTCATATTGGATTTTCCACATATATATATGGTCTTATGTGTTTTTGTATGTGAGATCTCTGCATATATGTTTTAATTTGCATATCCTTTCTAGTTTGATTTTAAAAGGTATTAAAATGACTAATTTAGTCAATCTACTGATTCACCCTCCCTCTCAGTAGATAGTTGTGTTCCAACAAAGAGTACACTTAGTGAGAGTTTGACAACACCTCTTACTATGGATATTAATTCTTCAAATCTACGTGCTTCATATGCAGTCTCTTCTTCAATTTAGAGAGTTATTGAACTATGCTCCACACTTCACATGGATGTTCTTTCAACGAATATTTCATGCCCTTCTAATGGGTTTACTTTAGTGGTATTACATTCGGTTCTTGAGCACGATCTTGATAGACCTATGCCACATTTCAGATTTGGACCATACTTAGATATCTTTGGACTGATGCCTTCATATTCTATTATGGAATGGGTAGAAATTTAGTACACACATCGTATTTCCCCTCTTGCAAAGGGAATAAATATTATTCTATGCAGATGGAGCTTCTTCAGTATTTAGGCAAGGGATCTCATCATCGACCTTGGTCATTTTGTGAGCTCTATTGTAGGCAACTTTGGCATCTTCTATGGGGACTTCTTAGTTCTCTATTCTCTATGTATTTGGGTACCTCATCAGGCCTCATTGTTGGGACCTAATTCTACTACCCATCTAAGCTACGCTTAAGGGGCGGTGTTGGTGTATGTTTTTTTCACCAAGTGGTTTTACCTACATGGTATAGTTAGCTTATTTAAGTGTCACTTAGGTGTTTATTAAAGTTCATAGGGAAAGATAATTTGACATTCAAGAAGATGTGAGGAAATGTCTATCTTCCATTTATATATGTACCTTTCCTATGTACTTTTGGCTAATTACTCTAGAACCAACCATGAATGTTATTGTATTTGAATGCTTTTGCACATTGTGAGATTTATTCCTCTTATGTGTTCATGATTTCAGTACTCCATACAGATTCATATTCATTCATTCAATTCTATCTAATTATTGATCCTCGATTATGGCCCATTCCATCAAGGCTTTCAAATAAATTTGAAAATTTTGAATCGACCAACATAGATGGATTTTAGATTCAAAGTGCTTACATAGTACCATCATTTCCATCAGTAAAAATAAAAAGTGTATAGACAATATTCATGCCCAAATGATTTGATCCATGTGTACCCTAATGTGATATAGGATGACATAAATCTGTGTCACTCTACCCTAATTTGATAAATCTAATACGCTAGTTGATCTGATCCATGCAATCTGATGAATATGCTCGATTTGATCTAAGTAATATATCTCATCATGTCATATAATCTATCATATGCTTCTCATAGTTCTGTTAAATTCCCCACATATTTGTAAATATGTCAATTTGTTTCAATCTAAATTATAATTCATCTCAATCTAAATCATAATTTATCGCAAACTATATTATATGAATTGTCTATTTGTCAAGATTTGAATCTTTATGATAAGTGCACTAGTATGCCCCCTTCATCTAAAAAAAAAAAGAGTTATACACATAATTTTATATAGAAAATATGTAAGCATGTAAAACATGTGTGATAACATGATTAGATTATATCATCATATAAAGATTTGTTCATTCACACGCATGAAACATGTATTCAAAGGCATACACGTGGCATGTCTTGTAGATATTGCAATGAGACACCTAGTAATAAGCATCATAATATAATCCACATATGAGATGCATGATAACAATCATGACATCACATAAAAGAGAATAATATGTGATATCAATCATAACACCACAAGATTTTTAGTCATGTAGATACAAACACACATGTCATGATTATGACACATAAAAGTACATAAAACATGGAAATGAACAAATAAGATCATACACATCAATTAACACTCAATGTAATACATAATAATCACTCAATCTCATATAGTCAATGATCACTCAATGTCACATAGTCAATAATATTCAAATGTAACCTAGACTCAATAGTCAATGTTCCTATAATGTAACACACAATGACCAAACAATGCAATAGTAATCAATATTCACTTATGGATCATGTAGTGTAACACATAATGTTCACACAATGTAAAGTCAATGTCATGCACAATAATTATCAAACAATGTAATACACAATCAATGATCACACAATGTAACAATTATTAGCATCAAATATGCATAGAACAAGGAAGGCTAGTCTACCCAATTAGTCTAATGTCATCAATGCACATAGTAAAGTAAAATATCCATAAAATATTGTAGCAACCTAACTAGGTTTAACTACCAAAATTACCACACTTAAAAAAAAATCACAATCATAATTACAATTGGCAATGTTTACTCATAAGAAAGGAAATACAGTTACAAATTTGTATCAATCTCATAAATCTCATTGAAACATAAAAGATGACTTATAATTTTAATTGTAAACAACATATGTATAGTAAAAAAATTATTCCATTAAATCAATTATAAAATTCAAATATATAACCACCCCATCCGGGCTCAAATTATCAATTACATCATGAGTACATAATGATTTCAACAATGTCAACTACTTATTACAACATGAAACATCAGTGCCATAATGCTACTATCAAGTATATATAAAATCAGTTCTCAAAATAATTTTAGTAGTCATGAATATGCATCCAAGACTAGTTATGATCAGTTGTAATGAGGGAGATTATCATGTGGACATTTTCCCTCCAACCAGAAACTGACGATCCCCCACACACCTTCCCACTGGGAGTGGCCCTTCCCTTCATGAAAAGGCATATAATGATAATGGAAAAATTTAGAACCATCTAAGAATAAGTGTGAAAGTACAATCTTATCACATGTATCCAATCAAATAGACCATATGTACGCCTTTATCTATTATGACCTCGAACAAACATGTAATCTAGAAAGCAATGTGGACTATCAATGTATACAATTATAACACCACTTTGACCAAATCATTTATAGTATTTAGAATTCAAAAGAATTTGGATCATTTTCTACATGTGCAACACTCTCTACTTATCAAATAAACATCAATATAATTATTCCCTGACTGATGATGAGTGATTTGTAAATAGGTACTCCACCCGTCACTTATCATGCCTTATGGTAGAAGCATGATTCTAACTAATACGTAGTCAAATCAGATAATACATTACAATTGAAAACACCTATAATAGATTCTTTGTACATAGTAGTACCTAAACATCTTGTAACTGCACAACTTTAATAATAGGTATATTTACATAATTCTCAAGCAAAAACTTAGAAAACAAACATTATGATAACCTTAACATCACAACCACACAACTAACCATTATATATAGCTTTCTTATTCATAAAAATAATTTATTATATTGTAATTGCATAACTTAAATCAATGTCTTATGATATATTTCCCGTACAAGAAATCAGAGTACAAACAAGCTACAACTTTATTGTGATCGCTATCATACCATACACTTACTAAAATTTAAGATGTAATAATGCTACATGAAATCCATTCATACAACTATATGCTGAAGACAATGATACTCTTGTATACTATGAAAAACATGTGTGTAGAAAATGGATATGTAATCTACCATGTAATATGATAAATGGCATCAATAAATCATGTAACTAGCAATACAAGTTATGCATAGGTCATACTTTTTTATTTTTTGAATATTTTTATTTTTTTGTATATCCTATTTTAATTTTAATTTTTATTTCAAATTTAAAATATGGTCACGTTAACCAATGATCCTATCAATGAGATACATGTAAATTTTGGATTGATTGAGACAAGTGTCACATGTCATGGGTGAGTGGTAACAAATGTATTTGTATATGAATATGATAAGTGATCACATGCTGTACCATATCCACCATTATCATCATAACACATATGATGATGTGTACACAATGTAGATCTAGAAACCATAGTAAATTGTGAACTATGTTGTACATGATAAGTAAAAGATGGTGTTCATTATGGAATGCATATAACAACCTATATAACCAACATATGAAGTGATTGATTAGGTAACATCTGTAAATTGAATAAACCTATGATGCAGTGGACGTTGAAGCACCAGTATTTGAGGAAGATCAGTTACCTGTCTTTGAACTACATTCATTGTTAAGATCCACTCCTTAAGAGCACAATTGATTACCTTTGTATAAGCAACTAAACACGAAATTAAACCAGAAGTAATAAGTAACTAGAATTCAAAAACAACACAGAATATGAGAGACAATACAATCTTGTATTAACACTCTTTCAGAAAGAAATACAATGAAGAAATCACACTCTTCCCACACCTCTTGGGCGTACAGTATTTCTCCCTCAAGAGTTCTCTCTCTCAATAAATTACAAATAATAATCAACTCAAACACAAAGTTGTTGTTTCCACTAGTCAGTGACAATCAACCCAATGGTTGTTGTTGCCTACTGCCAGTCCACCTGTGACAATCAACTTAATTGGTTGCTTTGCTTATAATACCTGTACCCAGTGACAACCAACTCAATGGTTGTTTTGGCTACCTTACATACACAAGCATATCTCCTTGATCTTGCTCCTTGTTGTGTTTCTGATCTCCTTGATCTTGCTACCCCGTAGATCTAACTGACCTTGCACACACACACCCCCCCCGCAGATCTCCTTGATCTTGCTATACCGCAGATCAACTGAGCTTGCTTACCATGTAGATCTTCCTGATCTTGTTACCTGCAGATCAACTGATCTTACACTTGGAAGAACCCTTGTCCTTCTCTTTGACAAGTCCTTTTGATCTTTAATTACAATATAGCCCCATGGGTCTATTAAATAGATCCCAAACCAAACAATAATTAGACTTCTTAATTACAATAATTAGAAACGCAGACTCAAAACTAAAAATAGTCTTTACATGCAAACTCACTATCCGTCTAAAATTAGACTAGTACGCACAGACGACTGACATCGATCTCTGTCTGTCTGGAGATGACCGGCGTCGACCGATCCATGACCGATGTCGACAGATTTCGGTCTACCCCTGATCGACGTCGATTGGCCTGACCGATGTCAATTACTATGACACTCAGCAACCTCCTCCATTTGCATAACAATGAAGCTTTTAGCTCTACAACCTAACAATCTCCTACTTGGAGATAAACAACTGCACCTATACCTGTACCTGTACATCATCTAATTTTATTTTTTGGCTTGTATCCCTCTTCAAGTTCAATTTTGAAAACTAACAGAAGTTGAATGAAGATTCAACTTCTCCTTTATTCTTGGCTTTGTTAACATTTTCGCAGGGTTCTTATCCTTGCTAGCCACCATGACTGCAACAACCTTCTGCATCTCTAAAATCCAGCTAACCACCATACCACCAACAGTGAACACATATCCTCTGGTGCTTCTCCTGTCATCTAAGTCACCTACCATATTTGAATCTATATACCCATGTAGAGAAGTGCTTGACCCTGCATAGCATAAATACCTGCTGCTGGTCCCTCTCAGATACCTGAGAATCAACTGAACTGCTTTTTAGTGCTCCTTTTTTAGATTCCAGTAACTTGCTGACAACTCCTACTGCTTGGGTAATATCAGGTCTAGTACTCATGTACTCAACCTCATCATGTGATTTAAGACATTGTTCTGTGAACTGTCCAATCATAGGTGTGCTAACCGGTTTTGCATCATGCATCTTGAACCTCTCCACTACCTTATTCACATAATCCTTTGGAGACAAAATCAACTTATGACTTTTTCTGTCTCTAGAAATACTCATGCCAAAGATTTTATTTGCTACTTCCAAATCTTTCATAGCAAACCACTAAACTAATTTTACCTTTAGCTCAACAATCTCCTGCATGTGTGACCATGTAACAAGCATATACACTACATACAATAACATGATAATGTAGCTAATATTATCTAACTTGGTAAAATAAACACAATGGTCACATTGACATTGACTAAAGCCATACTTTGTCATACACCTGTCAAACCTTAAACACCATTGTCCTACAACTTGCTCAAGACCATATAACTTGGCCTTCTGTCTCACCTGTCCATTCTCTCTTTTCTTTAACTTATAAATCTATTTGTCTTTTATTGCTTTCATCCCAGCTGACAACTCTACCAAATCTCTCATTTGGTTCTCTTCTAAGGAATCAATTTTCTTATTCATGCCATGCTCCCACTGTTTCCTGGATTCTACTTGCATTGCCTCTTCAAAACTTCCTGGTTCTTGACCATCAGTGAGCAACAAGTAGTGTAAAGAAGGAGAATAACGAATTTGAGGCTTACCCTTTCAGTCCTCCACATGGACGTTTGAGACTCCTTGACAACTTGCTGTCCACCCAAAATTCATTCTGACAGTGACCGATCTTGATCACCTCTGGCCGACCTCAGTCTACACCCGACTAATGTCGATTCCTCCTGATCACCGACATCGGTTCCCTGACCGACGTCAGTGTCTACCTGCCCGACATCACCAACTTTAGTTTGCACATGATCGATGTCAGTTCTCACCTGACCGACGTCGGTAACTATGCTTTTTTGTGAGTGATGATTTTTATCTGTGAGCTCATTTTGGATCATAAACTTGTCCAAATCAACACTTCCCTGCTCAGAATTATTCAGCCTCTTGAGCTGATCTCTGTCCATCATCTTCTCCTTGAAAACCAAGGATTTTTAGTTCTTAACTTTGTTAAAAACATTAGATTTTCTCTTCCTGCAATAAACCCAATCCTTTCTTGTAGCATCACACTGCTCACAGAATTCTCGGTCTATCAAATCTAAAAGCTTACCATTTGACTTAAGAACATGCATTCCCTTCTCACTCATGTGACCAAGGCTATAGAGCCACATCTTTACATTTGCATCTAAAGTAGATAAAATAGAAGAAAAATTAGTAATACAAGTAGATAGATAAAGACTACCTACTTTCTTACCACATGCTAATTCAAGTGCACCCTTGGAAACTTTCCAAGATTCCACTGTGAGAGTTAATGTTCAACCCTTATCACCCAAATTTTCTATAGAAATTAGACTCCTCTTCAGGACTGGGACATGCATGACATCCTTCAACACCCATGTGTTGTCCATCTGCAATTTTAGCCGCACTTTCCCTTTGCCAACAATTTGACAAGGCTCACCAACCCCTAAATAAATCTTTCAAAAGTCTCCATGGACATAATCATGGAAAAATAATCTATTTGGGGTTGCATGGAAAGATGCATCAGAATCTAAAACCCAAGATTCTACTTTATCCAAGGAACATATAAGAGCATCCCGTGTAACAATACTTGCATCATTTGCTTCTTTATTTTCTTTATGCTGATCTTCTACCAACCAACAATCTTTCTTTACATGCCCTTTCTTTTCACAATTCCATAATTGATAATTATTGCCATTGAATTTCTCTATTTTTAGCTTACTTTTTTCTGCCATTGTTTTACTCCCACTCAAATAGAAACCCCTGTGAGTGACCTGTAATCAACAAACACTAACCTGCTCTAAACCAAGCTCTGATATCACTTGTCAGGATCTACACACAAGCTCTGATACCACTTGTTAGGATCCACTCCTTAAGAGCGCAATTGATTACCTTTGTATAAGCAACTAAATACAGAATTAAACCAGAAGTAATAAGTAACTAAAATTTAAAAACAACACAAAATATGAGAGACAATACAATCTTGTATTAACACTCTTCCAGAAAGAAATACAATGAAGAAATCACACTCTTCCCACACCTCTTGGACATACAGTAATTCTCCCTCAAGAGTTTTCTCTCTCAATCAATTACAAACAATAATCAACTCAAATATAGAGTTGTTTCCACCAGTTAGTGACAATCAACCCAATGGTTGTTGCCTACTGCCAGTCCACCTGTGACAATCAACTCAACCGGTTGCTTTGCCTACAATACCTGTACCCGGTGACAACCAACTCAATGGTTGTTTTGTCTACCTTACATACACAAGTAGATCTCCTTGATCTTGCTCCTTATTGTGTTGCTGATCTCTTTGATCTTGCTACCCCATAGATCTAACTGACTTTGCACACACACACACCCCCGCAGATCTCCTTGATATTACTACACCGTGGATCAACTGACCTTGCTTACCATGTAGATCTCTCTGATCTTGCTACTTGCAGATCAACTGATCTTACACTTGGAAAAACCCTTGTCCTTTGTCTTTGACAAGTTCTTTTGATCCTTAATTACAATACAGCCCCATGGGTCTATTAAATAGATCCCAAACCAAACAATAATTAGACTTTCTAATTACAATAATTAGAAATGCAGACTCAAGACTAAAAATAGTCTTTACATGCAAACTCATTGTCCATCTAAAATTAGACTAGTACTCACAGACGATCGATGTCAGTTTTTGTCTGTCTGGAGATGATCGACGTCGACCATTCCATGACCGATGTCGACAGCTTTTGGTCTACCCTTGACTGACGTCGGTTGGCCTGACCGATGTTGGTTACTATGACACTTAGCAACCTCCTCCATTTGCATAATAGTGAAGCTTTTAGCTCCACAACCTAACATTCATAAAATAAAATTGTAGAAGCTATATAACAAACTATGGGGGAGGTTTCAGAGGAAATGTCTCCAATTGAATAGGGTACTCATATGCTATACATGTAATTGTAACTACTTAGTTTTTATAGATATACTTCATACATGCATGTATCAAAGATGATAGTACATGTATCTTATATATCCAATAATGTCATAGTAACATGTTGAATGCCCCTATATTGAACTAAACCAAGAATAAAGTAGCAATTGTTGCAAGCCCTACCATAAGTAGGAGCAAAATACTCCCAACATGGCTTTATATCTTTCCATTGAATCCTTTAACCATTATTACAATACCAATCAGGCCCTCATGTGTATCTAAGACTAGTAAGCAATATCATAGTGCAAACGATTTTACTTAACCTATTATCCACCATGACACTGAATATTTTGTGAATCAATGTAAGCACACACAACTAATGATGTATTGATAGAATCATTATCAACAATATAACTGAATTAAATATTAGGTCTATGTACTTATATATTCATAAGTGTACCAATAAGAGTCAGGACCACAATAAGATGTTCCTCTTCATTAGTGTTAGAAGTGTAGAAAGTTGGAGGAACACATGTTTTGTAAGTAAAATGCACCTCATGATTAGTCTTGGTTTTTTCTATATGATTTGGAAATGGATCATGAAATATATTCAACTTTGCATTCCCATTAGGTTGTTGCACTGAATCATTTGTAGATATACTTATTGTTATTGTTCGCACAACATGACCCATTTTTAGTTAAAATAGTGCCTTTATTTTCTTGCTTGATCTTTATCCCTTGGGATTTTAATGGTTTTCCTATTTGAGCCATTCTCTGAGTAGATATCTACTAGATGATAAGTTTCAAGTGACTAGATGTGTTTATTTTCAATGTTTTTCCACATTAAAACACTAAGTCAAAACTATGTATCTAGATTGTTAAAGTAAGTTTCCTGAAAATGTCTTAGACTAAAAGTTTCAATCATATAAAAGCACATTTTGAAGATGTGTTAATATCCTCTTTTGGAGAGAATATGACAAAGTACTTGCATAAATTATCTGAAATTTGATAGTCTTTTGCAGTTTTTCTCTTGGAAATCCAACCCATTTCCCCTTTGATTCAATATGAATTGGCTAAGTGTCTATGCTTGTTTTATTTTAACTTAGTCACTTTCAAAAAATGGACTTAATCTTGTTAGAATTTGTTCAAAAAGGGTTACTTTATTCCATTAACTCGGCCCCCTTTTCAACCCATTTATGTTTCAAATTATTTTAAATTGGCTAAAATTTACTTATGTTCATTCTCTTTAGCTCAATCGGTTTCATAAAAATGGTTAGAATTTGCTTTAAGGGTGACTTTGAGTTCTTTGAAAATGCCTTTTGTTTGTTAATTTTATACGTATTTTGTTTTCATTTCAAAAACTTAACCATTGCATTTTGAAAAGTAACTTGACCATTTTAGTTTGAATTTCTTTAACTATTGACTTTTGATTTTAAAAAGTGATGATTATTTTTTTGTTTTGTGCCTGTAGGTGCCTAAGTTGATCCCAGGGCCACATGACAGTATTTTTCAACTCCAGATGGTTCTAACCCATTCAAAATGTCTTTTGATACTTAGTCAATTTTTTGAATTCAGTCCGGAGCCATGTGACATCTTTCTACCATTTTACAGGACACAATCAGTCAACAACACCTCTAGGCAAGCAAATTAGCAAGACACTACCGCATGGCATGATCCTGATGAGATGTTAGCCCAAATAGGTATGTATAAATATAAATGCCCCCAGATAAGTGGGTGTGTAAGATGCTAGCATGTGGAAACATCCCGCTACTCTACAACCCAATATTAGAGCTGTGGGTGGTCTGTGTAGTCCAACAGAATATCAGAGCTATGGGTGAACGAGATGACACCACGTGGTGAAATATCACCTCACCACAGTAAAAAAACACTTAACATTTATGAATCCCTAGCTGAGTAGTGAAAAAGTGAAAAAAATCCATATGGAATGACCCTTCAAACATAGGACACACTAGCAACAATGCCAACAAAATGTGACCTTAAATTTGATGATAGTCTGGCCATCAAAGCCTTCAATACCTAAAAATGGACTGTGTGTCCAATATGACCTACAACATCAATTTTTAAGGGAATCTTAATGGTGAAATAGATCATGAGAGATAAAATTCAAAGGTAATTTAGGTGACAACATTAAATTTATGCATGGCATGCACGTTTGGGAAATGATAGGAGGCACTAAGGAGAAATATTTTCTACTGTGAGGATGATATGGACATAGTATGGATGGTGATCCCAAAGGATTCCAATGACTTCTAGTTACACTTGGTCGGCATAATTTACTCCCATGTTTATGAGTAACGTGGTGTTTGACAGAAGTTCTCAACTGTATTTTTGAACTCACATTGAATTCTCAACTACTTTTGCAAAGGAGATGAATTGCATCCATTTTTTAATTTTTAATTTTGATCATGTCTTTCTTTCTCTTATTTATAGGTCTTTGAAAGCCTTTCTCAAGGCTGACATTTTTTAGGATTAAAGGATGTTGTGCTTGACTGACTCTTTATGAATTGTAATAGAGACATATAAAACCATACATATTTTCACGCATTTTATTGCTTTTTAGGATAATTCCTTCCTCCCTTGTCTTATTTTTTTTGCTTCAGAGATGTTTCTTGCACTTAGATGATTGCATGAATTTTAAAACTTGTTAATCAAAAGGAAAACTTTGATAACTTAAAGGTTGTTGAGGTTGTGTAGTCATTTCTTATGCATGTTTTATGGTGGTTATGTCTTTTCTTCTAACAATAAATCTCTCAGACTCTTGCACTATCTTTAGTTAGAGTTGTGCTAGGTTTGACTCAACTAAATATTGGTTTCATGAAATTCCCCTGATTAGATAAATCTAGATTGATCTATGTTCAAACCAAGTTTTTTTTATATCTTTATCCTTATTTATTTTTATCTCTTTATCTTTATTATTTTATATTTTTTTATAATGAGACTAGTTTAAGAGTAAAAAGTAATATGAATTTAAATTTTTGTATTTATTTTTATTTCATGTTATGTTTATCACTAGTATCGTATTGTTGCACCCATGAACGTGGTAAGTTAGTAGAGAAATCAACTGTTTACCTTCTGTAAAAATCTTAAGAAGATTGATTTATATCAAAGGTTGAACCTTATAAAAGGTGGGAAACCTCTTAATGAGTGCCTTACCCAAATAAAAATGCATCTTAATTCATTAAAATAGGCCCCTTAAAAGGAACGGTCCACATCAACCAACTTAGTGAAGAACAACATACTAAGACTTGGTACATTAGACCTTGGGGAAATTTTTTCCTTGTGGGATCTTCTTCTTTTCAAGAGAGGAATAACCTAACAAACCCTAACTATTGTTGGTTGTGTCAAAACATGATCTAATGTATTTGGTGTTAAAAAGAGGGTCATGAACCACGGGTTGAGTTTGCATCCAAAGTTTAAACTTAGGTATTTTAAAAACATTCGATCTTATTAAGATAAAATGTGTCTTAAAATGGAAAATAGGAAGGTAAACAGTTGATCTAAGTCTTTTAGGGATAACTTTGAGCTCTTATTACTTATTGATCATAAAATACCACAAATGAAGAGCCAACAAAGGAAACGAAAAGGCTAAGCCTATTCAGTCAGCTAGTAATTCATCTACACCTATGACTACTCATTTTGTCAATCCATTTGTCATTATCTAATCCTTACCAATGGCCAATCCCATGGTCTGGCTTGGGCAAGGAGGTTATTGCCTTGTGGCTATCCCAGGAATAGTTCACAATCTACCCAAAAATTTAGACAAATTTTGTTCCAAATTCATTGTTGGAGTTATCTAAACAATAGAGGAACATATTCAAGTCTTTAAAGATGCACTAATCAAAATACAGGTTCAACACGAGGATGTTACATGCAAAGTATTTCCATATTCATTAGGAAAAACTACATATAGCTGATACATGGGGCTACCCCATGGGTATATTACTTCTTAGGATGGATTGAAAACCATCTTCGTGAACCATTTTAGGTTCCCATTGACCTTGTCATTCTATATCATCATTTTACAACTGTAAACAATCCCATGACCATGTTCAATGCTCGGTTTCACAAGCTATATCAGAGGATGAAAGACCCATATGTCTTGGCAAAAGTCTAGCCATTCAGACCTACTTGAGGGTCTTGGATTCTCTGATTTTAATGTTTCTTAGAAAGACCCCATCTATGCTTGCCTCTCTGTCATTAGCTTATAATAAGGCCATGAACATAGAACACCATATGGTACCATAAGGGTATAATGTAGGCACTTTACCATCTTTAGGATAACCAGGGGAATACAATCATATCCTTATGTTGAATCAGGGCTTTATGTGGAATACCCCACTCATGAATCTCATTTCATGTACTATGTATGGTACCCATGGCCTAGTCTATGATTTGACTCTGATGAACATATGCCTAGTGGTATGCACTATATGCCTCCCAATCATGTATTACCCTAGGATAACAACCAATAATTAGTCCTAATGGCATAAAATAACATCGTTACTGCATCGAGCACTAATGGGTATACTATGTCCAATAATTCTCAACACATAGTTCCACCCTATCTAAATCTCCGAACACCAATTAACAATTCTCACAACCAAACTCTTGTTGCTACCCATTTGTTATTGAACATAGGTGCACCTATGACTAATCCCCAACCTCAAGCAACGAGCCAACCTAGTGTTGGAATGAACTCTAAAGTGGGAAACTTGAGGCAAATGGTTCAAAAGCTATCCAATGACATGGTCAATCTATGAAGACAGGGACCTAATCATACAAATCAAAATACAAATAACCCTCCTTAGGACAAAAATTTCAATTTCTATAAGCCTAATGGACAATGGAATGATCGACCTAATAATGGGAATGTTCCCAATCCTATTAACAATGGTAATCGAAATAATAAAAATACTTTTCATTATATGAATTTCATAGACTTGGCCTTAAACTCATGGTGTAAAGTGCATAACATTGCAGACCATGTGGAAACCAATTGTGTTGAGTTCATGGCCACCTCAAACATCTTCCAAAAAGAGATGAATAAAATGGAAATCTTGCCTACTTCTGAGGAAAGTCAAAACCAAGATGGAGGGAGCCTAAACACATATTTAGTATTAGAAACTTATGAATTTCTATCTGAGGACATAAATGAACTAGGGAACAACCTAGAGGAAGTCCACACATTTAGGCAGTTCCAAAGAGAAAATAATTACTAGATTAAGAGTAAATTAGTCAACCTATTGACCACCTATACTCTGAGTGATACTCAGGTTCCACCTGATGTAGATTTAAGCAATAATCCTCCTCCACATAAAAGACCTCCCACTTCTTATTATCCTAAGAATTATGATACACATACCCTAGATGGTAAACAACAAGGAAATATCAAACTTAATTATGATATTATTGAGGATCTCAATAAAACTAAATTTAATATATCTATGTTTGATTTAATTCAAATTTCTAATCAAAGAGAATTTATTTTCAAAGAGTTTTATGATAATAAGGGAAAATAATCTGCTAGAACTCTGATACACATGTTGCTCTCTATAAGAAGACTGAAACTCCTCCATTCCTCTTAACAATCAAAATATTTGGTAAAAACTTACACAATTTTTTGGTTGATTTAGGTTCCTTTGGGAATGCCATGACATATGATATATGCCAATGGTTGGGCCTTACACATGTGAAGTCAAATCTAAAGGTCATCCAACTGGATAAAATAAGGGTGAAGATAGTAGGGGACCTGAATCATATACATGTGCAATTGGCATCGGATCCAAGGATTCAATAACTCATCAACATCTAAGTGGTGAATATTTTGGATGATTATGGCATGTTGTTAAGTTGAAATTAGTCAATAATGTTGAATGGTTATATGACAACTGATTTTAGCCACATGTGGCTGCTATGGTGTAGTTTTCCCAACCAAATTAGAATAGAGAAAGAACTAAAGATGACTCATAAGATCACAAAGTATAACAAAACAAATGAATTCTTATATGAGGATTTAGAGCTTGGGGTCTATGCACTTGAGAATGAAGCATAAGCTTATAAGAAGTTATTTATCAACATGCTGCCCATACCAAAAACTTCAAAATTTGAGGGGCTATATTAGCTAGATGAGGATGATTTCCTCTATGCCCCTGAAGTAACTTCATTCACTAATACTGCCAGAATACGTGAGGGAGTGAAACCAATTGATATAAGTGTAAACTAGGGTTGCTAACAACTCCTGTCAAAATTGGGAATGGTCGAGTCAAAAATCAACAAGTTTAATGAGAATTGTCCAAGTGAAGATAAGGAGTTTGTGAACTCTCATGATGAGAAAATAATTATTTTAGACAACCCTACACTCATTTATGCCATTGAAGAGTTAGCCAGAAGGTATTTATCAACTAACAAACAAGAGGTATGCCCCCATAACGCTGAGGAAATAAATGAAGAGATCAATGTTGAAGCAATACCCACTCATTAGAATCCCACACATGTAGTAGAAAATCATTTGTGGATATTAAAATTTCATGGTTCCAAATTTAAGAGTGGAAGTGGTGTCAACATGGAACTCATCAATTCTAGAGGGAATTCATATTTATTTGCATTTTTCCTATAATTTTATTGCATGAACGACATAGATGAGTATGAGGAACTAGTTCATAGTCTCTTATTCGCACTTAGGATGAAAGTCAAGAACCTTAATGTACTAGGTGACTCTGAACTAGTGGTTAAACATATAAGAGGCCATTATGATTGTAATGACATGAGTTTATCCATACACCAAGCTAAGTATGGAACTTAATGGAGGATTTTGATGCATTCAACATTCAAATATTGCATCGTAGAATAAATTACATGACAGATGCATTGACAACAACTATGAGTACTCTAGAACCTATAGATGACTCTAAGTTTAGAAGGTTCTCCATGGAGTTAGTTTTTGATCCTTCCATTCTTGATAGTATTAGGAACTTCCATGTTTTCAACAATGATCAACATATCATCGACTGCATCACAAACACATATATATTTGAGAATTATATTATAGCTAAAGGTGATAAAGAAGAGTTTGAACTAGATGAAGAAGGGGTGATCAATTTGAAAACCAAAAGTATACCTAAAGAAATGGACTCATTAGAATGATTATTTGACATGGATTATTAGGATGAGAAATAAAAATCAACCCCATCAAGGGTATATTACACCAACATTGCAATCTAGATAATGCCAATGAATAAAAGAATGTGTTTCTTGGCATGACATGCACTGAAATGAAAAACAAGACTTTGTTTAAGCCTTGAAGGAATTTAGAGATGTTATATCATGGAGCTATGAGGACTTAAAAGTGTTCAACACTTCTATTCTCATGTATACCATCCCTCTTAAGCTGGGAGTCAGACCATTCTGTCAGAGACAAAGACTAGTGAATCTATTACTAGAACCATTGATATTCAAAGAAGTACATAAGTTACTCCAAGAAAGGATAATCTTCCCTATTAGGCACTCCATGTGGGTGTTTAATTTGGTGCTAGTTAGAAGAAAAGTGAAAAGATAAAACTATGTTGATTTATGTAACTTAAACAAAGCCTCAAAAAAAGATAATTACATGTTTCCTTCACTAGATGGAGTCTTATAAATAGTGAATGGATCTTAAATGATTACATTCTTAAATGGGTACTTAGGGTATAATCAGATAGTGGTCAACTATGAAGATTAGATCAAGACAACATTTATAACAAATTGGGGTACATTCACATGTAAAAGGATGTTGTTTGACCTAATCAATATAGGTGTTAATTTCCAACGTGACATGGATATTGCATTCAAAGATCTTATTGGAAAATATTTTCATACAAGCTAGACCTGAACATACAATACATAAGACATGATCATGAAGATTTGAATGGAAAGTGGGTCCTCATCTAAAATTTTGAAGGTGGGATGTGTTGGTCACAATAAATGATGACTCAATGGGGAAATACTTTAGAGTATTTGAGAACCCATAATCTTGGTTTGATTATATATAAATCCAAACTTTACTAGAAAGAAATAAATAAATCATAAAATTGAAAGAAACTCCAAATGTGACCATGTAACATACTAACCCTTGATCAACATACTAACCCTTTTCAATCTTTGGATTGTCTGTGATCTTGTGAAGACTCATTTACCCTTATATGAGAGTTTTAGAAAAGAGTTAGGTAAAGATGAAGATTGCATTGATATTATTTTCTCAAAATATTTATTTTTTAAGTACTAAAATATGGAAAGTTGGGCATTACTATTCTACTAGTTAGGTGTTTATACCCCTAATAGAGATACCTATGATTTCACTCTAAGTATTGCTATACTACTACCTTGACATCCGTAACCTTGATATAGATTACTTGAATAAACCTTCTTCCATGAATTTTATTGTTTTTTCTCTTTTTAACCTTTCTTGGAAGAATGATTAGGAACCACCATTCACTGGGTATATATGAATAAAATCTATCTCAAATTAGATATTTTATTCATTTTTTGACCTTATTCAATGTGTATTCTCTCACACAAATGTATTAAATAAGTAAATGTGTAGTTAATCTTTCAAGATGATAAGTCTTTCTCAAATTTCCATGAAAACACCAGAGTAACTTCCAATGGTTTGATAAAATTATTCAATTCAGATAAAACTTTTGATTCAAACATGATACATACCTTGTTTTTAGGACTTGATATGACCTAATAATACTCTACACACATACCATTAAAATGTGATTTCAACCCCATTGTTAGGATAATTTTGATAAAATCATAAAAACTTGGATTTTATGAATTTAAACAAACTAGTATATGCAAGTAAAATAATTACTCTTGAAAGCAGGGAATTTTAAAAATGGGAAATCTATCCTACGAAAGCATGAAACTAATCTAGAAAGCAACGAATCTAGTCTAATAAAACTAGAAATATAATCAAGGAAAGTTGGAAATTTAATCTACTCAAATCACTAAGGTATAACTCATAGTCATTCTGAGATGGCTTCAGTTGAAGTAACCGTGAAATAATGTTTCAAAAATTACTCATTAACAGGAAAAGTTAAGTGATTACCTTCAAGATCTTTCAAAAAAAACATTATTACCCAAAATTTAAGAAATGTGATATGATATAGTACACAAGGGAGTGAATTTGTCATGATGTCCTTTCATTTCATGTGCTTTATCCCATAGGAGCATGAGGTCTAAAATAAAAAAAAACCTTGATTTTTGGTTTTTTATCAAACTATCTCTTGACAATATCCTGGGGTTTGTTGAAGCTTTGCAGACCTTCTGTCTGTGTGTCTGACATCTGGACAATATATAGTAGCCTTAAATTAATTCTTTCATCTTCTTCCATATACTTTATCATGAATTGATATGTTGGTAGCTTGAGAATAATAAGAAATACCGGTTGATGTCCATATAGTAGCAGAAATAGGGAAGCTTTGAGGGCCTTTTTGTGTCTTGTTTTGTTTGCCTATAACACATAATTCAACAAAATATGTCATCCCCTTGGTTTTTATTCTACTTACTTATTTATGGCGTCTATCAAGTTATTATTATTAGGTTTTACAACTACATTCCCCTCTGGATAGTATTTTTTTAATTTTATTATGGTAATCTGATTATTATAGACCCATTCAGTGAACTCTATAGATTGGAAGGTTAAACCATTTTCACACAACAAAGAGACTAGTGTTCCAAATATAGTTAATATATTCTCTTCAAGAAATTTGATCATTTATTGAGATAAATGATTATTTATTACTATAACCTCATTGCATCTAGTACAATAATATGTGGCTATCAATACAAACTTGTGTTCTGGTGAAGAATTGGGATTAATCACTCTCACAAAGTCTAAATGCCATTGTGTAAATGGGCATCCTTCAATTACAGGCTACAAAGGTATTTACATGTAAATCTATTTTACTAATTTGGCATTGGTGCATGATCTTACATGGTTATGAACATCTTTGAAGATGGTAGGCTAGTAGTACTCCATCCTTAGAATTTTATGAGTTGTAGCATTTCTAAAAGGGTGTCCACTAACAATCTTATAATGGAGATTGTCTAAGATATTTGTAACTTATTTTTTTGATACACACCTTATATAGATTCCTTCATAATTTTTTTTATAAAACACTTCTTTCTTTATCATGTAATGAGCTGTTTTAAGTTTGAGTGCTCATCTTTATTCCTTATTTAATTCAGGAGGGCATGTGGCTGTGAGGGGGTAGTGAATGATCGGGGTATACTAGTCGCCTTCAATTATTTGAGCTTGATTGATTTGTTTAATAGAGATGTGTCGATATGTTTCAATCATCATTTGAATTATAACTTGTTCTTTGACCATTTTAGCAAGTTTAATTTTAAAATTTAAAATCCTACAGTTTAGCCATCCATTTGTCTCTTATCTTGCCCAACTCATTTTTTCCAATTGTTAATTTGACCATTAGGTCTAGGATAATGGCATAAGTCTTATTACACAAAATTTAGTGTCAAAATTTATTTACTACCTTAACCACAACATAAATCTATTTGTCTAACATAGAATACTTAAATTTTGCATCTTTCAAATTAGTGCTCATAAAGGAAATCAGATGTTGATCATCATCTACCTTCTACATGAGTATTATCACTATAATATGTTATGATGCAATTGAATATAATAATAAATCCTTAATGAAGTTAACACTGATCAAAACTAGATCTTGAGCAATGGTTGTCTTAATATCTTGAAATACTCTTTTAGCTTCAACTGTTCATTCGATCTTGGCATTTCGTTTCAAAATGGAATTCAATGGCTTAAAAATCTTTGTAAATCTTGAAATGATTTTTTATACAAATTTTATTTGCCAAAGAAATATTTAATATTTCTTCTAATGTTAGGATATATTAATTTTGAGATAAACTAAACTCAATTTTGATCAATAAAATTATATCTTTGGTAATGACATGACCCAAAAAAATTTCTTATTTGACTCCAAAGACACTATTATTGGGATTTAGTGACACTTCATACCTTATGCACCTATCAAACACTATTTGTAAGTGATCATAATGATCTAACCTGTTATTCAAAAACATGTTTAGATCATCCATACAGATGATGATACATTTGTTAATGAGTCCTTGAAAGGAAAAATCCATAACACGTTAAAATTTGAACTTACATTAATCAGGCCAAAAGATATCCTTTTATATGCAAAGGTTTATCCTTTGGTATTAAAAGCAGTTTTCATTCGGTCTTTGGATTCTACCAATACTTGATTGTAGGATGAAAACCATGTAAGAAAGACTTAATTTTTTATCTAATAACCTTCTGAATTACTTTGTCTAAAGAGGGAAAAGGATAATTATCCTTTTATGAATCTCTATTTAAGTTTTTGAAGTCTACGCATAGCCTAATATTACCAGTATTTTTCCTAAAAGGTACTAAATTGGAAACCCAAGTAGAATGCCTGATTGGAAACATAATTTTAGTATTTAATAACTTCTGGACTTCCATCTGAATGAGAGACTCTAAAATTGAATTCACTAGTCTTTGGCATTGTGTGAATGGTTTGTACCCTTCTTAGAGGGGTATAGTATGAGTTATAACTTTGGGGTCAAAAACCTTAAGATATTCATATGTTTAGGAAATTACATATTTATATTTAGTTATAAAGTCCTTCAATTTCTTCCTTTCAGATTTAGAAGAACCAATGTTGACATGCTATGGATAGTCATCAGTTCCCATGTTTATTTTAGCAAAATTAGATTCATCTATTTTCAGTCATTTTTGTCTTTCATCCTGAGGATCCATATCAAACACTTGCTTTAGTGACACCATCCCCATGGATATTCAATTTTATTTTAGATGTAGGATGCCATCATCTCCTAATTACTTTGTGTTCATGGGATCAAAATCCTTTTCATCAATTATGTGAGATTCAAAAGTATTAGAATTGCTTAGGAACTATATAATCTGTTGATCTTCATAAAAAACCTAAATTTTCTCCATGTTATCAAGGACTAAGGGACATGGAACCAACTCCATAGAAAATTTCTTCATCTTGAACTCCTAAACTGGCACTAAATTAAGAATTGAATCTGGTAGTGAATCTATTGTTTAATTTCCTCCCTTGGGATGGATCTGATGCTGAATGCTTCAAATGAATCAATTAGGTCCTAGGCTCTATGTTTATACTTTTTCAAGTATAAAATATTGCACTGATATTGGATCTTAATTTGTTGACAACCAACTCTAAATATCCAAATATCAACAACTATTTGAAATTATGCTTCAATGCAAATTGTAGGCCTAAAATTAAAGCTTCATATTTAGCTCAATTATTGGTACATGAAAAATATAACCTATATGAAAAAAGGTACTATTTCTCATATAGATTGATTAGTGTTATGCCCATGCCTGATCCTTGCTTTGAATAGACACCATTAAAGTATAAGGTCACAATTGTCAAGGACCTTCAAATTCTCATTCATGAGATTCATGCTTTGTAGTAAACATGTAGACACCTACATGAAATGAGGCAAAGTTAACCTTTTAATTCTTGGTGTTGTATTCTATGATAAGGTATTTCATATTTGGATATCTGTACATGCTTTAAAAATGATGATATATAACACTAGGGTTCATGACTTAGCTAAATTGTGCTAAAAATGTATTTTGACACTAGTCTTAGGAAGTAATTGAATCCTCTTGGATATTGAGGAATTAGTCATAAAAAACATCCTAAAATGTAATAGGGAAAAGTATACATGCCACATCTTCATGGACTAAATTTAATAACCCTAAGGTAGTCTTGAAAGCCTTTATGTGATCTTTTTTTATCCTTTCTCTTGACTGAGAAAAGGAAGGAAGATGTTTTTTTGAGATTATAGGCAAATCATGAATAACTCTGGGTACAACAATAGAAGAACCAACTAACCAAGCTAGGGACATTATACATGGAAAAATATGACCTCTTATGGTAGGGGAATAAGACTGACTCTGGAGTCCCCTTAAGGTGCCTTTGTCTGACCTAGGTCTTCTATGGATCTGTAAGGGTGAGACTAGTAAACTAGTGTTAGAATTGGACCCTATTAATCTTATTTATATATCTAGTGCAACTCAAGTGATCTCTCTTAATAAATGAAAGAGACCTTCTTTCTAACACCAAAAAATATTTTGTATTGATGTGGTTTTTATTCACACTACAGGATCCTACGAGGTAGCCTCTAATGTTTTAGGATTGGTATATAATATCACTTCAAGGCATGAGTTGCAGAGTATTTGGTTTTGTAAATAAACACATGGTAGAATAACAATAAAAAATGGGGTTATTTACCTTATATGTTTTAGATGAAATGGAGTCAAATAAAATAAAAGTATACTTGAGATGGATGAATGGATTCTAACCTAAGGTGGACTGGATAAAAAATGTATAAAAAGAGGGAAAGTTAGGGTAAAAAATAATATTTATGACTCAAATATGGATGAAACCCTTACAAGATGATATTTTTTCTATGGATTGGATAAGTTATTGATAACTAATACCTTTTGTTAGTTGCTATCATCACATAAGACACACACACACACATAGTTAGGAGTCAAAGAAAATAGATACATTGAATTTAATGTTCATAATAAAATGTTACTTCTAATACTTGATTTTTATTGCACATCCTCTATCAGTGGGATATTATGATTTAATGAACAAAGATAATCAAAATTAGCTAATATCATAATTTGAATAACTATATTAAAAACACTTTTACACAACCCAAATAACTAAATACCAATATAAAGGAACTTCTTCAATGAGACATAAGATTTTAAAGATAAACACACATCAAGACAAACTTGTAGAATAATCTTTAAAATTTCTTATTCAACTTAACTATAAAAAATTTC
The DNA here is from genome assembly GCA_037957365.1 of Torreya grandis. NCBI lineage: Eukaryota > Viridiplantae > Streptophyta > Pinopsida > Cupressales > Taxaceae > Torreya > Torreya grandis. Next base: position 442,735 of record JARHVA010000190.1, read on the forward strand.
CTCCTTTTGAATGAGTAGGGTACAAGTATAAATAACCTTGGGACAGGGATGCCTCATCCTTCAAGCAAAGTCTAATTTTACATTTTTTATTTTGAAACTCAGTGTCAAAACTCATGCATACCATGAATGTTTACAATATGTAATATAAATAATACTCTATCAAAAATAAATCCTAGATACAAAAATAGCCAAAGAGACTTGAGTCAAAACACAATCATGTAATGATACAAAAAGGTTACCTATGGTGCTGATGTGACATAACTTAAAGATGATGCCTCCATGTTCAAAACCTAGGTCATTATCACTAATATTACAATTGGAGTCAATACCATCATTGCACTTATTCCCACTAAAATTTTAACTATAATGAACAGGGGCACTCATGTCACTATGACTATAAGTGTGACAAAAGCAAGCCATTTTGATGTTTTCACCACTATATAACCTAAAAACTGAGAATGAGTAGTCGATGGATTAGAAGGGACAAATGGTGTATCCATTAGAATATTTCATGCTTCAGTGCCTCCAAATTATGATATAAAGCATAACTCAAGTCAAAATCTATTTTTATTGTCTCATAGTTAATGATAGACCTTCTAAATAGTTAGGAAAGTGTAGCCATCATTTTCATGTGGATGATCATAGAGACTTTAAATACTACATTGAGTGTATATATGTTTTCCATCTTGTCTTTTACAAAATTTATCAACTGAATTATTTATTCATTGGTCTTATACATAGAACTTTCTATTTAAACCCAAAAATTATTTGTAGCTACTTGGAGAAAATTCTTACAAAATTTCCTTGTGACTAACTATCCCAGAGGTGTGTAAAGGCTAGTGATTCTCATATCCTTAAAAATAGATACTTCCCATTACTCATGGTTGATAAGTTTTTGCACTAGGGAATGCATATCCTTATGTGACTCTAATGAGCTATCTTTTTTCATGGTTATGTAGTTCAAAGCTAGTGTGACATAAAGATAAGTTTGGATTCCATATCCTTCATGGTCTCATAATCTTGAGACACACTTCCCCATTCAGGGTGTGATTCAACCCTTGCAGCTCTTATTGAACCAATTAGATTATATAATATTTTGGTTTCATCTTGCGCATTATCCAAAATATCTTTGGGAGATTAAATAACACTTATTTCTTATAAATTATTTTGTGACTGATCATAACTCTTGAATATTTGATTAAGAACTCCCCTAGTTGCATCTATAAAGTTATATGTATCTTCTCTATATTCATCTAATTATCCCAATAGAGTCTTACTTTTCTTGGTTAGAGATAATATATCCTCCCTTTGGTCTACTTCTATGGCTTCACCTTTATTAAACATAATTTTCCTCTTGAGTTTCCTTATTGTATTTGCATGACTGTCAAAATAGAAGGTCACCTTTTGCATCTCATTGATGATCAAATATTACTTGCCTATTTCCTCTTATTACAACCTATAGATCCAAGGAGGAATTTTTAATATAGATTATTATATAGCTTGATCCATAGGTATATAGGTGGAAGATGGGGAATTTCCTTGTGTGAGCATTTGTGTTAAAGGAGACTAAATGGAAGGGGAAGGTGTTGATAGCTCAGGAAAGGAAGGAATAAATTTCCTCCATCCTATGAATTTTCTTTGTGAGGGTGTATCAATGATATACTTAGTCTTTTTCGGGGTCTTATATACAAAGACTATGTAAGAATCTATTAAATTTACCTAGGAAAATGGCATACCCAATTGGGTTGTTAGCCTTGATGGTAAATAATGTATGTTAAAAATAGAGGAGGTCACTAATTCTTTAAAATGTTCCTATGTCCTAGTAGATTGTGGATAAGTGGTGCTAAAGAAATAATGTGTCACTGGGGTTGAAGGCAAATTTACTAGATATTTTATGATGGAAGAATAAGCAACCTCAATATCAACAATGTTAACAATATCAAAATCTTTGGTGGAAGTGTCAAAAACATTGCCACCCTGAATATCAGTTGATATTGTTGATGTTAGAACAATAATAATTGTCATAGTGTTAATTATTGTAGCTACGTAAGTAATCGCTAGCATTGCTTCTATTGATTTTCCTCTTTTTCCTCTTCCTCTTGGCCCTATTTCTTTGGTTCTTCCTCTTATTCATCTAATTGTTCACTGATTTCTTATCCCTCCCTTATTTTTATATAAAGGGGACCTAATGGAACACCTGAGTATTTCACAAGTCTCTCTTCTTCTTGTATAATTGCAGTGTCTTAAGGAGAGTCTGGTGGAGTCCTCCCTTTCCTCTTATAATTTAATACAAGAGAGATACCAACAATAGTGGTAATTGGTGTAAATTTGGTTTTAGAGGGCCTACTAGAAGTAGCCATTGACTTTTCAGATGGAGATGGAACGATGAATGATGGTGGATGCATAAGTAGTGTAGATGGTGACCCAATGGTAGTAGTGGTGGTAGACAATGGTGAGGGAACCACAACAACAAGAAAAAATGGCATGGGTGAAATCATGGTGGGAAATGGAACCAGTGTTGTAAGAATAGAGTAGATAGTGAATGCAATGTGGAATCAATAAGAATTTACAAAAAATAAGAAGTAATACTTACTTATTTCACTATTGTCAATGATGGCAAGGGTGAAAAAGAGAGTGATCCCAATGGACTACCAGTTACTATGAATATTCTTATGTTAGATATAGACTATGGGGTGGAAACACTTGAAGGTCTAGGGAGACCCCTGAATATATTAGATCTAATATGTTAATCATTCTCCATAGGTGTGTTTGTTTCCATTTGAGGAGTGTGGAATTGTGGTGGAGTTATCTCCTCATCATCTAACTTCTTGGTATCTTATTCAATATTGACATGCATGCCTTTCTCATATTTATTATGATATCAGTGGCATATTCAGCATTCAAGAATATGGGTTCATATTTAAACCATTGATGTCCATATGTGACTCTAACCTTATTCTTGAACTTCTCAAGAATAATCTTGATGGTCTTCCTTGGATACCAATACCTAAATGGAGCTTTTCGTAGGCCATAATGAACCCTGACCTTGCCCACTCAATGTAGATGTTCTAATTTTGTGTATTATAGGTGGCCAGTACTGAAAGGGATTTTGTGAATAATTCTTTACCTAGCCTTATTCAAATCAACATTTACACTATTAGATAATTGGAAAGTAATCTCTTACTCAAGCAATTTATCTGGGACTTGCCTTAGAATATATAATGGAAACACATAGTTTATTTCTATTCTTATCACTGTGTGATCAGTGTAGAACCAATAGTTCCCCATCTTTTTGATGCGTATCTTAATTGGTTCAGACAACCTAGGCATGGCCCATCCATAAATGGACCTATATACCATTGTGTAAAACACATATGTAATCACTTAGATTTGATTTGTGAATGTATATATGTGCATGAGGCTAGAATCATTATAAATCCTATTTTGGGATAGTCCTTAGATGATTCACAGTTCTCATTTTTTGACATAATCACTATGGCATTTATATTATGATTACAAGAGGGTTTAGTTTACTATTAGCTATTCCAAACAAATAAATTGATGAATACCACACGTCAAGCATAATCCCTCAGATTGGGTAAGGTCTAAGAGAACATAAACAACTAGAAAGACATAAAAAAACAAGCTATACTTTTCCCATGAATTCATTCTCCAAGCCGGATTCAGGTTTTTTTGTGCCCGTATGGTAGAGCTAGATGTCTATGTCAATGTCACTTCATTGATTTCAACATATCCCCTTATATATAGGTGGTTTTTTTGAAGTGGAATAAACATTGATGCTTTTCAATGGATTTCTATAGAGTTTATTTACATGAAAAAGCTTGTTTAAGGCACGAGGGGGGCTTTGTATTTATATATTGGCTAGAATGATTGTAATCATTAGATCCAAAATGAGATTTGTGGATATAATTCAATTCAATTTGGAGTGATTAATGCCATAAGTATTTTGTTAAGAGATTGCATTAATGAGGTGTGGCTTCCAAATTCTAAATGTATGTTAATATTTCTTGCATTAATGCTAATGCTTGTCAACTTTATGAATGTTATCATGATGATGTCATAATTTTGATATTTTTTAAATAATTTAAATATTACAAAATTATAAATTAGAAAATTTATATGGATTTTCTATTTAGCCATCTAATTTGATTTGATAAGCTAATTAATCTAGATTAACTTGTGATTTATGTAATGCCAAAATTTGAATTTTTAGTCCAATTAATTATCCCAAAACATCACTTGCAATACAACAATTTAGCTTATAGTGAATTAGATGAAGCTATCAATTGATTACCATGCATTACTCCAATCAGGTATGCCCCAAATTTTTAAAAAACTATGCATGTTAGATGTGAGGAAAAATTTGGATGTTTTGGTGATTTTTGCATTATTTTATAAAATCAATTTTGATTGTAATTTTGACATGAAAATGATGAGAATTAAGTGTTTACAATTTCCCTTTTTTAAAATGGTGTTTCAAGACACTTAGATGAAACAATAAATTTTTAAAGAATTAAATAGTCACTAAAATGTTTGATAAATATTGAAGAATGATGTGCTCACATGTTGTTGATTCTTGTTCAATTTTGTTAAAATGAGCTCATATTAATGCTTCAAACATTATTTGAGACCCATAGGATGTCACCTTTAGGGATTGGCCAAAAAATAATTTTGATGAACATGCCCATGAAAATAAGGAAACAGGATAGTCTGTGGCCAAAGATGCTAAGAAAAAGAGTAATTAGAAGAAAGTGGGATGAAAAACATACTGCAAAGCCATCCATAGGCCTCTAAGTAAGAAAAGGAATATAATAGAAGGTTAGGGGTAAAAATTCAAATGTGGAGCTATACATTTACCTTTGGGGGTGAAAATGATTCATTTTCACCCTCCCCTATCGAGAATTTGCTCTGGATTTGGACAACAAACTTTGGAGTGAAATGATATGTATTCCACACTGGAGGCATCTTGGCGAGTGAGTATAAGAGTACCAATGACCAAACATGAGCAGGGCATTAGTAAGTACCTTATTTTAAAAAAATACCATTTAATGCATTAGAAGTAGGAGCTTGAGTGATATAATTTTTGAAATGATGATATCGCACCCACAAATGATAGTATCACCAATAAAATGGTGATATCATTACCGTAAATGGTGGTAACATGACAAATTTGAAAATATCACCAAAAAATGTTAGAAATGCTGAAATGGTGACAATGCCTAATTAGACAGGGAACACCAAAAAAGGAATGTGGTGAAAATGGTGATATCACCCTATCAAGCAATGATATCACCCTAATAAATAATAGGATTGTGAAATTGTAAAAAAGTCTCAAAATAGCAATAACACCTGTTTACATGGCTAAATCGCCTTAGTAACTGATGAAATCACCCTAAGAAATCATGAGATCATGAAAATGTCAAAAATGGAGGAATAGTGAGGATACCCTATAAAATGATGGTATTGCACTAAGAAATAGTGATCACACCTTGATAAATGATGACATCACCTTGATAAATAATGGTATCACCAAAATTATATAAAATGCCTAAGTGGCCAAATAAACTAAGATTAGAAGTATTCGATTGGATGTGAATGATGGAAGTTTAATTAAGGTAGGTAGAAGATTTTTTATGATAGGTGATTGTGTATCCAAATTTAGAGATAGATCTTGTTTTGATATATCATGATGACTTGGTTATGACTACCAGGGGTGTGTTTCGATGTTGATTACTCATGAATGGTGCTTGCATATCCTATGATGTCCCAGAATGTGGATGGAGGAGACATTAACACTTTTCAAGGTGGTCAAATTGAGATATATCACCCTGATGCTAATTATTTGAGTGAATAGAGCATTCCTTTCAACACTAACTAATCGATGGCACTCAGAGATAAGCACCTTTCACTTGCCTATCATAAAGGCAACTATGAATTTTGATGATGTTTGGCATATACTTCAAATTTACATATAAGGGTATACATTTAACTAGATGCATCAGGGAGGTTGATTGTGTTATAGGACCTGATTGGAATTATTGATGTCACCACTATAGATAGAGTAGTTGATATTGATGCCTTGGAGAAACTGACCTTCCTATCAGATAGAGCAAAACCTTTGATTGACTAGGAGTAGTGATTTTTATGGAAATTTTCAATGACATGGTACTGCTTGACAAGAGTGGCCACTATTTTCACATTAGATTGAGAGGAGTGATTTGAGATATGATGGACTCAAACACACAATTTACCTGGGACCCATTAGTATTGGCCTAAATTTATAGAGACTTTCATATGATGGCTTATCAATGAGGGAGGAGTAATGGACCTTATATACCAATCTAGATCTAGGATTGGAAGCATATTAGTATAGAGAAACTAGTAGATGATCAATGATAATGATAACCTGAGGAGCCATTGGTATATGGTTGGTACATGATAGGAGGGGGTTGATGGGACCACCAAGTAGATATATATTATTACATTAAATCCATCAATCAAATGGTTGATGGGGACTTCATTTGGTGGCCATACATGATGTTACAAGGCATCATGAATTTATATTTGAGTAATACAGGCCTAACCAATTACAAAGACAGTTTGGGAGGCAACAGGTCATGCCTTATGGGCCCACTATGTTTCTCATGTCACATGGGAGATTAGTGATTGGCCCCCCCTATTCTGAGAGTGATAGAAGTGGGTAGTTTTTTGATAGGCCAACCAGTGACTTGGGTATATGAGGGAGGGGTGGAAGATGCTAGAGTCATTGGGACCTATGAACATGGTGGGTAAAGTTTAGACATGCATGACTTACCAAACCTAGGCCTTCAGGGTGTTAGTAGATAAGGCCATATGATAAATAATAAAGACAAGTGAGGTTAGTGACTTGATAGGTATTGGTAGGATAAATTAAAACCCAGATTTATCTCTAAATCGCATACAAGAGAAATTATGAAATAAATTAATCAAATATTCTAAAAATAAACATAAACATGCACATAAAAAGAGACCCCAAATTTAACGTGGTTCACCCAAGATGAGCTACATCTACCAAACTTGTCCAATATATTATTTATAACAATATAACAGAGAAAAAAAATCATATAACAAACCATATTACACCTTTCTATCTTTTTTGCCTCCTTTTTGTGCATAATATTTTGTCTTTTTTGCATTCTCATACATCTCAACCATATATCAATACATTTTAGGGTAAAAATACCTAAACATAGCCTCTACCATCAGATATGGAAGCCTTTAATTAATAACTTAGATTGACTATGAAATTATAATTTAACAAGATAATTTTAATAAATTTTTTATTTGAGGTGTGTAACCCCTAGACCCCCCATCAGGGGTGGTGATCCCCCTAGACCATGCAAAGGGGGTTCCCCCCTTGGAAACCCTTTCACTATCAAGAATACAAAAGAATGGGATCCAAAACTAATTGAAATAACATCAAAATTTTAACTTTTGATCTTAAAAGACAATCAGGCTCCACAACTAACAATCTCCCACTTGAAGATTGATTGCAACAACTCCACCGCTACTGCATCCACTATACTATCTAAACCTAGAAAAGTTCCTTAATTTAATTATCATCCATGAAGACCAATTTAAGCTAAACAAATATTCAACTTCTCTCTTGTAACTACCTTGGTCATCATATCCACAAGATTTTTACTGGTATGTATCTTCTCCAATTTTAGTTGCTCTTCCTCTATCACTAAACGAATGAAAATATAATGCAATTGAATGTGTTTTATCCTGGAGTGAAAAGCTAAGTTTTTTGTTAGATGGATTGCATTTTGACTATCACTATCTAGTGTATATCTTTCTTGACTATGTCCTAATTTTTCTATCAACCTCTATAACCAAATTATTTATTTGCTTGCTTATGTAGCAACAATATACTCAACCTCTGTGGTTGAAAGTGCTATAACCTTCTGTAATTGTGATACATAACTAACTATTGTACCACCTATTGTAAACACATACACTATGGTGTTTATTCTACCATCTAAGTCACCTGTTTTATTTGAATCAACATATCCCTATAGTGTCACATCTGATCCATCATAACTTAAAAATGTATCTATGGTCCCTCTTAAATAATGAAGGATCCATTTTACTACCTTCCAATGTTCTTTTCCTGGATCACTCATGAACCTATTCACCACTCCCAATTTTGTGCGATGTCTAACATCGTACATACCATTACATAAATTAAACTATCAACTACTGATGAGTATGAAATTTTAGATATGAAGCTATTTTCTTCTTGCATTTTAAGACATTGTTCATTTATTAATTTAACGTGTGTAGTCAAAAGTGTTCCAATTAATTTTGCATCCTACATATTAAATATTTCTAACACTTTTTTGACTCTCCCTTTGATATTTATAACTTCTTATTCTTTCTATCTCTATTTATTTGCATACCAAGGATTTGTTTAGTTGCACCTAGATCCTTCATAGAAAATCAATCTCTTAACTATTTCTTGAGTACATTAATATTATGCATGTTGGAACTAGCTACAAGCATATCATCTACATATAAAAGTAAATTAATATAGCTATCATTTTTAAATATTTTAAAATATATACAATGGTCTAAATGACATCTACAATAATCATGTTTTGTCATAAAACTATCAAACTCTATATACCATTGTCTTGGAGCTTATTTCAGGCCATACAAGCTCTTCTTTAATTTGCACACCAAATTCTCCTTACCATCAACTTCATAACCTTGTGGATGCTCTATGTATATTTCCTTGTTCAAATCCCCATGAAAGAAAGTAGTCTTTACATCTAACTGTTCTAAGTGTCAATAGCTACTAAGCTTAAAATAGTTCTAATTGAAGTCATTTTAACAATTGGAGAAAATATCTCATCAAAATATATACCTTTTTTTTGTGCAAAACATTTAACCACCATTCTAGTCTTGAATTTATTTTTACCTACATTCTCCTCCTTTATCTTGTATACCCTCTTATTTTACAATGCCTTATTTCCTTTGGGAAGCTCTACCAAATCCTATGTCTAGTTTTCCATTATAGCATCATACTCTTCATCCATAGCTTGCTCCCACTTATCCTTGACATCAATTTGCACTGCTTCTTTATAAATTTCTAGCTCATCACCATCAGTAAGTAATAAATAATATAAATAAGGAGAAAAATAATCAGATGGTCTACTTACTCTTATAGATTTTCTAACAGGGGTTTGAGGTCCCTGTTCCTCTTATAAATTTTAATCAAGAACCTTTGGTACATGTTTTTCTGTAATATCTTCTAATACTGTATATTCTTTTTTTGATTCTTCTTACTTCTTTTCCTGCAACTAGTTCATGTACACGACTTTTTTATTAAACACAAAATCTTTACTCCTGATTATTTTCTTATCTTCCATATTCCTAAACTAGAATCCAAAGTCATTATTTTCATAACCAATAAATGTGCATTTTTGAGACTTAGCTTCTAACTTATTCCTATGATATTTGTCAATATAAGAAAATGTCTCACAACAAAAACTCTTAAAAAAGAATAATTTACCTTCTTTACAGTCCATGTCTTCTCTGGTATTCCACCATCTAAAGCACTCGAATGTCCTCTATTTATCAGATAAACTATTGTAGTTATAGTACCTACCCAAAATTGCAAAGGCAAACCTGCATGCAATTTCATACATTTGACATGTTCCATAATAGTCCTATTCATTATTTTTGATATACCATTCTATTATGGTGTTCCTAATTTTTTTTTATATCTATGAATTCCACTTTCTAAACATTAATTGTTAAAATTATTACTACAATACTCACCTCCATTAACTAATTTAAGACATTTTAGTTTTAAACATGTTTTATTTTCAACTAAAACTTTTTATTTCTTGAATGTATCAAAAACATCAGGTTTTTTTTTCATATAGTATACCCAAACTTTCTTAGTTACATCATCAATAAAAGTAACATAATAATATGAACCACCAAGTGAAGATACCTAAGTTGGTCCTTATACATCCGTATGTACAAGCTCTAACTTCTTCTCCTTCCTAGTTGGTCTAACCTTGAGAAACCTCACACATTTTTATTTCCCATATACACAGTGCTCACAAAAGTCCAAATCTAATTCTTTTAGACTTGGTATTTTATACTTTGCATGTAGGGTCTTCATTCCCTTTTCACTCATGTGACCAAGTCTATAATGCCACAAAGCTATGTCTTTATCTATAGCAACTACAACACAAGATAAATTAGCATTATTTGTAGACAAATATAAAGTACCTAATTTCTTACTTTTTGAAACCACCAAAGAACCCTTTGTAACCTTCCATGATTCAGATGTAAATGTGAACATACAACCCTCACTACCCAACTACCCTACAGAGATCAGATTTCTCCTCAAGCTTAAAACATGCTTGATATACTTCAACACCCAAGTGTTTCTATTTTGTAATTTAACCTGAACACTTCCTTTTCCAACAATGCTATAGGGTTTATTATCACCGAGGTAAATATTCTTATAATTATCTTGAACATAATCTATAAAATAATGTCTATGAAGGGTAGCATGAAAAGAAGCACCTGAATCTAAAACCCAAGATTTAGTAATATTATCCAAAGAAAGTATAAGAGCATCTTGTAATACATCACCTACTACATTTGCTTCTTTATTAACTTCTTATTAGTCCTTACCCAATTTATCCTTTCAAAACTAGTACTTTTTCTTTGTGTGTCCTGGCTTGCTATAGATCTAATATTCCATCTTGTCTCTTGATTTAGATCTTGCACCCCCTTTTGTTTTTTCACGATTTTCTCTTTCTCTATTCTTCTACCTTCCTCTATTCTCCACTATTAATGTGTTTCTAGATATGGATATTTCACCTGTGCTTTTCCTTCTCATTTTCTCACTTAAGATAACACCCACCACATCTTCAAACTTTAGTTTGGCATTGTTAGACACATAGTTAATTACTATCATTACCAAGTTATTCCATCTTTCAAGTAAGAAAAAAAGAATAAGAAGAGCCCTAAGTTCATCATTAAAGTCAATATTTATGGAATGTAACTGACTAGTAACCATGTTAAAATTATTTAAATGATCTGGTACTGAACCATTCTCAGACATTTTCATATTAAACAATTTTTTCATTAAAAATATTTTATGAGGCAGAGGGTTTTTCATATAAATTTTTTAATGTGTTCATAAGACCTATTGTCTTTTTTGTGATATGTTGAATGCTATAAAATATGCAAGGCACAACCATATGGTTCCAAGGGCTTTCTAATCTAATAGTTCTCAATCTTTATCTGACACTATTGACGGTTTCTTGGTTTGCCCTCCCAACAAAAAATAGAGATCCTTCTGGTAAAGGTAATCTTCCATCTGCATCTTCCACAATCCAAAGTTTTGTCCATTGAACTTCTCCACTTTAGATTTATTTTCATCTATCATGGCTCCCACTCGAGGTCAAACCCTTTTTTTTCTATGATTTAAAATTTTGTAAACAAAACCTTTACGCTGATACCACTCAATATAATAAATTAAAATTTAGATTTATCTCCAAATCACATACAAGAGAAACTATGAAATGAGTTAATAAAATATTATGAAAAAAAATATAAATATGCATATAACAAGAGACACCATATTTAATGTGGTTCACCTAAGATGGGCTATATCCACCAAACTTGTCTAGTATATTATTTTGAGAAATACAAGGGAGAAACAAAATCCTGTAACAAACCATGTTAAACCTCTCTACTTTTTTTGCCTCCTCTTTGTGTACAATATTTCATCTTTTTTTTTCACAATCATACATTTCAACCATATATAAATACATTTTAAGATAAAAATGCTTAAACATAACTTCTACCATCAGATTTGAAAAACTTTAATTAATGACCCATATTGACTACAAAATTATAATTTAAAAAGACAATTTTAATAAAATTTTTATCCAAGGCGTGCAGCCCCCATACTCCGTAAAGGGGATTCCCCCCTTACAAACTCATGTGACATCAGGGATACAAAAGAATGGAATCCAAACCTGACTAAAATAACATAAAAATTTTAACCTCTAATCCTAAAAGACAATTAGGATCCACACCTAACAGGTACATGGGCAAGGAGTGAGGCCAACTTAGGGTGAAATTCATATATAGGTATCATTACATTAGGTGTATTTATAATAGGTTCCCATAGAACATGTGGTGCCTATAGATATATATTCTAGTTAGAGAGCACTGGTAGTGAGAGAATTTATGGCAATAATAGTGGTGGGTCCTAAGAGCAAGACATTGATATGTGGGAGGGCCCCGATCTAGATGTAGAGGTTGGAGATATAGATGTTTAGGATACATAGGTGACCCTTGCTATTGCAGGAGGGTTAAGACATGCATCAAGACAAGTAGGGACTTCTCAGTCAAAGATTTTAGATAAGTATTGGGATAAAATAGATAGGATTGAGAGATATTGTAGCCAAATTCACTGAGATATATGGGTTGTAAGGGGATGTGGTAGATCTATGGAGGTATTTAGAAATAGCCAAGGGGGATACCACTGAGTTACATGGTTTGGTTATCAATCAAGACATAAATATTGATACTCTAAGGGGCAAGTTTCCTAGATGATAATGGTAAAAATCCAACACACCCTAAGGGATAATGAGTTGGTGACAATGATCAATGATTGAGATAGGGATCAAAGAGAGATACAGAGGCATTTGGAAGATGTGCACATGCTCTGTGTTGAGTGACATATAGCTAGACATCTGGTTGCTGAGCAAGGGCTATCTAGGGCATTAGTAGATATGGTCAAGCCAAGGATGATGTGATTTTAGCCAAGGATGAGGTCAAGTACTATAGGATCCTATATGAGATAATAGTGCTAATAGGGATTAGGGCACCTAGCTTTAGAGATCACACTCATAGTTAGAGGTAAATTTGTACCTATAGGTCATAACATACATTAACTTTAGAGAGATTATTGGTGTAGCCTCCACTATAAAAGATAGACATGGGGCCACCAAAGCAACCACCACTAGCACTGAACACAAGATAGAGCTCTGATCAGGCTCCTCATAGAGATGATCAAATCTACAATAGATATTTGTGTTTTAGCTCGACATTTTGTATTTTGGCAATGTATTTGCATATATCGATGTATATACATTCATTTTGAGATGTATACATAAATTCATTTTTTATCACCTTGATGTACATTGACTATGATATTTTTTTGATATATATGATGCTAGTTCTGATTCATTGATGTTGGTACGTGTTGTAGATTATATACTTGGTATTGATGTGGATAGACATTTATTTTCCATTACATTATTATATTTAATTTTCATGATGATGTTGTATTTGATTTATATATCAAATGTGTTGTTATCATTTTATTATGATGTGAAAATGTTTATGACTAGCTGTAAATGTTTATTTGAAGATGCATGCCCTGATTAGTATAGATGTAGCCATATTATTTAGTTATTTTGTTTTGATTATGGAAAATGTGATGAATCATTGGTGTTGTTTTGGCATATGAGCACATTATAACCATCTCATGAGGGAATACCTTCTCTTCGCATGACATTGATAAATGAGTCTCTCTAGCACTTGATTTTTAATTTTGAAAATAATTATGCATCATAATTATAGAATGAATCATAATAACATTGGTTGTAACTTGCATAGGGATAAGTTTAGATACAAATACTTATAACAAAAGATAAATATATGAAAAATTAAGACCTAAGTGTAAAACATAATGCACTAAACAAAGACAAAACAACAAATAAGTAGATACAAATGTTAATAACCAAAGATTAAGATATGAATAATCAAGACCTAAGTGTAAAATATAATGTAATAAAACAAAATGAAATTAAAGAAATAGACATGAATAAAAATAAATAAACAAGCAAGCAAACAAACTAAATGAAAAAACAAAAATCATAATGGAAAGAAGTAAACAATTAAGTGATAAGCGTTATTTGAATATGGATATGGAACTAAGACATTACTCTTTGTGATCTACCCCAAAGTCAAGGGAGTGTCAGATAAGATAGTGTGACAAATTATATGAAAAGGGGGGATTAGAAGAATAAATAAGGGATGGTCAAGCTGACTCCAGATGTCCCATACAACTAAATGCTACCTCCATGGTCCATGCAGATTATGAGGCCAAATGCAGTACTCCCAAAAATTAGGAAAGAATAAAAATGGTGATAAATGGGTAGGATGAAACTATTAGAAGAAAATGGGCATGGATATCAAAAATATGAGAGCATAAAGTGGACTCGCAAAATGGTGAGGACATAAAATCATTATCGTGTAAAATGGTAAGAGTGTAAATCTGTAAGATTTAGGGGAAATAAAATGAGAATAATACCAATTGAATTGACCAGAACTACTCCATGTAGCCAAACACTGCCTAAATAGTGTGTGTGGACCTTAGGCTGATGTAGCTCTCCTCGAAATAGGAGTATAAATTTTTTTCCAAAGTGACCAAATTAGAATAAAAGACACCCAACAAGACCTAGGCAATCACCTAAGGGAATGATACAATCAAAGTTTTTGTTTGAATGTTCAAAATTGATTGAATGTAGTGAGGATATCATGATGTGGACAAAAGGTTTCCCCACTGTGATTTATTCAAAACCAAAGGAAAGATGTATTCATATGATACTTAAATAATGTTACTCAGAACAATACCAATAGGGAAAGCCACTATCTAACATGCTAAAAAATTATGGATTTAAATATTTTTTTGGAATTTTTTAATTTTTGAATGTTTAAGATTTTTAGAATTTTTTGAATGTTTTTGGTATTTTTAGAATAAGATATGCACATGAGTGTTTTTAAAGTATAATGTACATAGGGATATAATCAAATGGACAAGGAACCATTTAGAAAAATAAAAACAACCTTGGGTTCGGACTTAAATAACAACTAAATTAGCTGCAATAAGGTAAGCTTGTAAAATGGCAAGACCATGGTAAATGAAGGGATTACCATTTGATAGTAAATAAAGGTGAAAAATAAATAACATTTAACAAAAAAATAAGAGGTGAATGAAATAGGATTGAATGGGGGAATAAAATCATAAAAGAGCTAAAATAAGTCACTTCAGGGATTACTATGCAAGGAAACCATACCAAAACATTCTAAAATTATGAAATTATCTTACAATAATGCACTGATGGTGACCAAATTTAAACTGCTTGTTGAACTACCCACTAACATTTCATGTGGTACTTGTATGTCACAATAAAGATTTAGATAATAATAGGAGATGGAAAAAAATGAGACTTGACTCAGGAATGGAATGAAATGAAGGGAAATATGAAAAGATGTGAAGGATGACCCCAAACGGGGGCTCTCATAGACAATTTTTTATCAAGTCAGACATATAATCGCTTGAGATGCATAATTTTGATGGGATCACCTAACTCAAAACCTTCTATTGTATCCAATTTGTATGCCCCCAAACCATAATTTGTAGTGACAATGAAAGGACCCAATCAATTTGGCTCAAATTTACCCTTCTTCTCATGTTTGACATTGGTATTTTTATGATTCTCTTTTAAGACAAGATTACCCACTTCAAAATATCTTGGGATGATATGATTTTTATAACTACAATTTATCCAATTTTGATATGATTTGAGATGACTCAATGTATCTAATTATTTCTCATCTAAGAGTTATTATTCTTTTATCTTGACAAATCTATAATATTCATCATCAATTATACCCTATAATGAAATACATAGATAGGGAAACTCGATGTCAATCAAGAGAATGGATTAA
Organism: Torreya grandis; assembly: GCA_037957365.1. Classification (NCBI taxonomy): domain Eukaryota; kingdom Viridiplantae; phylum Streptophyta; class Pinopsida; order Cupressales; family Taxaceae; genus Torreya; species Torreya grandis. Next base: position 458,578 of record JARHVA010000190.1, read on the forward strand.
GATACAAAAACTAAGGAGTAGGGTATTTTACCTGTAGGTGTGTAGACATTGGTATGGTAGGCCCAAAGGGTAGGAAATAATTACAAGTGCCATTTTCAACCAATATTTTAAACCTTTTTTTTAAGGATTTTGAAAATTGTTTTATTAGATGCCTTAGATTGACCATTATCATGAGGGTAATAGGGCATAGACCATATATGTTTAATATGAAACTTGGCACATAGGGTTTTCACGTCCTTTTTTTTAAACAACTCACCATTATTAGATATAATGGAAGAGGGAATGCCATAGTATCAGATGAGGTGGTTCAGGATAAATATGGAAATATATTTGTCGGTTACATAAGTGAGAGGGATTGCCACAACCCACTTAGTTAAGTGCTCAGTGGTAGTTAAGATATGTTTGTGGCCATATAAATAAGCTGGTTAATATTAGTAATGAGATTGAGTCCCCATTAATAAAATGACAAAGGAGAAGTAATAGGGTGAAGCGCTCATGAAAGAGTGTGAAATAAATCACTATGATTTTGGAGAGTAAGGAATTTGTTGATATATACACATGAATCTAATTCCATTTTGGGCCAATAATATCATGTCCTAAGGAGTTTCTTGGCAAGGATCATTCCACTTGCATAGCCCCCAAATTTCCATTCATGCACATTACTAAGTACTAATTTGGATTCACTTGAGTTTAAACATTGAAACATCATTCCATCATGTCCTCTATGATAGAGTACACCATTGAGTTAAGTGTATTGGGATGCATTGTTAATAAATTAATTCTATTGGTTATAAGTTAGGTTAGCTAGAAGAATAAGGTATTGGACATAGGCATATACATTTGTAGCAAGGGGAATTCCTACCAACAATATCACATATCATTTTAGTTTCTAGATGACTGTATGTTGGCATGAGAAGGTTTTTAATAAGGAATTGATAGTCTTAGACATTTGAAGATATCTCTATCAAGGATCCAATGTTTTTCATGGTATCAATTTCTTTTTTTGGACCTAGGTATCTTCTCAAACTAGATACATGCAAAGTGTTATTTGAGATTGTCAACCATGCCTTTGTAGGGAATGAATTTATCATCTCTAGTTTGATATTTATATTTACCTAATTTATTATCAGTTGTGAATCACTGTATACAACCAATTTTTGGATGTTCTATTGTACTTCTAGGTAGAGACCTACAACAGCTGCCTCATATTCTATAATATTATTGGTACATGTAAAAGTAATCTGGAATGCCTTAGGAATGAGATCCCCCTATGACATAATGAATAATGTACATGACCCTAAACCATGAGTTATGAAAGGACTGTCAAAGTATACATTTTATTGTTGTGATTCTTTAAGATTGAAAATATATTCATTGAGAAAATGCATGTATAATGGATGGGTATTTGGAAATGGTGTCTCAACTAGTTGATCTATAATCACTTGACTTTTGGTGGCCTTATGATTAGTGTATTAGATGTCTAATTCACTGAGGAACATTATCCTCTTGGCCATGCGACCTATCAATATTTATTTAGAAGTAAGGTTTTTGAAAGGATCCACTTTTATAATAATAATAATAATAATAATAATAATAATAATAATAGTCATGTTATTCATCATATAGTGACAAAGTTTTTATGATGTAAATATCAATACTAAACATGCATTTTTAATAAGCGTATAGTTATTCTCATAAGCAACTAGTGTAATAGATTTATCATTCTTTTCCCCAGTTATTATTTTGGGCCGAGTTCCTTTAAGGCATGTTTATTTTTTAAGATATATAATAAGAGGGGCTTACCCAACATTGATGGGACCAACACTGGTGGGTTTTCCAAATATATTTTTAATTTTCTCAAATTCTTCTTGATAGTCGACATTCCATTGAAAAGTGGTTCCCTTCTTAAAAATATGAGTGAAAGGATAGAAGTGATTAACAAGATGTGAAATGAAGTGATGAATATATTAGGTTTTGCCCTGCAAACTAATAGTTATTTAAGATTAGGAGGAGGAGGTATTTTTGTGATGGCCTTCACATTGGTTGGATTGACTTAAATTCCCTAGTGGAAAATAATGAAGCCTAAATTTTTTCCTAATGTGACTCCAAAGACACATTTATTATATTGAGGCATACTTTATATTCACAAAGTCTCTCAAAGATCCTCTATAGTACTTCTAGATGGGCGACCTACATATTTGACTTTCCCAAAATGTTATCAATATAGTTCTTAAGAATGTCATGCATCATATCATGAAAGATGATAATCATGCCACATTCGTATGAGGCACTAACCTTATTCAATACAAATGGCATGAATTGATAGCATAATGTTCTCCATGGGGTGGTGAACATTATTTTTTGTTGATTTTTTGGTATAATATTGATCTGGTTGTATCCCAAAAAACCATCCATGAGGGATAGTATTTCATAACCTATTGTTAAATAGACAATCATGTCAATTTTTGGTAATGGAAAATCATCTTTCAGACATGATTTGTTGATGTTCCTAAAGTTGGTGCATAGAATAACTCTTTTTTGTTTATTACTAGTAGGAATAATATTAGATATCCATTATGAGTAATTAATTAGGTGAATGAATCCTACCCCCAATAATATTTCCAATTCTTTCTTAACTAGGATAGAAATCCATGAATTCATTTTGTGTAGTTTTTGTTTAATGGGTTTGGAATCTGAGTGCAAAACAAGATGGTGTACAACCAAACAGGAATCCAACCCTAAAATATCTATATAAGACCATGTGAATATGTAAATAAACTCTCAAACAATGGTAATGCTGAAGTCACACTCTTTTGCAGTGAGGGACACACCAAGTTTAACCATTTTGGGATCATCTATTGTGCCAATATTGGCCAATATGGTGTCTTCTACTAATAGTGTAGAACCATTTTCTAAGAAAGTAGGTATGGAGGGTAATTTATCTTATTCATCTAGTTATGGACCATTGGGTCCATCCATGTAGGAAGAATCTGAATTGCCTAGTTTAGGTAAGGGCCATTCAATGAATATTTCATGGAAATATTAAACTATCTCTTCAAATAATTATTATTCTACACCAATATCTGATCCAAAGGTATGATGTGAACCTATAGGACTCTAAGCTTCCTTAGGATAAAAGTGAAACTTCCCATCTAATGGCACTTGAAATAGGGTTTCACTAAGGGAATTATCTTTTTATTTACTTTTTTCTTGGTCCAAAAGGGCCTTAGAGAGTTTTTCATGAGAGGACCTAAATGTTTGATTTTATTTTTATTTTTTAATTTGACCAAGAAAGTTCTCATACTCTCCAAAGTAGGTGGTAGGGTCTAATGTGATCTCAAAGCCTTATTTGTGATCCCCAATCAACAAATCATCTCTAACACCTAGGAATTTTAATGGTATACCATGATATTAATGGTCCCAATTGATTAGATTAGGGTATTGGAGGACAAGATGGAATGTAGGATAGGTAGTGATTGTGAGGATGGCATTGGTATCAAATAGATTCACTTCGATGAGCTCTTCATAGATACTATAATAGGAATTTTCATCACTTCTAGGATTGTCATCATTAAATGCCAAAGTAGTGTCACTTTTGAGATCTTAAGGGTCACTCCTAGGTCATTTGTATCCAATACCTTGAATTCCTTTTTGAATAGTAGTAGAAATAAGCTCAATATTACCTTGTTGATTTGGCCCCAAGCCTTTCCCTTTGTAATCTTGATGCTCTAAGATTATGTTAGGAATGTGATACTTAGAAATTTGATAAAAAGAGGTAAATTAATCATTGTACAACCAATAATATTTATAATTATTAGGTTGATCTCGATTCGGTGAAGTATTCTTAAAAAATACAAGAGGGCCCTTATGACAAGATCCTGCCTTTTTGTGCCATATCATGTTAAGACTATCATGAGTTTTAGTGGCCTTAAGTCTACCATGATATTTTATATATTTTGGAAATTTTTCAATGTGGAAGGCATCCTTGATGCTATATATACCAATACCAATATCTTTAATAGTGAAGTTGGAGAAAATTTAGGGAGGTGGATTGGAAAAAGTGGATGTGAGGTCACTTGGGTTAATGTAATTGGATTGGGGAGATTCAAGAGTTTTGGCCTTATCCTTTTTAGGATCATGCTTGGTGATAGGAAAATAGTTATATTGACTGTATTACACTTCCAAGTGCTTGAAATATTGATATGGCTATGAGTCACCAGGACTAGTGACCTCCATTCTAGAATGGGGGATTTTTAAGAATTAGTGAAGTGTTGAGGGAACCGTGTGTACTTTATAGATCCAAGGGTGTTAAAAAAGTATATTTTAAGGTAGCTCAATGTTTATGACATTATAAAGGGTGTCATGGATGATAGGCCCAATAATAACTGGTAAGAAAATAGTTCTCTGTGAGTCTCACTCTACATTATCATATTCTTTGATGGTAATGGTGTTAGGCTAAAAATTTGTTCAAGTATACCCCAAGATTTTTATCAATTTTAGTGAGGTTATATTGAGACCCAAATCATTGTATCTAAGAAACCGCTTAATCTTGGGGTAGTTTATTATGGTTTCAATATGAAGAGGACTACTATATAGGGGACCAAGGGACAACATATCACTATAGTTGATTATAAGTTGTTGACTTACAGATAATTTTTGCATCAGTGATTCAAAGGTCACTAGTTCAATGTTGTTTGTACCCTGGATTATTGAATAAGGTCATACAATATGGTCTCATGAAATTCTAATATATGCAAGAGATATAGGATATGAATATACCAGGAGTATTTTTTAATTATTCACCAATATTGTACTACTTCTCAACTGAAGGAAGAGACAGTTTGGATTTAGAAGGCAAAGAGCCTTGTACATGATTATTGTTGGATGAAGGTTTAGTTTATGAAGGTAAGGTTTTTTTAATGGAATTAGTATTGGAAGAAAGAAAAGTACCTTGAAACATAATCTTTAGATGTCAAGTTCTGATTGCACAATTTTGAAGTGGAAAAAGTTTACTTAAATCAGAAGAAGACAACATAAGATTGGGAATAGTGACCTATGATCATTGTGGAGAAATAATTCTCTTGAGTGATGGATAAGGACCATTAGGATATGAAGGAGGAGGTCCCAAAATGGGATAAACAACACTCTAAGGTGTGCTGAAAGATTAATAAGAATTAATTTTGATGCTAGCTACATGATTATTAGTAAAATATCACTTAAAACATTATTGTAGTTATATAAGACATCATGGTAACTAATTTGATTGGATTGGGAATCTTGACCTCGATTATGAATTTACCGATTTTGATTTTGATTTAGTTCTTAGTTTTGATATTGATTACCAGATTGACATTGATTATTAGAGTTATGCTTTAGAACTAGGTATTTGTATATACACCCATTTTTTGATTATATGTGGAAGCAACATTATCCAACTCAATGTCACCTTGCTTTAGCAAATAATGAATGAAGTGCCTTAATTGCACACATCTATGAATTCCATGCCCTTTGACATGATGGAAATCATAATACTCATTATCTTTATGCCATTGAGGTTTTGGTTGGTCTTCTAGGAAAGGTTTTGGAGTCAATCAAATGATCATGCTAGCCACAACTAACTTCTATAAAATAGTCTCAATAGGTTCCCCAAAGTCATTGAAGAAATTTTTCTAGTATTGATTCTTTTGTGGAAGTAGTCTTTGTAATGTGATGGTTAGAGTATATGGATCACTTTATATAGGTATTGATTATATAGTCTATACATATCTGGATTTGGTTACTCCATTTCCTATGACATTTTTGTTTTTATAAATGGCCTTGAGACTCTCTGATGTACTGGGCTATGATTCTGAAGGAGTTTGAGCTTGTGCCTAGTTCCTGAGAATAGATCTTAACTAGTCTCTTATCTACAAGTAATTTTTCAATCTAGAATCCTTTATCTATAATCTCCTCAAATGTGTTTGCATAATGGAGTCTCAAATTATGAGACACCTCTGAGTTAAAATTGGATGTCAAAATATCAAATAATTTTTTAACAGGAAGATTATGTAGAAAATGGTTGGCTAGACTTCTCCATCACTGTAGATAAGCATAAAATCTTTCTCCACCATGTTATTTATTACTATATAAGTCAACCATGGCTAACTCATGTTATATGTTATAAGAGAAGTGATTATAATTTTTTTATAAGTCATCAAAGGTGATAACAAATCCTTTAAAAAAGTGTAAAAAACACTCTAAGGCTGGTCCACCAAAACTACATGGAAACAAATGAAGTAAATAAATATTATTATAGGCAACCTTCTAGCAATCCATAAATAACTCTTTCAAGTGCTCTCTAGGATCACCATTTCCTTTGTATTTATAAAATCTAGGCATGAGTACTTGAAGGATGCTCATGCCCAATGGGTAAGGACATATTTTATCCAATTTATATTTTTTGCCTTGATTTTTTTCTTAGATCCATATAACAACATATTTTATCTCCTGAAATTCTTGGAGAGTGGGAGAATTCTAGGATGAAGGGAGGGTATGTTGTTAACTGTTAAGAGGAGGATGGGCTTGATTGGGATAATAGGTTGATAAGGTTAAAATAACTAGGAATGGGTACCATTTAAGCTTAGTTACTAGGGTTGTTCACCCTATAACCAAGATTGTATTGTGGATAAGGTACATGTTATTGTTTACTAGTGTTAGGAGGTGTACTAGCAACATGTTGGGTTGGAGGAATTTGTTATCAATAGAGTGGAATTTGTAGCTTAAGAATATAAACTTATTATAAAGGAACTTGTTGTTAGAAGGTATGGATCTATTATTTATTGGATGGAAGAGGTTGTGTAGTAATAGGAACATGCTGATGATTAATCACAACCCATTGTCAAGGTGGAGGATTTACAACTTATTGTTGTGGATTAACATTGGTTTGACATAATAGGGGGTTGTTAACAACCTATTGTTGTGAACTAGAATAAGTAAGATAGATGTTAAGAGGAACTTGTTGAAGTTTCAGAGGAAGCTATTATGAACTAGAAGTAATGTGTTGGGAATTCAAAGGAACTTGTTATGAACTAGAGACAATGTGTTGAGAATTTAAAGGAACTTGTTGCAAACTAGAGGAAGTGTGTTAAGAATTATTAGTAACAAGGTATTTTAATTAGAGGAAGGGAGTTGAGAATTATTAGCAACTTAGTATTGTAAATTAGAGAAAGATAATTGTTTGGAAATAAGAGGAGGATATTGGTGTGGATTTGGGAACACTTGTGGTGGAGTGATAACTTCCATTAATGGATTGAGGTGTTTATTTAGGAACTATAGAAGCATCCAAACTATGTGGGAGATTAACCAAAATATCTCATTTTTTGCTCAATGGATAAGTTTTGCTCCACAAGTGGAGGGTTATTCGCAATAAAGTGGTGGCTAAGGTAGCAGTTATGAAAGCCATGAGTTGGTTATCCTATTGGAGTTAACTAATAAGAAGTTTTCTATTTTGGAGGGGATCTACAAGTTGTCCTTTTTCCTTTGCTTGATGATTATATAACCTAACTATAAATTCACACAAGGACTTGTCCATGAGTAGAAGTTGATTTGGGAGGTATCTCCTCTATTTGGACATGGCTTCACACCTCTTCTATTCTAAGTAGTACTTCATCATATACTAGTTGATTTACCTCTTCTTATTTTTCATTGTCTTGGAAAGACCCAAATGGATCATAAAACCACTCTCCCTTAGAATTAGTATTATACACAACCCCACTTCTAGTGTATCTAGGCATCTTTAAATCAATGGTTTTTATTTTAGATTAATGTGAGGGAACAAGTTAATTTGATATGAACGTGTATAATGCTTGGATTCCATAACTCATACTGGATGTGTGAATTTGAAAAATGACCAGAAGTTAAGTTGTGACTTTGAATCTTGTTTGAAATACTTCATGATCAAAGTTGCAAGTTCAAAAAACTTGATGTTTGATTCAAGTCCTAAACTTTGTCAAAGTAGAATGTAAAAGATAACACAAGTTTTTATTTGAATAGTCTTTGCCAAGTTATAATGAGATAGTAATAAGGTCAAGAATTATTTTCTTGAATGACCATTGACAAAATTTAAACTATGAAATCTCAAAAATGTTTGATCTTTGACCCAATCCTTGAATTTGATTCATGTTTGACTATTGTTATTGATTTGGGTTTAAGGTTGACTTTAGTTGACTTAAATTTTTTGACTTTAATTGAATTTTAAAAGTTGGCCTTGGTTGACTTTAAAGAGTTGATTTTGGTTGAATTTTTAAAATTTGACCTTTGAAAGTTGATTTATTTGAATTTTAAAAGTTAACCTTAGTTGAAATTTTAAAGTTGACTTTGGTTGAATGTTTGAAAATAAAATTTAAATTTATTTGAGACTGACTTTGATTTGAAAGTAAAATTGAATTGAAATTGGAGATTGGTTTAAATTAGAATTTATTTTGAACAAGAAATGGACTTTGATTTAGACATACTTGATTTAGAATTGTTTTGAAATGGATAGTGCAATGGTACAACATGGACAATGTAATATACCAAATGGATAATGTAACACTTTATAATAGATTAAATATGGCCCTAAAATTGGGTAGAGTAATGTTTTATTGCATGATTTTGAAATGACAATGTTTTAGACAGGAGTTTTGAAAATGTTTGATGTAAGGTGTGTCACACAACACATGTATAAGATTACAAATAATCAATAACAAACATTTAGAAAAAGCTCTATTTTTAGTGGAATAATAGGTGTGTAACATAAATTTATCCCACATGAATACCTCACGTGAAGTGGTGATAGATTAGTTTCAAAAAGCCCTCACTTTGAGTGGTACATTATGAAATCTTGGGGGAGATTAATTTCCCTTGCACTACAAGTTATTTACAGTCGAAGGTCTTAATGTAATATTTTAACATGGCTTTTATAAATGGTCCTCAATATATCTTACGATATGTGAGGCTTAAAATATGTCAAAAAAGAATAAAGATCATGTAATTCATAATAGGATCTATCCCCTTGTGAGTAATTCATTTTTCAAGGTTTTAGTGAAGTGCTACCAGTAACTTAAACTCTTAGGGTTAGGTTATATAGTGTAGTATTAGGGATAAAATATTTTCTATAACAAAAACCTTTATGGGGAATTTTGATATGATCATAATGACAACTACCCTAAATTTATCTCTTTTTAGATGTATGATTTTAGTATGTAAGTTGGGAGATGAAACCCCAAATACTATGCCCTAAGAACTCATGAGAAGTAGATGAAATCCACCCCACAGTCAACAAAGAAAAAAATAAGATGACAACAATCTATGTGTTTTTGGATCATCTAGGCTTCCTAAAGGGGGAAAGGGGAGATCATAGGCACAATATATTAAAAATAATAAATCAAAAGAAAACATGCAAGCAAATCAAGAAATAAATCAAATTTTATTGAAACATTTGTGAGATGATAAATTTAAACAAATGATTATGATATGCAAATTATATCAAAATACTCAAATTACCAAATCTAATTCATGAATTTAGAGCTAATAGATCACAATGCATACAAATAAATATTAAAAACTAACATTATGAATCTAAATATAAATGCTCCAAATAAAATTCAAAACAAGAAAAAGAGACTATATGATATGGATAATGGATTGCTTACAAATAGACTAAAAATTTCAACATCATATTAGCTTGATCAAAAGACTTAGATATAATGGATTCATGAATTTATTGGACTTATTAGACTATGGAGATTTATGAGATTTCTATTTGTTTTTTCATTTGATTCTAAATGGAGGAGTGAAGTTATATAAATAAAACGAAGGAGAGATAATTAAAAGGAATTAAAAATTTCTTGAGAGCCTCTAGATTTAGAGGTTTCTTGAAAAAGGAGGTCAAAATAGAAGAAGATTATAAAATTAGATAATTATAGAATTCATGTTAGTTGTTAATAATGATCAGAGGGGATTTAGGTGGTGATGATGTGATAAAGAGAGGATTAGGTGAGGTAACTGGATAATGATGTCATGGCTAGTGTGTAGGTTTATAGATAAACCTAGGGAATAGGTAGGATTTTGTGAGTTTAAGATTCACAAGTGGGCATGGAAAGATTTATTAGGAAAATGGGATGTTAATAAGAGGAAAAATGAGGGGATTAATAATAGGTGTGATATATGTGGGATATGAAATATGGATAAGGGACTTAGATAATTGGCTAGGAGGGGGTTAAATGGGATATGTTAAACAAAATAATGATAAGGGGAGTTAGTGAATTATTATATGGAATTAGATAGGAATAGTGATATTATTAGTAAGTTGGATAAGGTGAGGAAATTATGATGCATACACAACCAAATCAAAGTATTGGTTCTTTCATTAAGCACTAAAATGAAATGTGATTTGAAAATAGGCTTAGTTTGAAAATAAATCTACTTCTTTGGCTAGCATAACCTATAAGAAATAAGTTATAAATTTGAAATGTGGTCTTTGAAAAGCATGGGAAATTAATAAGTTGATTGTTTTTCTTGTAGGAAAAGTACATAGTATGATCTTGCTATTTAGAAAAGCGATACTACCTTTTAGCAGGGCGATCTCATCATTATGTAGAGAGACCAAATAGAGAATAGAGAACTAGTGATTCTACCAATTATTAGGATGATATCACTCATTTAAAAAATAATATCATCATTTATTAGGGTATTCCCATAGATATTAAAAATGACTAAAACATAAACCATATAAGGTTACCTTAATGATATCTCCAATTAACATGATGATACCATCAATTTATAGGTCATTTCCATCAATTTATAAGTTGTTTCCATTACTAGGGTATGCGATATCACCATTTAATAGATTTAATGTAATAGATAAATCTTGCCATTTTATAATACAATCTCATTGATATGTAGTGTGATATCACTGAATTCTTGAAAACCTATAGAAATAAAAAATAACATAGAAGCAATATTGCCATTACATAGGTTGATATCACTAATTACGTGTAATAATCTCACTAAATGTAGAGTATTTCCATTAATTCATGGAAAATAAAAAAATGGGAAAATCAATATAAAAGAGATAAAAAAATCCTAAAAATGGTCTTTTCTGAATTTAAAAGATACTTTAAGGTTTTGAAGAATATTACAGGGTATGTTGGTCCCATTGGGCATGCCAAATGTATATTACCATTATAAGATGGGATAGGTCATATTTATCTTATTAAAAACAAAAAAATTGATAAACACAACACCTCAGGCATAATATCTTTGATTGGAAAAGGTCTAGGAGAATGCAAACAACTAGAAAGACATAAACACATAAGTTACACCCTTCACATGGATTCATTATCCAAAATTATTTAGGGTTGTGTTGAAATTTAGATTTTTACCCTTGAGGAGATGCCAATATCTCCTCATCCAAGTGGAATAATGGATACATACCTCTTGTTATGGGTGACAATGTTGAGAGATGAGTCTCTAGAAGGGCTAGTTCCCTTGATGCACTCTTTGAAGATCTTATTTACTTATTAACTTATGGATGCAAAGGGATTAAAAAAATAACTAAGAAAACCAAAAAAATTGATTCACCAATGTTTAATATCATCCAATTTGACTGAAAATCTATTACTTAAAGACAAACAAAGCCTCTCTCACACAAAACTCACAACTCAGGATGCATTGTCACATCAGTGCTTCATATGTTAGATTCAAGAAGGCATTTGATAATTAGGAGGGTAATGGATGACTCAATGAAGGTATACATTCATAAACCAATTATAATGAATCTATACACTTAGGAAGTAATACTAACAAAGATATATAACAATACCCTTTCTACAAATTAGTAGACAATCAAGAGTAACATGCTAGAAAAGAAGATCTTTCACTAGACAAGATCAACAAGATTACAATCAATACTCAATATTAAAAAATGTGAGTGGAAAAATAACTTGTCTATTTATTTTAGATTATTTCAAGTATAAATTTGGCTAGAGTTTCCCCATCAACCAATAGAGGCTGCTAAAAAGAGCCAAAAGAATGCATATTTATAGATTTTGAGAGAGAAGCAAAGAAAAAGAAGTCTAAAGGTCACTTGGACATGTGTAAACTTGAGAAAATTAGTTTAAAATGCATGAATAATATATATGATATGATCCATTAAATTTTAGGAGGTACAATTATCCATACGAGCCATGAAAATTATGAAAAGTGGCATAAAACTCCTTATTTGTGCACAAAAAACTACCTTCATAATTTACACATATTTGAACATCCCACCACTAACTAGGGATAGGTATGATTATTGGAATGAGAGGGAAGGCCTTAAATAATTAAATTACATTCATTGATTTTATCCTACTCATTTGGAAACTCTTGGAATGAAGCAATCATTGTCTGTAGTCTTAAAACTCCTTATTTCAGTCACCCCTCACACTTGACATCAAAAAAGTATTCAATTTCACATAAAAATACATGAGAGAGAGTTAATTACACCTGTAAATCTCATCCATATCCTTATACCCCTCAATTTCACCTTAAAAGGGCACCTAATTAAGGTTTCCACACTTTTCACCCTTGTGTGCATCATGCTAGTTTTGAATGCTAAAAGTAGAGCTTTAGTTTGGACACTTATAAACTTTTCCATAGGATAAAATGACCAATGGGAGTTATAACAGGTATTTATCTTTCCATCAAACTTTATTTCACCTTTTGAAACATCATAGACCCTATAAAACACAAAAAATGATAAGAAAAAACACATTTTGCATACTATCTATACATTTTTGTACATCTCCTTGAATTTTTGATAGATTGAGTGAGTAATATCCATGATACAATAGGTTTAATTTCAAAAAATGCCTTTATAATGGCTCTCCAAGCTCATTTTCCTCATCGAGTCATAACGATGGTTTTAGTAGAGTTTTAGGTAGTTTTAGGTGTTAAGATTTGTTCATAAAACTTGGACATTGAACCTACGTCCAAATTACATAATATTTATTCCAAGGGAACTTAATAAATTACCTTAATCCCTCTATTTCCCATACATATCCTTATAAAAGATATGAGTATTTGAAAACACCCATCGAGCTTATTTTCCTCTCATTTTGCATGTTTGGACTATGTCAAGGCTATAAATTTCTCTCCTGTAGGTTTATCTACACTCCAAGAGATTAAAAATGTATATTTACATATTATAATCATGTTTCAATCAACAAAATATCATTCTAAAGGTTGTAAATGAAGATAGACCTCAACATGGTTCTAGGTCTCTTGGAAGCCTAGTGGGTTTAGTGTATCTTCTACAAGTTTGAACTAATTTGGATTTTATAACATGATTAATATGGTTTTATATGTATTATTACACTATATTCATGCTTAAAAATCCATAACACAACCTCTCCAACATTCCTTTCATCACTTTCCTCTCTTTTGTCAACTTGGCCTAGTGGAACCATGCCAAATTGGATTGCATGCATGCACAATCAGGTCACTCTAAGTGATTTGAAATTATGTGAGTGTTCCTAATAATTATTTAAAATTACATACACATCACCCAATTTTTATTGAATATCCCAAGGCCTCATATTCGGTCATTTGCTCATTTTGGCATCCTTTGCTTGGTAAACCAAAGTTCTCATTTTCCTGAGTGGCTGATATCTAAGACAAAATATAGAGATATATACCTATTAATTATGGAAAAATAATAGTTTTGTGATTTTTATATGTTCACAATGAGTCTTTTTACAAAAGTTAAAGGTCATAATCCCTCATTTAGGCACCTAACCAACTCAATCTATTAAAAAGAGGGGCTAAAAAACCATCTTTTCCTTCATTTTTGCCCAAATCTTCTTACAGATGATCCTTCCAAGATCATGATATGATCCTATGATATTAATAAATTTTAACCACCTTGAATTTTTTTTGATATATCTTTTTGGACCATCCAAAACACCCTCTCTATTAGCTTTCCCATACTTGCCTAGTGAATCAAAAAGTTTCCAATGTAAGGACTATGTGCTATTTGCTAAGTGAGAAAGATGTTTGGGCATCTTGGGAGGGTATTAGGTATGATATTAAATCAATTTGTTCATATTGAATCATATAATTATAAATTTATATTTCTTTTCACCTCTTAGATAGTCTATGCTCCATCTTTCTCCTTCAAATCCAAAACCCTACCTTGACTGCAACAATCCCTATTTTGACCCTTGTAGGTGTTTTTAGATGGTTATGGGTATTAATTAGGTCTTAAATTATATTTTAAAATATTATTTAAGCCTTAAAATACATTATTCCTTTATTTTACCACTTTCTCAACCTAAAAGTGACTTTAAACCTCTTCTAAATCCATTATCTCAGTCAACTACCTGTCAAACTTGCCTGATTGAGACACCTCTATCTATTAGGATTGATGATTGTTATCAATGTTTTAATTATATAATATGAGTCTTATCATCACCCTATATGAGTTTTTTATGAATCCAATTTATCATTATAACCCTCTAATGACCTTACAAACATTTAAACTTTGTATGACTGAGTCAATCTTAAGGACTAAGACTCCTGCCTGTAGCTTATTTCTATTCCCTTCAAGCTTGAAATAATTTTAAACCTCATATTAAAAATAAATTTGAGTCACTTTTAAATGATTACATTCATATGAGACATTTATATCATATTTCCAGTGCTCAAATTATACTTACCTAAGCCAATGTTTGTCTCAATCTGTACAGGCTTGTAGGTGGTGATTTTACCCTATGTACGGATAAGGGGCATGCAAAGGAGGTCTAAAACATACCCTCTGACCTCAATTTTATGATATCATAGGTTTATTATACCCCTTAAACCATTTTTAGCCATTTAAATATGGAATATAGACCCGATTTTCCATTTGGTGAAGAAAGGTCACTCTTTGAGCTCAGTCCTGTAGACCAAATTGAGGGAATTTAGTGTGTTTGGGAGCCACTTTGAGGCCCTCAAAAACATGTCACTCTTACCTTTTTTACCTTCACCCTTGGCATAATCCTGGTCCATATTATAGGCAAGCAATTCTAATCATTCAAATTCCTTAAGACTGCTTGTTAGTTTATTGTAGGGTACCAACCAAAACCCCTGGAACCTTTATTGTCCCTTTTTTGAGACTAAAGCCCTGAACACAGTCTCTTGAGCTTTTAAAGTGTTTGTAAACTTTCTTGTACAAAAATTCACCTTTGAATACGTCTACCAAGGTAAAAATCACATGCCATGACTTCAAGTAGGCTTTCCCATCATGCTTTAATGCTCATAATGGTCTCTTCAATTCTCTATCCAACCACCTATAGGTGGACAAAACCAAGCCTAGAGGCATCAAACCTCTCAAGATGTCAAGGGTTGGAAAAACTATCCATTGGCTCTTAAGGGTTCAAAAATTCTCTCAAACCCTTCTCATGAACCTTTCAAGTCTCAAAGAAATGAAAACAATCATCAAGGTCCTAGTGACATCATCATATGACCCCTGTATGCGTTAATTGACTATATATGGGCAGTGAAGGGGAGTATGGGAAAGAATGGGTGTATGAATGGATTAAAAACAATTTATAACATAATAAAAATCTCCAAAAGCACCATTTCCACCAATAAAAACTTGAAACAAGCTACAACATTTATCTTTTAACATGGAAAAACCACTTGAACATGTGAATAGAGTAGGTAGAGGTATCTTATGACCTTTTGATGCATGTGGAATGGGCTTAAAAAACATGAGTGGCAAGGATAAATGGATGATAGGTGAAAAATAGAGTTAATTAAACTTTTAAAACATGTTGGAGATGCTAACACAACTCCCTGAATCCATCACAAAGTAAAAAACCCTTGCAAATTGAAAAGAATTCATCACAATGTAAATTGATGTACCTTCCTACAAATTGAGTTGATTAGATAATAAAAAACAATTGAAACATGAAAAAAAGTGTGTGAATAATTATAGGTAGAAGCCAACAAGATATGAAAAAAAATTTAACAAACGATTTGTATAGAATTATCAAAAGAAAAGGAAAACCTATAGGGTGCACGAAACAACTATCAAATGTGCATAATCAACTTATTAGCAATTTTTCATAAATCACAGTTAAACAAAACTCAAACTCCATATATTAAAATTAATGTATCCTAGTTTAATATCACCCCCAAAAGCATTTTGTCTGAAACTACTTGTGTTTCCCATACCGAGCAAACATATGAAGGCTAGTTCAGTCTATCTAGAAAAGCAAAAAAGTGTAGAATGGTTTTGGATTCAAAATGAAACTTATAGAGAAAAAAATAATAGAGATGATTTTTGTAAGGTTTTAAGGACCCCTCGCAAACTTCCTCTTGTGGCACACTTCTCAAGAATCCATACAAGTGCCAATTTTCCTCTTTTTGAGCTAATTTATGCAATTTCAGTTAGGGATCCTAAAATAATCTGATTTAAATGATATTTAAAACATATAAAATGACTTATTTTATGTTTAACATGATTTTATGACACTTAGGTACCTTAAGAAACATGCCAAATGCATTAATAACTCTTAAAATGACATAAAATGACCCCTAAAAGGACAAATTAACTAATGCAACTAAAACCAAAGATAATTTGACCTTCAATGAAATAATTTAACAAGTATACCTCCCATGAAAATATATTATGACCCTTTAAGGTGTTTAAAATCAAAATTTTTGCCTAGGGTGCCCAAATTTGACCAAAAGTCAAATTTTGGTCAACAGGTTGTTTGTGCCCAGATTATAGAGCTAAGAGTATTTTTCAATGTCACTTCATTAATTTCAATGGCATATCCCCTTGTATATGAGTGGTTTGGTTAAAGAGTGGAAGAGATGTTAAAGTTTTTCAATGAATTTATGCAGAGTTTATTAAGGCATGAGGGTAGCCTTGTATTTATAGATTGGATAGATTGATTATAGCCATTGGATAAAGAATGAGATGTGTGTATATCATTCTATATAATTTCATATGTCCTAGTTTTTTACTTTTTGGATATACATACACACACACACACACACACACACACACACACACAAACACACACACACACACACACACACACACACACACACACACACACACACACACACACACACACACACACACACACACACACACACACACATATAATTTTTGAAAAAATTAATGTGAATCTTAGAGGCCTAAAATAACATCTAATGTATGTCAGAATTCACATGGAGGATTTAGTGATAAGGTTCTAAAATCTGGGTTTGGAATCTCATCAAACACACAAGTAATCATTTTAATTTTCTTCATGCAATTATATTTCAATCATATTTTTCTTTCCTTTTTCTCCTTTCCATATATTATGCACACACTTTTCATTTTCTTCAAATATGTATGATCAGTCATGTGCTTTATTAGGGAATAATACTATTTTAGTTTTCCTTGAAGCATTGACCTTTTGATTCTCATTATTTTTGTCGTGTCAAATGTTGATTGTATTTAATTCATACAAGAAGGTGATGTATCTATTTGGCATATTCATGGTAGCTTGGAATTTTTGTAACCATTGTTATCCAAGTGTAGCCCACAACTAGTTGGTAGGGAACATGACTAATATGAATGTATCGACCACCTTTTTCCCAAAAGAAATTGGTAGTATATTATGTCTAATTGATCCTTATTAGTGTATATTATGTCTCAATTCATTAGTTTCATGTCTCAACTATTGTAATAATACACATACTTGGGTACTCTTCCTCATCAATTTGAATATATCACCGATAGTTACCCTTTATGTATATTTCAATAGGAAACATATCTTGTCATGGATGCTTGAATCCTCTACATACTTTTTATCTAGATTAGTTCCTATTATAAACCACTACTGGTGACTTATTCTAAATATGAGTCATTATGATAATCCTTTCCTCTTTAAAATTTTGAATATTTTGTGTAATATTATTCAAGTGTTTGTTTCATGTCATGTTATGATGTGATAATTGCAAAATGAGTTTCCTTATAGAGTTGATAATCTACCTGTAACTCAATGTTAGGTTGTAGGTAGAGTCATCAAATTCTTATCAAGTAACAATTGTAGTATAGTACTTAGCTCATCTTTTCCATTGGTAATCTATAATTTGATAGATAATTTTGTATCCATCAGCACTATATTATTTTACTGAGTTTGTCATAAATGTTGAGTTTACCTATGTGATACATTGTACAGTGTGTTGTGCCTTGTTTTCTCTAGTTATGTTATATTTGTCAAATAATTACTTCAGAGGAGCACCTATTATTGAATTACATTGTTGTAAACTTATATTTCAATAATGATTTTCACTTGTATCTTTATGAGTGTCTAGAATGAGTTTTTTCCATTATATAATTTAGTTTTGATTTCTAGTTTTGAAACATCATGATATTATCCAGGACCAATAGGTGTAAAATTAAGACTAGAAAAATAGTCATCTATGTTAATTAGATCTTCATTTTCATCATCTTCACTATTGTTGAATACTGGTTGTGATTAAAAAAATAATTTGTTCGATCACAAAAACATGATTTTTTAAATAATGGACTATTACATATATAGGGATAATGTCTCCTATAAAGTAGGAGTCAACATTAATACCTTTATTATCTCTCTTATCTCTATCCCCTAATATCTCTCCCACAACCCTATCTCTAAAGAGTTACACATACAAATCTTTTTATTTTTCTCAATTACATATTTTGTGTTTCTATAAAAACTCATTATTTACATAAATAAAAACTTTATAATTGTATTCACACATATGAAGCATTAATATCTATCATTCCCCCCTGGTGTTGAAATAAGGTGAGAAAAAAACTAATAAAGATATTTTTCATCACTTTCATGAGTAACTTTTTCATCATCTGAGGGAGGACTACTTTATTCCTATTTACTTTATTTTGTCACCATTGATTTGTCATGGAACTTTCCATCCATAAGGTCATGTGCTCTTTGTTTGAAATTTAGAACAACATGTCTTGGTTTTTTACAATAAAAACAAGTGTATTTATTTTTCTTGGTTGTAAATTTTTTGTAAGAAGTTCCTGGCTTATTTTGTGTGAATATTACTTCTTCTTCTTCTTCTAAAACTTTGTTTCTTTCACTAAGAAATGTGGATATGACATTTGACAAGCTTAGATTTATTTTGCTTAAGGTGGATACCACATGGAACATATTGTTAGACAAACTATTGAGAAATATGGATTTTGCATCATTTTATTTTATTTATTCTTTTATTCCTACCAATTGATTTATGAGAGAATAGAACATGCTGATGTGAGATATTATGTCACCTCCTTCTTCCATTTTTAAATCATATAGTTTTTGATTCATAGTTATTTGTTCACTATCAACTTAAGAACCAAATAGTGTGTTCAACGATTCCTATATTTATTTGTAGGATTTTTTGAAATCCACATGATGTAGATAGGGCTTTGATAATCCAAGACCAATAATGGCCAAAGATTTCTTGTCTTTGAATTTTTATTTTTAGAGCTCATTAACATCTGTTGGTCTTGCCACAATGATGTCAACAATGTCCCAAAGGTCTTTTTCAATATACAATAGTTGTATTTGGATTAACCATGTATGGAAATCATGTCCATCAAATTTCTCAATCAGATTCATATTTTCTATTTTACCCCCCTTACCCCTTCTCCCCCATACTTTTGACTTAGTGGACGTTGTATTCAACCAATAATGTGTTTTTACAATTCTTATGATTGTGATAACTTTTTTGCAATGACACTAAATCTATAAACTTTGATAAATTTATTCACTTTTGATGACAAAACAATTAGGAAGTATATGAAATGGATAAAATTTGTGACTAAGGACATAATTTAATATTAAACACTAATTTATGAATACATATCTATAATACTATAGACCAATACTAAAGTGAGATCTAATATAACCATGACTCTATAAACTTATAAATCTATTTAAAATAAAGCTTTAGATAACATAAAATATTATTTTTTAAACACTAAACTAATAAAAACCATATGATTTTTTTCTAAAATAAAAACTTCAAATTAAATCCTATAAGCCTAATACCACCTTAAAAAAAAAAAAAAAAAACACGAAACCTAAACCATGAGCTATTTTTCATATACCTTAAACTAAAAAGGATGAAACTATAACCTAAATGATATCCAACTCATTGTCAATAATCTTATGTATGCTAAGGTCATTATTTTGAATGAAAACTCATCATCCAAATTTTGATCTAATCTAGGTCATTATTTTGAGGAGGATCTCACCAAAGAGATATGATGGTGAATCATTGGGCATCAAAGCCGAGCTGAGGGTAGATGGTAGAGCCAACATAGACCAATATGGAGTTTGTCATGTCAATGAAGGCTACTGTGTGGAGTTACCAAGCTGTTTGGAGAAGGAAATCAAATCTAGATCTAGTATTAAGTATTGAATTCCAATGTAGAGTCTTTGATATCTAGATAAAAATGTAGGACTTTTCATACAACATAGATCATAATTTAGCACACTCATAACAAGGCCAAAAACAAATTAGATGTGTGGATTATTGACTTTAGGTAGAACTTTAAACATTTAAACCCTTAGTATTAGGTGTAAATCAATAATCAGGGACATCTAGAGTCTTTGATATCTAGATGAAAATGTAAGTCTTTTTATACAACACCGAGCATAATTTAGCACATTCATAACAAGGCCAACAACAAACTAAATGTGTGGCTTATTGACTTTAGGTAAAACTTCAGACATTCAAACCCTTAGTATTATGTGTAAATCAAGAATCATGGGTGTTTAGAGTTGTGTCAATGCTTTGGAATTCCCTTTCAACATCTCTTTCTTATTAATGTTTAACAATTATGGTCTTCTACTGATGGGTCATCTTTATTTCGTTCATGTCCCTCATTTTTCATGAAAATCTACTTTCTCAATACCTTTTTAGGATTTTATTCTCCTCATTCTAAGCTTTCTAAAGCATTTTAAAATTTTGGTTTTTTTAGAGATAAGGAAGATATCACAGTTTTACTAAACTTACAATTTTAAGAAAAAATATAAAAATAGAGCGATATATATATTTTTATTTTTCAAATAAAACAAATTTATCATAAAAAATTGACATTTAAAATGACACATGGTATGCACTGTTGTTTCAATGTCAAAAATGATGAAATGCCTATAAAATGGAAAAAGCAGTGGACGTGGTCTTCACTCTAAAGCTCCTATGATGAACAAGGGCAAGAATTACAGAGAGGTCCCATAGGGAGAACTTGTTTATGATACTAGTGTTGAAAACTAGTTGTGTTTAATAAAAAATGGTCAATCACAAAAACTTGATTTATTTAGCAATAGAATATTACATATAGGGATAATATCTCCTATAAAGTAGGAGTCAACATTAATCCATCTATTCTCTCTTATCTCTATCCCCTAATATCTCTCCCATAACCCTATCTCTAAGGAGTTGCACATACAACTCTTTTTATTTTCCTCAATTATATACTTTGATTCCTCAATTATATATTTTGAGTTATTATAATAACTCATTTATTTATGTAAATACAAACTTTATAATTTATTACACATATATGAAGCACTAGTATATATCAACTATCAACTTCTTCTATACATATCTTATCTTGATCCTTTAAGTTGATTACTAAAAGAAGATCTGGCATCTTCCCTAGTGTGTCTTTTATTGGTTTGATTCATGTCAAGTTTGCTCTTTTTTGTTAGTATCAATCCACTCTCTAGTTTTATATGTATGTATCTTTTCTATGGGTATGATTATGATGGAAGTATTATAGTAAACTAAAAATCAACTGATTGTGGACTGTATCCATTATTAAGACATCCTACTTTGTAGTATTTAAAAGGTGTATTATCTCTAGGGTATGTATACAAATTTCCCTTATGTATAAACCTTATGCACTGATGCAATGCAAATAATATGTCTTCCATTGCATGTATGCATGGTATAACTAAAGGTTATAATGTAAATGATTAGGAGTTACATGAAACATAGTAGGTAGTGTATTAAGATTACTTTGATATCCAAACTAATCGATCCTATGCCCGACGAGGAACATTTTGAAATCTTATTATGTTTTTATATAATATATGAATAGATTGCATATTGACACCTAATATTTGTATAAATATGATGCTACATATATCCAATCTTGATGTTCTTCTATAATGACATATTTGAATCTATTATTGAATATGATTTTTTATTTGATAGGGTAAAAGCTAGGTTTATAGGGACCTGGAACCACCAAAGCACAATAAAGCAGTTTAAATAGACCAATAATAGGGTTGAGGAGCTAAAAGATAAAAAACTACAAAATTAAAATGAGAGCAAAAAATAGGAAATTGGAACCAAGGAGCAACTACAAAATAAAGCTCTAAGGGAAATCCTCCTTCATCATGTCTTCATGGAGGGCTTGCACACCAGGAGGTCCCCCTGAGAGAGAGGTCTTCCACCATCAGGATCATCCACATAAACATCATACAACAGAGTTATAGTTAGAGGGTTTATCTTTCCTCCAAGAATTACACCCTGGTAGAGCTAAAAAAGAAGTAAAGAACAAATCATTTTTAACCTTGGCATAAGGGAACCAAGGCCCCCAAACAAATTCATAAATTGATAAAGGACCCCTATGGAGAGATGAGTTATAAAATAAATGTCCAAACAAAATCTTGAATCATCAAAAGTTTTTTTAAAAACCAACAATTTTGATTAAAAAAACAAAAAATTAGAGGCCACCAATTCGGATAGACATATCATGTGTACATGATCATTCCCAATGTCCAAATTTTGAAATCTAGTGGCCCAAGTCCATCAAGGTAGATGTGACAACAAACATCCCCAAAAAGGTGGAAAAAATTAGAATTTGAATTCTTAGAATCAAATCCCATCGAAGAAATCAAAATAGTCCAATAACCATATAACTGACCATTAATGAAACCAGTGGTCCAAAAGTGACATCTTGGAAAAGAAAAGATCAAATAACTAGTGAAATACTTCAAAAATCCAAGCCAAAGGAGGGAAAGCGCACCAACCTCCCAGAATAGTACTAAAATCCATCAAAGCAGGAAGAAATAAAAGAACAAAAATGGGAAAACTAATATGAAGATCGACTTTTCTTGCTGACTGGGATATCCTAGTTTGATACCTGACAATAACTAACACGTACCATCCCATAAAAATTCAAACTAAAAAAATCCTAGATAATGTATTAGTACTTCTATCCAACTGTAAATACTGGGATTTCCTTGGCCATAAAGATCAAGTCTAGATCTATGAGTTCACTTCCTTTGGAAAAAAAACTAGCATCAAGACAAACTTGATAATAACCACTCAAAATAGTATAGTCGGATTCATAATCCAAGCAGGTAGGCTAAATCGAAGGAGCAAGATTAGGCAAACTGTTATAAAGTCACTATCTTGTCTTTTGGATTTGGATATATTGGTTTAAAGCTTGACAATTATAAGCATGTACCAAACCTTCAAAAATAAATAGGAAAGAAGCCTTGATTAGATCCCAGAGATTCCATCCAATTGTTAAAAAAGGGACAATCAATGCTATGAGGTCACTTCCATTGGAGCAAACATCCAGATGAACCTAGCAGTCATGAATAATAACATTGTCTTCAATCTAAAAGATAAAGTTTATTGCTCTCTAGAATTATTATCGGCACCAACCTTTATCCTTTTTTTTAGTGTCATACGAAGCCCGATGAATCAAGGGAAGCAAGTTTAAATCTAAAGAATAATTCAATATTCTTAATAGAATCCTTCCAACTGAGGTGATGAAGATATAATGTCCAAAGGCCTTTTCTCCCTCAAATTAATATAGGTTTATGGTCTTGGACATTGTGATGCTAAGGTCCCAAATAATCTTTCCCATCAAGGGTTGAGATAGATAACTACCTTTCAATGAGCAAAGGAACCTATCCAAACCAACTATTGACAACTTTGAGTCCTTGACATAGTATTTTTTATTCCAAAAGAGATCAAATGTCTTCTATTTCTCCTCTGGTCTTCTTGAGTTAGAGAAAACACCAGCACCGACCACATCCACCCCCAAAGACAAAGAGTCAAGATATTTTAGAAACATTTATACCAGTTCAATTTTAGCACCATTCTCAAATGTGGCCTTAAATATTGACTCTATCATAGGCTCTCCCAGAGAGGGGCACAAATACTGAGGGAAGAAAGATAGCTCCAACCCAAGCTATTTCACCACCCATATCTTTCACCGAGGAGCTACCCCTACTTTAAGATTATTGTTATCAAGCATAACCAAAGTTACATTCCTTCTAAGATCCTCAAATCGTGTAGGGTATTTTCCAAGCTCCACCTCTAACCCTGAAAGATTCCTAATCTTTTCTAGCAAATCCTCCATAGCTTCCTCTATCAATGCCTCATGTTCCTCCTCCTCTATTAGTTTCTCCTCCATTATTAAATATTATTACTTGAATAATCAATGGGATATTTTTATCTATAATACATTTAATAGGTAAGTAATCATTTTCAAAATATATCATGTCTGCAATACTCATAAGTGTATTAAAGATGTATTCAAAGTAAGTAGGTCCCACATCATTTATTAAATTTATATCATCAAAATTTATATATAATACATATTTGTATATAATTTATTTCTTGAATATTTATAGCATGGAAATAATATCATGGGTGTTCTTAAGTTGATCAATGATTCCCTTTAGTTGGATTAGCTATCCTCATGGGAGGTGAAGGTGGATGAGCAAGAATAATTTGACTACTTTCATTTTGTCTTATATGATGGGGAATCCTATCTTTTCATCTGGTAATATCATGAACCATAAGATCCAATATAATATTGGGAAAAATAATGGGGGCAATATGGTAGCTATCATGACCTTGAGATCTAGGGAAAAGAGGAACAAAATGAGTCATTTATGCCATTTGAAGTCAAGCAGTGTCAAGAAGAATTTAAACTTTGGTATTTAGACAATATGAGTTATTTACGAGGGTTGAAGATTCATCATCATTATTTAAGCCTTGGTTGTATTAAATTTGAGTTTGAGTTATTTCACTACAAGAGTTTGTAATATATTACATATTTTGGGCCAATAACATGTAATTATAACTAGCATATCTTGAATGAGAAAATATAAACTATGTATATCTATTATAGCCATGATTTATTTATGTGAATAAAGTAAGATTAGAAATAATATATTTAAACCATAGCACATAAATTTGAAACAATAATTAGAGAGAAAATGCTAAAGGAAACATAGGGTTTGGTGTGTTAAACATAGAAAACTAGGGGTTTAAAAATTGGAATCCTCTGAGAAAAAATATCACCTATAACATGTAATATAAAATCAGGTTTAAAAATCATATTGAAATATATAAATTTGAAATCCTAAATAAACCTAGGGTTTGGCTATGCTCAACAAATAAACTAGATTTTAAAAGATTAAAATCCTAAGAGAAAAGGCTCACATATGAGGGGAAATAAAAAATCAAGTTTGAAAAGCATATTAGAATATAGAAATATAAAACTTAAGGAAATTAGAAGAAAACCTAAGGTTTATTGTGCTCAATAAAAGGAGTGAGTTCACCAATATATTTTATCTAATTTCTGATTAAGGTTATCTAAATAATAAAAAACTATATAATATTAAAATAGCATAAGATTTAATAGTCCACATATGAATATAAGTGTAACTATAGATTATTATTGATTTAATATAATTTACTACTTATGGGAATGACTTAGAAGATAGGATACATTCATCAGTAAAGATATGAAATGGGTTTATGAGTGTTCAAATTTGAAAATAAAGTGTTTATGTTGTTGGGATGAGTTTGATTCTTGTTGGATATATATGGTAGAATGGAACCATCTACTAAGTACTAAAACCATCTAGGAGATATATGATAATTTAGATCATTGCACTTGAGCCTGTATGTGACTCCTATGTATTCAGACACCTCTGATCCATGTTTTCCTTCTCCTTGATTTAAAACTCTCTATAAGCACATGAGTATGAGGGAGCTAGTTCCTTATTAGAATTGAATCAAAATTGAATGGATAAAAATCTAAAACATAAGAACATGTATTCAGATTGGACAAGGATAAGGAAGAGATAAAAAAATATAAAGTACACAAATAATACAATTTACCTTCCCTATGGATCTCTCTAATCTTGTTGGCATACAAGTTTTTTTAGCTCAAATATAGAGTTTGGAGTCTTTTTCAATGTTGTGGTGTCATACCAATGACATCTTTCCTTGTGCTATGTGTGTTTTTATTGAGTAATGAAGGAATGGTTGAAGCTTTTGTTAGAGTTTTGGTAGAGTAAGTTTTCACAAAAAAAATTGTTTATAATGGAAAATGACCCTTCTATTTATATATTTCTCAAATGTCTTTCAACTGTTGGATGATGATCAAGATGTGTGGTTGAGGTATAGTCTATTTTAAAGGGTTTATGCCATTAATATTTAGGGTTATGTTTGAATTTATGGAGCATGGGTTGCATTTATACTGATATTTGGTTGCATTTATGCTGATATTTACAAATTTTGACCTTTGGGTTAATTTTAATAAAGTTTAACCAAACACTTTCAAAGTGATGTCACTTGAGGATATTTGGTGAATTTTTGAATTTCCATATTTATAACTAATTCCTATGAATTTTTTGCTTAAGGATATATTAGCCATTTGATTTTATTTAATGAGATAATTATCCTTGGATTAGTTTTATGTGATTTTTGTAATGTTGAAAATCAAATAATTATTTCATTTAATTGATCTAGAACGTTACTTATAAAAACAACAATTTGACTCAGGATGAATTAAATATGGATGATGATTTGATATGGTGTAATGCTCCAATCATGGGTGCACCAATGTGTTCATAATATGCATGTCAAGTGTGTAGACAAATTTGAGTGTTTTAATGATTTTTGACCTAATTTGTGTATTTGTATAAAGTTGTTCTGATTTACAATTATGACACGAAAGTGATGAAAATGGAATGTCTATATTTTACCCCTTTGAAAGGGTGTTACGAGACACAAATGAAGAAATAATTTTTAAATAATGAAAATTCATTAAAATGGTTTTATAATGATTAAAGGATGATGTTTTCATATTTTATTAATTCTTGTTTAATTTAGTATGAACAAGTTCACAAAAAAAATGAATAAAATGACACATTATATAGTAAAAGAGGCTAAGAAATATATAAAATAGAACAAACTGGGATGAAAAATGGACAAAGGAACCATAAATAGGCATATGGGGAAGAATAATGATGTAGTGAGTGGGAGGGGTAGGGGTAAAAATTCAAATTTGGATCTATAAACTTACCCCTATGAGGTGAAAATGGTTTATTTTCCATCTCACCTCTTGAAATTTTCTACTCTAAGTTTTCACATGAGAGATTTTAGTGAAATGGCATGCATTCCTCAACACAGGCACTTTGGTGAGTGGGTTCACAAGTACAGATGACTACCAGGGAGTGGGCACTTGGTAAACACCTTTGTTTTTTGAAAATGTATTCATGTATAAATTTAGTGCTAGGTAGACATAGGAAAAATAATGAATATATCATTTTAAAAACCCCTAAAAACAATTATATCTCTAAATTAAATGATGATACTATTAATAAAATGATGATATCATGACTAAATTGATAGTATTGTGACCAAAATAATGATATCGTTGAAAAAAGTAAGAAAGGCCAAAATAAAAAAAATGTTGAGTTAAGTAGAATTCACTCAAATGGTGAGAAAGAGATAAAAATGTTGATAACATCCTATGAAATGATGATATAACCTTGCTAAATGGAGATAATGTGAAAATGGTCAAAGAGCTAAAAAATGGCAATAATGCCCTATGAAATGGCAATATCACCATGGGAAATGTTGGGGACACCATGATAAATGGTGATATCACCTAAATGACCAAAGATCTAGATAAACAATGAGAACACCTTATAAAATGATAGGAATGCCATGCTAAATGAATATATCACCAATATCGATGGAATTACCCAAGTGTCAAATGGAATTAATTAGATAAAGTTTATATCTAAGGTGAATGTGGAATGTTTGTGTCTTAGAGAAGTATAATGATTTTTTAAGTTGAGGTATTTCTCTTAATGATATTATTTTTAGTGTTATATAGATCTTGTTGACTAAATGTAATGACATGCATTTGATTGGTAGGAGTGAGTCATAGTGCTGATAACTCATGATCGATGATCATGTGTCTTATAGAAACTGAGACTATGGATTGAGGAGACATTGGATTTTATATAGATGGTTTGATTGCAAAACATTATGTATATGTTGATGATCTAGGTAGATATGGTATATCTATCAGTGCTAGCCAAACACTAGCACTTAAATAATAGTACCTTTTACTTGCTTACTAGAGAGGCCATAATGACATTAGAAGATGTTTGGTAGATACTCCATATTATGATTCAGGGACCCATAATATATTGGATGTATTAGGGATGACTGATAGTGTTAGAGGACTTGATTGGTATTAATGATGTTGTCATGAAGGGTGGAGTGATTGACATAAATGCACTAGAGGACTTAACCTTCCTAACAAATAGAGATGCAATAATGACACAACCTTTGATTTATGATATGGTTGATGGATATTTTATCTAGCACCCATATATGCTCATTCAATTTGGATGAAGAAAGGATGGTCATGTGACATGATATATGCTACTCCTTACTACTTCATATTTGACATGCTTTTATTATAGATCAATATTGGCTTAATCATAGTCAAATAAATTTTGGATGCCAACAGGTTATGCATAATGGGATTCATTACTTTGAACACATTATGCAATAGATTAGTGAGTGGGGGCCTCCCATCCCAAGGGATATAATAGTTGGGATATTTTTGATAGTGTAACCTATTTATTGTGATTATACCAGAGGGGTAACAGATGTAGGGGTCACATAGACACATGCATCCTAGTGGATTTAGTTATGGCATGTGAGATTAACTAGACCAGACCTCTAAGGGCTTAGTAGTTGAGACAATGTCAGTAGAGATGGGCTAGGCCAGTGCCTAGATAGGTACGTGATAGAGGTTATTTTCAGAGACCATATAGATATAGGCACTACTATAATAGGTGTTATAGGTACTTTTGTATTAGGCTAAATCCATGATTATTGATTCAAGCTCATAAAGTAATATCAACAACAACAACAACAATAATAGTGACAATATAGATATGGGTGAGGGACCTAGTCCTGATGGAGAGGAGGTAAGATGGATTCTTAGGATGTAGAGTTGACCCTTGTTATAGTAAGAGGGTTAGGACAAGACATGGGTTAGACTGTAGGCTAGGTAGGTCTATCATAACCTATTAGATCAAAGGCTAACCAAGACACTATAAACAAATTAGAGAGGGAGATAGATGTCAAGGTGACAAAATTCTTAGGGTTGGAGGAGAAAGTGGTAGGAGTATGAACATAGTTGGTAGGGGACTAAGGTAAGGCCACTAGACTATAAGGTTTGATTATAGAGAGTGACATCAATATTAATATAATGATGGGGTAGGTTTGATAGATGATAATTATCTAAAATAATTGACCATAAGGGAAGTAAATCTAGAAATAACCATTAGTGAGTGGGATAAGGCCCATGTAGATGTATACATGCTCTACAAGGAGTGAGATGAGGTGAGACATATAGTCTCACATTAGGGTTTGGCCATATCACTATTGGATTTGATGCAGGCCATGGATGATGTGATATAGACCAAGGATGAGGTTGGATATTATCATAGTTTATATGATTTGATAGTACTGATAGGGATTAAGGCACCAAGATTCCATAAGCATACTCAAAGCCAAAGATCGAGTCATACATCCAAGTTATATCACACCTTGACATCTGAGAGATCAATAACACAACATCCATTGTAGTTGAGAGTGATGGTTCCACCATAATAGATGTCACCAAATGGTATAGGACATATATTTTAGTAGGATATCCCTAATAGGAGTCTTCCTAGAGATGACCAAAGTCAGATCTAATTTTTTTATTTTTGTTCTATATTTTGTATTATGTGATGTATATATCGATTTATAGTTATTATTTTGAGATGCACATAGATATTCATTTTGATCACATGATGTGTATGGACTTTGATATTATTTAAAAAATATATTATGTGACTTTATATTTCATTGTTGTTGACTCATGATGTAGATTAGATGATTGATATTGATGTACTTATTTGTCATGATTCTATTTTTTTAATTTCCCTGATGATGTTGAACTTGATTTAGATAACAAATGTAATTAATTTGATAATGTTCTAGCATTTGATCATGATTTAAAATGTTTATGACTAGGTTTTATATGCTCATTGGTATATGTGTATCATGATTAACATATATGTAGCCATATTGTTTAGTTGTTCTACGTTGATTATGGAAAATATGATGATGTTTAGATTTTTGCATATGAGAAAATTTATCCATATTGGAAGGGATGTTTTCTCTTCATGTGACATTTTATGTATGTCTCAAGCACTTGATTTTTAATTTTACACATGTTCATATGCATCATAATTATAATATTAATCATGATAACATTGTTGACACTTGAATAAGGACTAATTCATATACAACTACTAATAATTCAAGATCAAGATATGAAAAATCAAGACCTAAGTATAAATCATGATGTACTAAACAAAGACAAATCAAAAGAAATAATTTAGACACAAATGTTAACAACTCAAGATCAAGATATAAAAAATCAAGACCTAAGTGTAAAACATAATGTACTAAAAAAACAATGTAATAAAATAAACACACAAGCAATCAAATAATCTAATTACACATAAAACACAACCAAAAACTAATAAACAAATAAGGAATCATCAGTGTGCATATGTGGTAATAAGATGTTACTCTTGTGTTTTTATCCTAAGTTTAGGGAATGTCAAATAAGATAACATGACAAATTAGACTTGATAGGAATGGAAGAAGTAATAAGTGGTAGAGATGACCCTAAGTTCCCCATTTAAATGAACTCTACCTATATAGTTTGTCATGGACCTCAAGCCAATATAGTCCTCCCAGACATGGGAGTGAATAAAATGTGGTAAAAATGATTTGAATGAAACTGTTAGAGAAGTAAGATATGGAAATTACTCACAAAATGATGAGAGCGTAATGTAATTAGATCAAAAAATGGTGATAACATGGGGTAATTGGCTCTCAAAATGATGAGAGTATAATTTAATTAGTTTGTAAAAGGGCAAGAGCATAATTATGAATAACTCATAAAATGGCAAGACCATAACGTAATTGACTCATAAAATGGTAAGAGTGTAATTAGGAATAACTCAAAAAATGATGAGAATATAAGGGATAAAGAGGGGAGGTAACGAAAATGGGAATGATAGTGGATGAATTGACTTAAGCTAAGCACTGCCTACATAGTCCATGTGGACCTCAAGCCAATGTAACTCTCCTAAAAATGAGAGTGTAATGAATGAGTGATGATGTTGATTTAAATGAACATGTTGAAATGAAATATACCCACCCAAGATCTAAGAAAATACTAAGGGGAATGGGATGATTAGAGTTTGATTGAATGGTCATATCTGAAATGAATTTGATGGATAAGTCATGTTTTGGATAATATTTTTCCCACGCATGAGATGTTCAAATGCAAAGGGAATATATCCACATGATAATCAAAGAGTGCCACCCAAGATATAACCAAGATGGAAGCTACTTGGAAAACATGATGACAAGCTAAACAAATATTTTGTGGCTTTATATCTTATTTTTGGGATTTTCTTATTTCTTTTTTTTTGGATGTTTCTGAATGTTTTTGGGATTTTTGGGAACAAGCTATATACATTGGTATTATAAATTATATTGTATAGGGGAATAAGAATAAACATATCAGGAACCATCTATAAAAGGGAAAACAACCTTAGATATGGGTTCCATAATAAACCAAGATGCAAAAGGACCATTATTCAACAAAAAATTAGGATGTGATAGAAGTGATTGGAACAGTGAAGACTATAAAACAACTAAAATAATTTGTTTCAAGGACTACCTATTGAGTGTGGAACCCTTTGGAGCTATCACATGACCATGGTGGCATGTTTTAAGGGCTTAGAGAGCTCCAAGGATGTAGGGAATGCATTTATCATGTACTCCACATGTGAGTGAAATATTATTAAATGTTTATTTAGTAATTTCCATGTTAACTTCCATGTTATTTGAAGTGGGATTAATTTCCTTATTTTTAAGGAATTAATTGTTATCTTTGTTATTTTCATATCACTTCTGTTTTTATTGGAAGTGGGATTGACTTCCTTATTTTTAGGGAGATTGGCTATACATTGGAAAAGGGGATGCCTTCCTTGTTTCAAAGAATTGGTTTTGATAACATGATTGTTGGAAAATGTGCCTTAAAAGGTGGAGAGTCAACCTTGATGTGTTCCTTCTTAGGCAAGCTTTTGGATGAACTTGATGAGGTAGAACTGAGTTTTCCTTTGTGGATGATGCTTATCTTGGATAAGCATGGCTCAATTTCTCCTCTTTTATGAATTTTCTTTCATTTGCTATATATATAGGGTTTGGTGTGGCATTTAAAGGTTGATGGTTTATTTATAGGGTGTGGATTTGAGGATCAGAGTTAAAATGTAGATTTTTTTTATAAAATGCAAGTGTTTATTGTAGGGTGTGGTATAGCATCTTGTGAGATACAGTATTGTGCATGTGCATGTGAAAGTGTAACATTTATTTGTGTAATATTTTTTATAAAAAAAAATTCTATCTCTGTGAGAGTTCATTATAGTCTTGTATTTTATTATAGTTATATTGAGAACTTTTTTGGTAGATGTAGCTCACATTGGGTGAACCATGGTAGATTTATGTTATGTATGTTTTTATCTTGTTCTCTTCATTATGCTTTCATAATAACTATGATTTGAGGAATATTTTTATGATGTATTGTATTACATAATTTATATCTAATTTATGGTCATATTAAATCTAGTTAAAGTTTTTTAAATTCCTAACAACTAGTATCAGAGCAATTGGTTGTGTTTTGTTGAAGTGGTAAATCACAAGAAGGATAGTAGGTTGAGTGGGAGCTATGGAAGAAGAGATAAAATTCATGGTTGAAAATTTTGATGGTAATCATTTTGGTTTGTAGAAAATATAGAATGAAGATTACCTATATCAGAAGGAGCTACATCTCCCCTTGGAGGGGAAAGTAGAATAACCTATAAGTATGAGTGATGCAGATTGGTTATTACTTGATAAGAAGGCATTGGGAGCCATACAGTTATACCTTACATCTTTTATTGTATTTAATATTTCTAATGAGAAAACCATAAAAGATCTCATGGATAAACTTGAAAAGTTATATGAGAAACCCTCTGCTTCTAATAAAAAAAAATTATGAATTTTTTTTAAACATGAAAATGTTTGAAAATGGTTCAATTGCTAATCATCTCAATGATTTTAATATGGTTGTAAGTATGCTCACTTATGTTGGAATTAAGTTTTATGATGAAGTTAGAGCTTTGTTTATTTTGTGTTATTTGCCTGATAATTATGATAGTTTGGTTATGGTTGTGAGTAATGCAGTCCCTATCAAAAGAAGCTTAAATTTTGAGGATGTTGTAGGTGTGATCCTTAGTGAGGAGATGTAAAAGAAAAGCAATGGTAAATCATATTCATGTAATGATTTATCTATTGATACTAGAGGGAGGCAAAAGAATAAGAGTAAAGGTAATCAAGGAAAATCAAAAGGTAGATCTAAGTCCAGATCTAGATCCAAGATGATATGTTGGCATTATGAGAAGAGTAGACACTCAAAGAAGGATTGTTGGTCACTTCAGGATAAGAATGCCAATAAGGAGTAGACAAATAAAGTAAATGTGACATCAAGTAAATCATGTCAGGATGTCTTAATTCTTTTTATAGATAGTTTTTTTGAGTCTTGGGTATTAGATTCAGGGGCTTCTTTTCATGCCACCCCACATAGGTATTATTTTATTGATTATGTTCAAGAGAATCTAGGACATGTTTATTTTGGTGATGATGAACCATGTGAGATAGTAAGGAAAGGTTGTGCTCAAGTTAAAATGTAAAATAGGAACACATGTTTACTCAAAGATGTCAGACACGTGCCTATATTGAGATGAAATTCAGTTTCAGTGAGGTAATTAGGTTTTGAAAGATGTTTATTAATGTTTACTATAGATTCTTGGAAAGTTACCAAAGGTTCTCTTGTAATTTAAAGAGGTAATAAAGTTGGTACTTTATATTTGACTAGTAGTGTTGATTCTTTTGATTTAGTTGCTATAGATGGAGATGCAACTATGTGGCACTATAGGCTCAGTCATATTAGCTATAAGGGCATGGAGATATTAAAAGACAAGTCGTCTAGATTAAAAGACAGATCTAGACTTATATGAGAATTGTGTGTATAGAAAATAAAATCAATTTAAGTTCCTAAAAGTTAGACCCACAAAAAAAGAGCACAAGTTAGAGTTGGTACATTTAGATGTATGAGGATCAACTCAGGCATATTCTATTGATGGATCCAATTATTAAATTAATTTTATTGATGATGCAACTAGAAAAGTTTGGGTTTATTACATTAAAAAGAAATCTGATGTATTTGAAACTTTTAAAAATTAGAAAGCTTTGGTTGAGAATGAAATAGGTCTCAAGTTAAAATGTCTCAGATCAGATAATGGAGATGTGTATTATAGTAATGTTTTATTTTATTATTGTTCTAACAATGGAATCCATAATCAAATGATGGTTCTAAGAACTCCACATCAAAATGGGGTATCTGAAAGGATGAACATAATAATATTGGAACATGTTAGGAGCATGCAATTACATGCAAGATTACCTTTACAATTTTGAGCAAAAATAGTTAGCGTGACATTATATCTAATTAATAGATGACCTTCTATGCCTTTGGATGGAGGCATTCCTGAACAAGCTTGGTCTGGTAGGAATGTTGATTATTCTTTTCTTAGAGTCTTTGGATGTGAGGCTTTTGCTCTCATTAAGAAAGAGGATAAGACCAAGTTAGAGGTTAAATAAGAGAAATGCATATTTATTGGTTCTAGTGAGGATGACTTTGGTTTCCATTTATGGAGCATTAAAGAAAATATTTTGGTCTAGAGATGTAGTCTTTAATGAAAAAGTCATGTATAAGGATTAGTTTCAGGAACATGAACATGAATAAAAAGAGTACACAACATCCAATGATTTAGTTTAGGGGCCTTCTACATAAAGACCCAAAACTCTTATGGTAAGAAGGTCTTCTAGGGTAAGAAGAGCACCTAGACATTTTTATCCTTCTTTAAATAATTTATTACTCACTGAAAATGGAGAACCAGAGTGTTATGAGGAAGAAATTTAGGTAGATGTTAGGATGAAATGGGAAAAAACCATAGATGAGGAGCATAGATCTCTCATGGATAACCAAATGTGAGATTTGGTAAGGCTACCCAAGGGCAAGAGTGCATTTCTAAACAAGTGGATCTTCAGAATAAAAGAAGAGGATGAAGGGAGAAAAAGGTATAAGGCCAATATGGTGGTCAAGGGGTTTGTACAAAATTTAGGTATTGATTTTGATGAGATTTTTTCTCTTATTGTAAAAATGACTTCTATTAGGATTGTTCTTGGTTTAGTTGCAGTTGAGAATTTGCACTTAGAATAGTTAGATGTAAAAACTATTTTTCTTCATGGTGATTTGGATGAAGAGTTATATATGAAGTATCCACATGGTTATGAGGTCAAACAGAAGGAGAATTATGTGTGCAAACTAAAGAAGAGCTTGTATGGCTTGAAACAATCACCATGACAATGATACAAGAAATTTGATAGTTTTATGTTAGAAAAAGAATATCAAAGGTGTTATTTTGACCATTGAATATACATCAAACATTTTGATGATGGTTCCTTTATTATTTTATGCTTGTATATCAATGACATGTTAGTTGTAGGAAAGAACATACAATGTATTCATATGCTCAAAAAATAGCTTAGTGACTCTTCTATGAAGGATTTAGGTGTTGCAAAGCAAATCCTTGGAATGAGAATTTATTGTGATAGAAAGGAGAGAAATATGATCTTATCCTAATAAAATTATGTGAATAAAGTCTTATAAAGGTTTAACATGTTGGATGTTAAATCTATTGGTACTCCTTTAGCAAGCCACTTTAGATATCAAAGGAGCAGTGTCTCAAGATAGAAGTTAAATAGCTTAAGACTTTCAAGGTACCTTACTCATTGGTAGTTGGTATCTTGATGTATGCCATGGTTTATATTAGGCTAGATATTGCCCAAGTAGTGGGAGTTGTGAGCAATTATATGAGTGATCTAGGTTATAAGCATTAACAGGCAGTGAAATAGATTCTTTGATATTTGAGAGAAACCATGGATTTTACATTATGTTATGGTAGATCAGATACCTCTTTACATGGTTATGTGGATTTACATATGGTAGGGGATATTGATAGAAAGAAGATTATGACAAGATATATATTTACTGTTGGAGATACAATGGTTAGTTGGATTTCTATGATGCAAAAGGTTGTGGCTTTGTCAACCATAGAGGCATAGTATGTTGCTACCACAAAAACTACCAAGGAGATGATTTAGTTATAGGAGTTGTTTCAAGAGTTATGGAATGAGAAAGAATTTGGGAGACTACATAGTGATAGTTAGAGTGATATTCATTTGGCAAAGAACTCTACTTTCCACTCGAGGACAAAAGACATTCAGTTACGTTATCACTTCATCAAGATAGCTTTGGAGGAGAACTTGGTGAAGCTGAAGAAGATTCATATTAGCCAAAATCATATGGATATGATGACCAAGTTGGTAACATTGGACAAGTTGAGACCATGTTCATATTTGGTTGGCCTTAGTGGTCATGGATTAGTGATAGATTCTATTTAGGAGAAATGATCTCCAAGTGGGAGATTGTTAAGTGTGGGGCCCTTTGGGGCTATCACATGACCATGGTGGCACATTTTA
Source organism: Torreya grandis (assembly GCA_037957365.1). Classification (NCBI taxonomy): domain Eukaryota; kingdom Viridiplantae; phylum Streptophyta; class Pinopsida; order Cupressales; family Taxaceae; genus Torreya; species Torreya grandis. Next base: position 495,694 of record JARHVA010000190.1, read on the forward strand.
GGGGCTTAAAGAGATCCAAGGATGTGGGGAACACATTTATCATGTACTCCACATGTGAGTGGAATATTATTAAATGTTTATTTAATAATTTCCATGTTATTGGAAGTGGGATTAATTTCTTTAATTTTAGAGAATTAATTTTTATCTTTATTATTTTCATGTCACTTCTATTTTTATTGTAAGTGGGATTGACTTCCTTATTTTTAGGGAGATTGGTTTTACATTAAAAAGGGGATGCCTTCCTTATTTCAAGGAGTTGGTTGTGATCACATGATTTTTGGAAAATGTGCCTTAAAAGATAGAGAGTCAATCTTGCGTGTTCCTTCTTGGGTAAGTTTTTAGATGAGCTTGATGAGGTGAGACTAAGTTATCCTTTATGGATGATTCTTATCTTGGATAAGCATAGTGCAATTTCTCCTCCTTTTGTAGATTTTTTTCATTTTTTATACATTAAAGGCGTGGTGTGGCCTTTAGAGGTTGATGGTTTATTTCTAGGGTGTGGCTTTGCGGATCAGAGTTAAAGCGTAGATATTTTTTGTAAAGTGTAGGTGTTTATTTTAAGGTGTGGTATAACAAATTGTGAGATATAGTATTGTTTAGGTGCAAGTGAAAGTGTAGCATTTATTTATGCAACATTTTTTACAAGAGATTTTTCTATCTTTGTGAGAGTTTATTGTAGTCTTATGTTTGATTACAGTTATATTGAGAAATTTCTTGATGGATGTAGCCCATATTGGGTGAACCACATTAGATATATATTATGTGTGTTTTTATATCATTCTCTCCATTTATTCTTTCATAATAAATTTGATTTGAATAATGTTTTTGTGATGTATGTTATTGCATAATTTAGATCTGATTTATGATCATATTAAATCTAGTTTAAAGTTTTTTTAATTATTAACACTAACAAGTATGGAAACCATTTTAAATAACTTTGATGTTCAAAATTTTTTCTTAAAAATATGTGTTGATGATGACCAAATATAAATTGCTTTTTGAACTATCCTTTGAATTCACCTAGTAGTACCTATAAGGCATAATCAAAATCAGGACAATAATAAGATGTAGGGGAAAGACAAGGACTGACACAAGAATGGAAGAAGGCATGAAGGGGAATAAAAAAGTATGTGGAAAACTACCCTTAATTATGGGGAGTCATAAATAATGTTCAAACAAATCAATCATAAAAGTGATTAAGATGCATAATGTTCATGGGCTCATATAGATTTTGCCCATATGGTGTAGCAATTTGTATGCTCTCAAACCATAGTTTGTTATGATATTAGAAGGACCCAAGAAATTTGGCTCAAACTTTCCTTTCTTCTCATAGTCTGTGTTTGTGTTTTTCTAATTCAATTTCAATACAAGATCACCCACTTCAAAGTCTCTGAGAATGATGTGTTTATTATAGTTATAAAGTAACTTATTCTAATATGGTTTGAGATGGCTAAGGAAACTAGCTAATTCTCATCAAGGAGTTCCTAATCTTTAGCTAAGCTAATCTATATCCCTTATCATCAGTGATACCCTATAATCAAATATTTAGAGAGGAAAACTTGATGTCAATAGGAAGAATAGCTTCAGATCTAAAAAGTAAGGAATAAGGTGTTACACTTGTTGGTATGCAGATATTGGTATGGTAATCCCATAAGGTAGGGAATAATTACAAATATCAATCATGAACATCATCATTAATGAAATTTTTAATAATTTTGACATTAGTCTTATTAATCACTTCAATTTGGCATTACCTTGAGGGTAATATGGAGTTGACCATCTATGTGTGATATGGAATTATGTATAGATGGTTTTCACATCCTTGTTATTAAATGACTTTTCATTTTTAGATATAATGGTAGAGGGAATTTCATAGTGAGAAATGAGATGATTCAAAATGAAATAATTTACTTAATAGTTACATAAGTGAGATGAATTACTTCAACCCACTTAGTGAAAATTACAGTGGTAATCAGGATATGATTGTGGCCATATGAATAAGTTGGGTTTATCTTAACTACGAGATCGACTCCCCATGTATAAAATGACCAAAGATAAGGGATATGATTAAGTATTTGTGAAGGAACATGAATTAAATTGCCATGATTTTAACATGTAAGGCATTCATTGACATAAACACACGTATTTGATCCATTGTGGGCCAATAGTATCATGTCCAAAGGAGTTTCTTAGTAAGGACCATTCTACTTATATGGGCCCCATAAATCCTTTCATGCATGTATTTAAGTGTTAATTCAGATTCACTCAATTTTTAATAATGAATTAACATCTCATCATAGACTCTATGATAGAGTGAATTGTTGATTAAAGTGTAACATGATGCATTATGAATGAATGACTTATATTGGTTGTGTGATAGGTCAACAGAAAGAATGTGATCTTGGAGGTAGGTTTATACATATTGGTATCAAGGGGAATCATGAACAAAAATATCATATACCATTTCTGTGTCAGGATGAATGTAAGCTAGCATGAGAAGGCTTTTAATGAGAAAATGATATTCATGAAAATTATAAGATATTTCTATTAACAACCCAATGGTTGCCATGGCATAAACTAATATGTTGTTGGATCTTGGTATTTACTCAAATTGGATACATCCAAAGTTTTTTTTGAGACTATGAACCATTAGAATTAAACTTGAATTATGTAGTCTAGTAATTCAGGTAAAAGTCCTGCAAATAATGCATCCATTACACTCTTAAGACCATATATTTTTCAACCAAACTCACAACATAAAATTCATCAATACCTTTTAGTCTCCCAAAGTAATATTGAGTTGTTTGATCATTTTGATGCATGGTATGGTGAATCCATTTGTAAAAATAATGCATACTTTAAAATATTCCATTTATAACCCTTTTTTTTACCACCAATCCTTCATCAATTAAGTTTTGAGTGGATCCACTATCAATGAGTACTATAATTATTTGTTCATTGAGCACTCCACAAACTCAAAAAGGGTAATATTTAGTTACTCTTGATAGGGCTTCTAGAGTACCACCATTTATAGTTTTATTTCCTAGCTATTCAGTTTCTAGGTTCTCTACCTCTTCTAAGGTTTTATTTTCTCCATGATCTTGTTCATCCTCTGATATCACTTCAATATGGTACAATCACCGTCTACCCAGGCATCTAAGACTTGGTCACCATAATAATCTACATGTGAAACAAAGTTTCTCCCATTTTAGTTCATTCCTAGGATCCTTGCCCATCCATTTTATTTTAGAGAAAGGCATGGATTTTTGAAAAGTATTAGGATTTTATCTCTTCTAAAAATTTAACTTATTTTTACCATAAGAAAATGGTTTTGAAGAATAAGATAACTTGTTATTTTGAGCCAATGGTTCAAGAGTTAAATCTCTTCTTATGACATCATGTAAAGTGACTAGTGTAAAATCCTTGACAAACCCTCTAAGGGGATCAAAGAGTCCATCAATAAAAAATAAAATAAACCTTTTTTCACAACCATGTTTTATAATTATGATACATAGGCACTTACTGAGGTTTGTTGTTTTATTTTTGAGAGTTCTTTGAAGTGCTCTTCTTCATCCCTCAATTTGAATATACAAGAAGCCTCTAACTAAATTATTTAAAGGTGTGTATTTGACCATACCCATGTGTTAATAGGACATGTTACCACCTATCATATGCAACATCATCCAAATGTAGAGTATAAAATTTAATAGCTTCATTCTCCTTCATATGGTTGAAATTAAAGTAGGTTTATAATTTTTGCAACCAAGCCTGAGATGAAATTATATTACCTCCATCATAGGTAGGAGCTAATAATTTGATAAATTTATTTTTTAGATCATTCCCTCCTCAACTCTTTTGATTTTATTGTCCTCTTTGGCATGTGACTCCTTTTGACATTTCCTAAACTTATCATAAGAAAGAATTACTTTAAGACCTTCATCTAAATTCTTGTATGCATTATATATCTCTATTGCTTTTGTTAAAACTTATCTAATAGAATTAGGGGGTGTAATTATAGTCTCTAATTATATTAATAATGTAGGTTTTTGAGTTATTAAAATGGAATTACTTGTATATTTTTTGCTCCAAGGTGAGTCTTCACATCTAGGAATAACTCCCATATTTAATTGTACCATTAGTTTTCCTATCACCTCTCTCAACTCTTTCTGACCTAAGTTGATGTTTTCCAATGTGTTGTAAAAAATTTCATCTATTTATTCACCTACCAATTTTTATTTTCCCTTTTCCCTTTCATCCATTATTTCTTCCTCATAGTTTGATTTCTCTGCTTGCAACTTCTTTTGTTCCCGTCTAAAATATCTAGTTTCTCTCTCACTATGAAGCATCCACTCTTAAAAAACTACATGATTGTCAAAGTGTGAATATGATATCAATGTCATGTCACCTTATTTAATTTAAAAATAAAATATCAAATTTTAAATTAATTTTATATTGGAATCAATTTTTGTAAAAGTTATGCCCTATCTACATTAGCTAGTGAGTCCCAAATTTTGACAATTTTTATGAATTATCACAATAAATCCAAACCAACACATATATAAAATTATATTTCATAAAAATTAGTTTAAAAATATTTAAAAAATACTACAATAATATCTCCATAATAGATTATAAATTGAAATACAAATTTTGAGTATAACCCTTATCAAATCTACATGAATATATTACAAATGTTGTTCAAAACATAACATAAATTCATAACACTTATAGGCTGATCAAACAATAATAGAAAATACTAAAATAAATTAAAATTAACCTAAAACTATACCTTATAACTTATTTAAAAACCCTAAAAATATGAAATCACTCCTTCAACCCTACTCACACCAATAACCCACATAAAACACTGAACATTGGCTGAATCTACACTCCTTGAAGATCAATTACAATTATTGTGTGGAATTGTATCTTTGGATCATAGGTTATTCATCATAAAATCCTTGAGATCAATGGGTTTCCATAAAAATATCTCCTACATCTAAGATTTTTCATTCCAGGATGGCTTGATGAACACTATCCAACTAGAGAAATTGATTAGTTTGGCAAAAGATAGAAATTGATGAAGCTGCCTATCTTAAATAAAGTTAGGGTACAAATATAAACATCCCAAAATTCCAATAAATTATAATATAATATTTATTTATTATATATCCAACATATATAATGATAAATTTATTTTTCTTTATAAAATAGAGCCACTAAAGATTTGACATAGTCTTCTTCTTACACATTACTAATTTTTGCCCCTAAATATTCTTTAGTTCCACTCTCTTACAACCATCATAGATTTTTTCATAAAGTTTCCATAAGGATATGATATTTCCGAAATCAATCGATAGTAATTAGTAACCAAACTTTTTAATCTTTCTAATTTTAATTAATTAATTAATTAGTTGTTCCAATTTTCATTCCCTATTCTTTGATAATTAAAAATGGGGTTAATTAATTATTAAATGGAAATTAATTATAAAGGGGACATGACAAGTCATCCCTCATCAAAATTTATTTTCCTCAATAAATTCAAACTTGGATGATTTAAAATCTTTAGACCTTTCCAAGTGGCATCCTCAATTGGTAAGCTCTTCCAATGAACCAAATATTCAATGATATCTCTCTTTTTCAATCTCTCAACCTTGGTATCTATCACCTCTTTAAGAATTAGATTAAATTTTCCCTCCTCATACAAAAGTTTCAAATCTATAGAGGATGAAATTTTCTTCCCCAAATCTCTCTTTAGACAAGGGACATGGAAAATATTATGAATTATACTATTTTTAGGAAGTTCCAATTCATAGGCTACCTCACCAACTTTCCTCATAATTTTATAAGGAGCATAGAATTTGGGATTGAGTTTATTTCCTCCACTTTTCTTGATGGATGATTGCCTCTATGGTTACAATATTATATAAACCATGTCACTTACCTCAAAAATTCTCTTTGTGCAGTTCTTGTCTACATAACACTTGTGTTGATTTTGTGCTCTCCACAAATGTTCCATGAGGATTTTCAATACTTATTAGAGATGGTTTATAAAATCACTTGATATTGGATTGATATTTTCTATAGAAACCAAATCAATAAATTTAATTACATCATAACCATATAAATCTTTAAATAGAGACATACCAATGGACATTTGGTAAGTGGTACTGTATCAGAACTCTCCCAAATGTAGCCATTTGACCCATGCAAATTATCGACTCGAGGAATATTTCCTTAAGTAAAACCAGAAATTTATTTACTATTTATGTTTTTCCATCATTTTGAGGGTGGTAGCTGGTGATAAGAATGATTTTAGTACCTATTAATATAAATAACTCTTTCCAAAAAGAGCTAATAAACATATTATCCCTATCACTAACGATATTGTGTGGTAGTCTGTGTAATCTTAAAACTTATTTAAATAATATTAAAAAAACTTAAGGGGATTTAAATTATGATGATATAGAAATTAAGTGTAAAAATTATTTAATCTATTCACTATTAGATAGATTCAATCTCTACCATTTATCTTGGGCAATCCTATGATAAATTCCATTGATACGCTCTCCCATTTTTAATTAGGAATGGGTAAAATTTGAGTAATCTAGATGACAACCCTTGTTCCACACTATTTTGTTAACATATGGTAAACTCCCTCACATTCTTAAGAAAATAATTCTTGAGGCCCTTCCAAGTGAATCATTTTGAACTTGCTTATATGTTGTATAGTACCTAGGTGTCCTGATACTAACACATCATGAACTACTCTTGAAATCTTTTCCTTTATTGTAGATTCAAATACTAAAAGGACTATGTTCTTATAAAAAATAAACTCATCACATATTATATTCTTGTCATCTTATACCACTCCATCAAGAATTTTAGTAGTAAAAACACTCTTTTATAGTCCATCATGATATAATGGTATTTTTATTTAAGGCTCTATAATCAATACACATGTGCATGGTCCCATCCTTCTTTTTTACAATAAATATGAAGATGTGAAGGGGCTAGAACTAGATCTTATATAACCCATATCTAAGAGTTATCTTATGGTCTTTTCAATTTCCTCTTTAAACCCTCTTAGGTGGCAGTATGGAGTAGCTATGTCTTGTGTTATACCTTATTCTAATTATATTACATGTTAGAAACCTCTATTTGGGTGTAACTCGGGTGATAAATCATTGAAAATCTTACAATGAGAATGCAATATTTTTTTGATATCAACATGGTAGGAATTTGAATTACCTTTAGATGAATCAAATGGATTTATCAAATAATTTTCTACACATGATATGCAAATTTTTTAAATAACCCTCTCCATTCTATTTATTGAAACCATTTGTGACTAATCCATTAAACAAGCCTATGAGGAACACCTCCTTCCCATTATAATTAAAAATTAATTCCATAGTTTTGTAATTCTGGTAAAAGTCCCCCAAATAATGCATCCATTGCACTCCTAAGACCATATTTATTTCACCCAAACTCACAACATATAATTCATCACACACCTTGTAGTCTCCCAAAGTAATACTAAGTTGTTTGATCATTTTGTTACATGGTATGGTGAATCCATCTCTAAAAACATTGAGTCCTTCAAAATACTCCATATGTAACCCTATTTTTACCACAAATCCTTCATCAATGAAAGCTATGGGTAGTTCTGCTATCAATGAGTATTGTCATTCTTTATCCATTGAACACTACACAAACTTGAAAAGGGTGATATTTAGATAATGATGATAGGGTTACAAGAGTACCACCACTTATAGTTTCATTTCCAATCTCTTCAATTGTTGGTTTCTCTACTTCTTCTAGGGTTTCTCTTTCTCTTGGATTTTGTTTATCATCTGATATCACTTTAATATAGTGCACTTTACCTCTACCCATAGATCTATGACCTGGTTCCCATAGTTATTTACATGTGAAACAAAGTTTATTATCTTGTCATTCATTCCTAATATCCCCATCCATACCTTTTGTTTTAGGGAAAAGCATGGATTTTTGAAAAGGAATAGGAAGTTCTCTCTTATGAAAAAATTCCTTATTTTGACAAGAAGAAAATGGTTTAGAAGGATAAGATAACTTTTTGTTTTGATTTGATGGTTCAAGATTTAAATCTCTTCTTATGGAATCCTTTAAAGTGATTAGTGAAAAATCCTTGACAAACCTATTGAGTATTGTCATTGATGTCAAAGGTGCATCTTGTGAAAGTAGATATCAAAGGTGACTAAGCCTAGTTGGCAGTATGTGATGTGACAAGGTGCATTGAGAGAACATTGTCATTATGATAGTATTGTCATGAGAGATTGTTACATGAGAGAACTTTAAGTCAACTAATACCTTATAGTTGAATGAAGGTATAGGTCATTGATGACAAAGCACATAGAAAGCCTAGTCAAGAGCCTAGTCATGACATGAAAAGGTATATGCATGATAAATATATGAACATAGGCATGTGAAAGCTGTTTGGCACTATTTGATAATGCGATCAAGGCATTGAAGCATTCATGAGAATTTAAGGGTGAGCCTATAGGGGTAGGACCTTTAGACTAAACCTACACTTAGACCTCTCTTAGACCTTGTTTGGCCTAATGAGATGTGAAGATAATATTTCAAGGTAATTATGCATATTTTATCATGGATAGAGGTAAGATAAGTTTTTTTATACATTTTCAAAAATTTTGAGGTCATCGTTTGAAGGAAATTGTATAAAACACTATTTTAGGCCTTCTTGAGTTCATAAAATGAGGTCTCAAGAATTGAGAAGCACTTTTAGATGTTCTTTGGCATGTATGAACTCTACATGGGAACTTGAATTATTAAGGATAGATGGGTAGTTATCCTAGCTAAGATCTTTAGGCATTGGTTTTGGATTCAAGTGGCAATCTTTTATGAATAATCGTTAACACCAAAACCTGTGTTAAACCTCCTTAAAACCCTAATAAGGACCTAATGTGAAATATTTTGTTAAAATCAGCTCAAAATTAATTTAAATTACTAGATAAGATATTGTATCATCTATTTAACTCTCCTAGGTAATTTTAGGTGGTGGTGGTTAGTCAAATGAGAGAGAAAATGCACAAATACAAGCTTATTTATTAAGAAGTTGCTATAAATATCAGAAGTTACATTGGTCAAATAAATAAAATAGATGGGATAAAAAGATAGAGACTCATTTTTCATGTCTATGATGATTTATGGATAGTTTATATCCTTTAAATGTTCTAATTTAGTCATCTAAGTTAGCCAGTCGTAGACAAACCTAATGGTGTAAATAGTGCAAAACCTAGGTAGAGATGAGAAGATGGATTTGAGGGTTTGAGCATATTATATTGATAAAAAAAATTGCATAAAAATTTTATTTATGAATTTTAATTCATTTTTATTCTTGGAATAAGTTTTAGAGGTCAGTGAATATAGTGAAAAAGTTGCTCACAAAATGACATGTCTAGTTCATATAAGATTGTGTGATATAAAGTCAAGAGATTAGTCTGCAAGACCAATATTTTCCATTTAACCACATGATATTTATATATAAATATGATATGGAAATATCATAGGTCAATTTACATGCATAAATAGTTATGAAAAGTGTCTACACAGGTGTTGTAGGTCTAAGTCACCATGATTAGTTTTTGAGGTAAATTGACAATTCTAAGTGAGTGCGTTGTAGAGATATTCTTGAGCCTTTGCCTCTTGAGTGAAAGTGTTCCAAGAATTTGGTAATGACCCTAAGGTTATAGATAATATATATATATATACATATTTTTTTTCATATATTTAATATATTAAGGGTTTTTAATCTTCATTTTTACAAGATAAACTATTGAGGTACACAGGTCTAATATGACAGTTTGTCCTAAAAGAGTTTTCATGATATCATCAAAGGATATAGGTATAAAAAATAATGGATAAGGTTATTATAGGTAATTATATAAGTGATTTAATGGTTTTTTTATCATTTTATAAGTCCATCTGGTCCCAATAACATCAAACTTTGATGCTAAGAAGATAAATCTAATGCAATTAGGTCTCCATGAGACCTAAAAGAAAAATGAGGCCTAATTGAGTTATTGTCGACCAAAAGGGTTTAAAGTAAATTTTAATCATGTTCATAATATGTTATATGATATTTTTTATGGATTACATAAGAGGTTGAATGTGTTTGGTTGACCAAGTGGTGTGTGACCATGAGACTTGTATATATACAAGGTAGTTTGGGCCTATTTGAATGTAAGCAACATAAGTGATTAAAATATATCTTGGTAGAGAAAAATGAGGTCTTGAAATGAGATCATAATATAAGATAAAATATGTGGTGATAAAAATACATGAGGTGGCTGAGTTGGTGTTGATTCACTCAAGGAGTTGGTACTTCCTTATAAGTAGGTGCTTGCCTTCATTGAGATTGGTGTTCAAAGTTGAGTTGATCAAAAAAATTTAGTATTTTGTTTTATAGTAAAATATTCTATTTGAAATTATCACTATGGTTTTTTTTTTTAATTTGAGGTTTCTAATTCATATGTTTATTTTCTTGTGTTATGCTCTTGTGGATGATCTTATGCATAGATAGATCTTAGTGTTGCTTTCATAATTAATGAATAATTGGATATCATTGAAAGAAATTTTTTGGTACATTGATTTACCCCTACTCTTATTGATTTTACTTCCAATAATTAGTATCAGATCTTGGTCCTTTGAAGCAGGCTTAACAACTTTAAGGAGATTCTAGAAGCACAAATATGTCTAGTCATTAAGTACAAGGAGGTTTCCCAACCAATAAGTCTCATCTCTTTAGTGGGACTAATTATGAATTTTATAGAATTAGAATGAATACCTATATAATTTATTTAGGATATGACATATGGAAATATATTATTGATAGTTTCACTCCACATTATATAACACCAGTTGACTTAACAGGCAAGAAGGCAAGTGAGAACAACTCTAAAGTAATGAATGCCATCTTATGTGGTATTTAAGAGGTAGAATTTGTAAAAGTCATGCATTGTGATACAACCAAAGGGATTTGAGAAAAGTTTTAGAACATATATGAATGAGACACCAAAGTCAAGTTGGCAAAGTTGTAGACCTACTGAAGGTAGTTTTAAATTCTAAGAATGAAGGAGGATGAAAACAATGCATCTTATATGTTAAGAGGAGATGAAGTGGTAAATGTCATCAGAGATATAAGAGAGAAGTTGTAAGAATCAATAGTAGTACAAAAGGTATTTATATCCCTAACATTTGAGTTTGATTCAAAGGTGTATACTATGGAGGAGATCAAATATCTTAACATACTATAGTTAGATGAGCTTCATGGCATCTTAACTTCTTATGAATGAGAACAAGTTATGGAAGACCTTCCAAGAAAGAAGTTACATTCAAAGCTAAAAAAAATCCACAAGTTAAAAATTCCAATGATGATATTGAAATAGACATAAATGATGACAAGATAGAAGCCATGTTTGTCATAAAACTAAGGAAAGGGTAAGGTAAGTATAAGGGCAAGTTGCCATTCAAATGATTTAATTGTGGTAAGATTAGTCACTTTTCATCTAAATGTCCTAACAAGTATAAGAATGGGCATTATGGATAACATGATGAACATCATGGTGATGATAATAAGGTCTATAATCTTGACAAGGTAAAAAGAGTTTTAGGAAGTATGAAGGCAAAAAAGGGTCATTAAATAATAATAGAAGTTTCTATATCAAATAAGATAGTTTCTCATCTAATGTAAGTGACATAAGTACATCTGATAGTGATGATGATAATAATGATCATGATGGTAATGAAACCTTATTAATATATATATATATATATATATATATATATATATATATATATATATATATATATATATATATATATATATATATATATATATATATATAAAATAATGAGGGTTGTTCAAAAGGAAAAAGTCTTATAGATGATGAAGAATCAGATGAAGAAGAGGTTGAAGTGAACCTTGACGTAGAATTGGTGAGTTCTCTACATGATTTGAAGTTTCAAAAAAGGATGAATCAGAAACTAAGATCATTGGTTAAGAGTTATGAAGAACAAATCAATATCTTTAAAAATAGATTAAGAAATAACACTAATGAACATAAGGAGATCATCAAATAGTTAGAAACTTAGATTGAAAACATCACTACAAATATTAAGACCAAGAAAGAATAATGCATCAAGTTTGGAATAGAAATAGAGTTCTTGAAGGTAGAACTGGATTGAGAAATAGTCAAGTTGAAGACACATCAAAAATTTGAAAAGAGTACTAAATTCCTTGGTGATATTTTGAATAATTAAATGTCTCCACATGATAAGACAGGTCTTGGGTTCAAATAATACCAAAAGGAAAATAAGGAGAGTCAAACCTCAAATACCTATGCAGAAACTCTCAAATATGAGACTCAAATTGATCATCAAAAAGTCAGGAAAATTATGACTCCTTCAAGAGAAAACAAAGGTATAAGTGCATCATTCAACATCAAATAGTAATGTATGTGAATTTATTTAATGGTTACTATTTCTCATACAATCAATATGGACATAGAGCTATGGATTATAGACATTGTGTATGAATCAATTCTTCATGAAGGAATAGGGTGAATGTCCATTTTAATAGTTGAAGCATAATAATGTGTTATAATAGTGATAAAAAAGGACATATTTCAAGTTATTTCAAGATGAGGCATATGAGAAAGATCAATCAAGACAATAGGTTATATAGTCATACCATTAAAAAGTGGATAAATAAGTTAGACCTTGTGGACAAGGTGAAGGTGGAATAGAAGACTAAAGGAGAAGAATCTATGCTAGCTCATATTTCCTTTGATATCCAAGATGAAGGCATAAAATGGTATATAGATAGTGGTTGATCAAGCCACATGATAGGGGACAAGAGCAATTTCATCTCATTGAAGAAGAATATTACAAGATTAGTGAGATTCGGAGATAACACAACTGACAATATAGTTGGAAAGGATATCTTAAGTTTGGATAATGGGAAGACCAAGATAGAAAATGTGTTGTATGTGGAAGGTTTGAAACATAACCTACTCAATATAATTAAAATTTCCAATCAAAGACAAACACTAACCTTTCATGATAGAGGGTGTGATATAAGGAAAGTTAATTGCCAATGCTAAGAGGACTAAGAAAACTTTATATATCTTTAATGAGATCAAGGAGAGATGTTTTATGAGAAAGATGAATGAATGTTGGCTATGGCATAGAAGGTTGGGACACCTAAAATTTGACAATATGGTCAAGATAATCTCTAAGAAGTCTATGAATATCATTTCTAAGATCACCAAACCAATAAATGTTGGCATAGTTTTGTCATTTATGTCAATCTAATGTCATTAATGTCAAAGTATGTTATTATTTATGTCTAGATGAATATGGTGAAGATGTATGGTAAGTAATTATGATGAATGAATTTGGTGTCTAGATGAGCATGGAAGTGTGTGTTATGAAAAGATTATGAACATTGAAGGTATGTAGTGGTTTGCATAAGAGAAAAAGGTACAGGTCCAAGCATCTTATATCTACTTGGTTGATGTTATGTTAAGCCCATGATGTGAAAGGAACAAGGCATGACATCAAGGTCTCTTGTAAAGTGTCAGGAATCTAGAACAACAAACATGCTCTGATACCAACTATTAGGACCGAGGAAGCACCATTGATTACCAAGCAACTAAACATGCGGAATTAAACCAAAAGTAACAAGTAACTAGAATTTAGAAATAACACAGAATATGAGAGACAATACCCAATTGTATTAATACTCTTACAGAATAAAATTACAAATGAAGAGACACCACACTCTTCCCACCTTACAGGCTTCCCACACCAAGTGTTTAGTAATTCACCTTCAAGAGCTCACTTTCTCAATTACAGTCCCAACACACAACTCAAACACAGATTTGGTGTTCACCTCTACCAGCCAGTAACAACACAGCCAATCAACCAGTGAATAACAATATTTCCAGTACATCAAGTATACAAACATACTCAACCGAGTACACAACACACTCCAAGTAGATCTCCCATGAACTTGCAACAACCTACAACTCAAATGATCTTACTTTGGAAGGAACTACCTTGCCTTCCTCTATTGCTCTCCAACTGAGTACACACTGTACTCCAAGTAGATCCCACCTGATCTTGCTCCCTATTGTGTTGCTGTCACCTTGATCTTATTGCCACCTACAGATCAACCTAGTTATGCACACTCACAAACCTTAGACCTTGCACACACATACACCTAAAAATCAATGATCTTACTTACCATGTAGATCTCCAAACGTGGCCTTACACACCTACTGATCAAGATCCTACATACATGAAGAATCCTTCTGATTCTCCAAACTAGCACCCACACTTGGCACTGTGGCAATAGGAGGAACACACCTTGCTCTCTTCACTCTGAAGGAGCTAATATTTGCTCTCTTACTTTCTAGCACAAACTACAATACAACCCATGAATCTATTATATAGATCTCATGCAAACAATAATTAGACATCTAATTACAATAATTAGATCCATAGCTCAAGACTAAAATTAGCCTTCTTCATGCAAACAACCAGTTCGTTAATGAAATGTCCATGAAACTCGCAGTTTGAAACTGCACAGGTGACTGACATCGGTCCCTGTCTCCCTGAGGGTGACTGACATCGGCCGATATCTGACCATCATCGGCAACTTCTTGTCTCCACCTGACCAATGTCAGTTGGCTTGACCAACGCTAGCGACTATGACACTCAGCATCCTCCTCCAATATCTGCATCAGTGAAGCTTTTAGCTCCACAACCTAACAATCTCCCACTTAGAGATAAATAGCTGCAATGTACCTGTACCTATACCTTGTCTAATCTATTTCCTAGCTTGTATCCCTCTTCAAGCTCAACCTTGAAGACCAACTACCACAAATCTTGTGGTGCACCTCTTGTCATCCAAGTAACCTACCACATCCGAACCTACAAACCCATGTAGTGAAGTCCTAACCCTACTTAGCATGTATACCTGCTACTGGTCCATCTCAAATATCTGAGAACCCACTTCTCCGAATTGACTCCTAACTCTCTGATAGCTCCCACTACTAGGGAAAACTCAGGTCTATACTAGACCTCATGTGATTTTGGACACTGAACTGTCCAGCCCTTGGTGTGCTCTGGTTCTACATCCTGCGTATTGAACCTTGCTAACACCTGATTCACATCAGCTTCCATTGGAGACAAAATCAACCTGTGATCTTCCATTTCTCTCATGCCAAAGAATTTCACTGCTCCAAATTCCTCATGACATGCCACTGAACTAACCTTACCCTTAGCTTAGCAAAACCCTATATGTACGAACCTGCTAGCTAGCATACCATCCACATACAGTAACAAGATAATGTTGCAATCATCATCCACTTGGTAAGATAAACACAATGGTTACACTGACATTGACTAAAGTCGTACTTTGTCATCCACCTGTCAAACCCTGTACCACTGTCCTGTAGCTTCCTCAAGACCATATGACCTGGCCTTCCATCTCATGTGTCCATTCTCTCTATTCTTTAACTAAGGTATCCATTCATCTTTCAATGCTTTCTTCTGGCTGGCAACCCTACCAAATCTCTCATTTGGTTTTGCATCCTATTCATGCCATGCTCCCACTGTTTCTTGGATCCTTCCTGCTCTGCAGTGAGCAATGAGTATAAAGAAGAGGAATAATGGATTTGAGGCTTACTTACCCGTTTTAGTCCTCCATATGGGTGTTTGAGACTCCTTGACAGCTTGTTGTCTGCCCAAAATCTATTACAGTGACCGACCTCGGTCACCACACAATTTGCATCCGACCGATGTCAGTTCCCATGCGACTATCCTTTCTGTCGACACTAGTTTTCTGAATGATGTCAGTCTTACCTGGTCACCGACATTGGTTCTATGACCGACACTGATAGCCACCCTGCCTGACACCACCAGATCTGGTCTGCACATGACCGACATTGGCACCTATCTGTTCGATGCTGGTTCCCCTTAATCGATGCCGGTAACTATGTTTGCCTGTGAGTGATGACTTTTTACCCGCGAGCTCTCCATGGATCAAAACCCTATCCAAACCACCCTACTCAGAGATGTCCAGCCTTCTCCACTGATCTTTGTCCGTCATCTCCTCCAGAAACACCAAGTCTTTCCAGTTCTTAAGTCTGTCAAACACATTTGACTTCCTCTTAAGAACATGCATCTCCTTCTTGATCATGTGACCAAGCCTACAAAGCCACGTCTTCACAACAAAAGAAGAATTAGTAATATAAGTAGATAGATAAAGGATACCTACTTTGTTACCACCAACTAATTCAAGTGCATCCACTGTGAGAGTTCTTGTGCATCTCTCATCACCCAACTTTCCTGAAGAAATTAGCCACATCTTCAAGACCGGGACCTGCATGACCTCCTTCAACACCCATGTGTTGGCCGCCTGCAATTTCAGCTTCACTTCCCCTTTGCAAATTCTTTGGCAAGGCACACCAGCCCCTAAATAAATCTTTCCAAAGTCTCCAAAGACCTTAACATGGAAAAATACTCTATTTTGGACTATATGGAAAGAGGCAACAGAATCTATAAAACAAGATTCTACTTTATCCAAGGAACATGTCAGAGCATCCTGTGCAACAACACCTGCAACATTTGCTTCTTCAGTTCCTTCATGTTGATCTGCTACCAACCAACAATCTTTCTTTACCTGCTCTTTCTTTCCATAACACCGTAATTGACCATTCGTGCTTTTCAATTCCTCCATTCTTAGCTTAATTTCTTCTACCATTTCTATACTCCCACTCAATCAGAAACCCCTGAGAGTGACCTGTAATCAAACACAAACTTGCTCCCTACAATCTTAGCTCTGATACCAACTGTCAGGAATCTAGAACAACAAACATGCTCTGATACCAACTGTTAGGACCGAGGAAGCACCATTGATTACCAAGCAACTAAACATGCAGAATTAAACAAAAAGTAACAAGTAACTAGAATTCAGAAATAACACAGAATATGAGAGACAATACCTAATTGTATTAATACTCTTACAGAAGAAAATTATAAATGAAGAGACGCCGCACTCTTCCCACCTTACAGGCTTCCCACACCAAGTGTTTAGTAATTCACCTTCAAGAGTCTCTCAATTACGGTCCCAACACACAACTCAAACATAGATTTAGTGTTCACCTCCACCAGCCAGTAACAACACCACCAATCAACCAGTCAGTAATAATACTACCAGTACATCGAGTATACAAACATACTCAATCGAGTACACAATGCACTCCAAGTAGATCTCCCATGAAATTGCAACAACCTGTAACTCAAATGATCTTACTTTGGAAGGAACTACCTTGCCTTCCTCTATTTCTCTCCAACTAAGTACACACCGTACTCCAAGTAGATCCCACCTAATCTTGCTCCCTGTTGTGTTGCTGTCACCTTGATCCTACTGCCACCTGCAGATCAACTTGGTTCCACACACCTACAAACCTTAGACTTTACACACACATACACCTGCAGATCAATGATATTACTTACCATGTAGATCTCCAAATGTGGCCTTGCACACCTGCTGACCAAGATCCTACATACATGAAGAATCCTTCTAATTCTCCAAACTAGCACCCACACTTGGCACTGTGGCACTAGGAGGAACACACCTTGCTCTCTTCACTCTGAAGGAGCTAATATTTGCTCTCTTACTCTCTAACACAAATTACAATACAACCCATGATTCTATTATATAGATCTCATGCAAATAATAATTAGACGTCTAATTACAATAATTAGATTCGTAGCTCAAGACTAAAATTAGCCTTCTTCATGCAAACAATCGGTTCATTAACGAACTATCCGTGGAACTCGCAGTTCAGAACTGCATAGGCGACCAACGTCAGTCCTTGTCTACCTGGGGGTGACTGACGTCAGCCGATATCTAACCATCATTAGTAGCTTCCTATCTCCACCTGACCGACATCGGTTGGCATGACCGATGCCGGTGACTGTGACACTCAGCACCCTCCTCCAATGTCTGCATCAGTGAAGCTTTTAGCTCCAAAACCTAACATAAAGCCTTGTCTAGACCTTGTGAGAAGGTATGTACAGGTAGCATGGTGAAGTGAGTGAGCCTAGATATATGATATGTTGTTTATAATTGTATGGGATTGATATTTAGGTGTATAATCCTTCAAAAATTTTGTAATGCAGATCTTTGAGGACAAGTGATTAAGTAGCCTAAACATAGTGACATCATGAAAAAACCTTGTGTGTAAGAATGGGATTTGTTTCTTGGTGAGATGAGTGGTCTCAATCATGTGATAAGATGTATGTAAATTTTTGAGTATGGTAATATATTTTATAACATGATAGTGAGGTGTTGAGAACATGAAATTGGGCATGAAATACTTGAGTGACCTAAGACTAGTCATAACATGAAGAGCTCTAGTGAGAAGGTTTGAGCATGGTGGCTTGATGAGATGGATGCATAGAGGACTAAGAGTTTGTATAAGGTTATTTTATCATTCATATGAGTCATTATAATTCTCAAGTGTCTCAAGGTGAGCCTATATGGGTAAGACTTACAAACCTAGTATACAACTAGACCACCTCTAGACCTTACTTAGCCTAATGAGGCATCATGAGCTATTAAAAATACATACAAAGAATGTTTGATAGTGGTTAATCATTATAGGAGTTTTTATGTTATTTACATGAGGTGATAATATCTTGGAAAGTGTTTATAATGTTAGTTTTAAGGCCTAATGTGACTTGTAGGTTAAGGTCTAAGCAAGCAAAGAGAGAGCATGGCCTAATGAGTATCAAGATCAGTTTTCAAGGAATGGGTGAGTAGGTGATAATTTAAAAAGGTGATTAAAGTCATTTTAAGCATGTTCATGAATTTTTAGGTCAAAAATTGAAGGTGAAAGCAAGAAAAAGTGTCTTAAGGTCTCTCAAGTGCACAAGATAATGAGTTATCTACTCGAGAAGGTTTTTCAAGTGTTCATTGGAATATGTAGCATCTTCATGAGTACCTAAGGTTTTTATGGTAGATGGGGAAGTGTCCTATCTCAAATTTCCAAGCATTGGTTTCTAAAATTAGGGGCTAAGCTTTATGAATGACCATTTGGATTGAAAGATGGTTTAAACTCTCAAAGAACCCTAACAATGAACTGATGTTTAAGATATTAATAAAAAGTGACCATAATGGTATAAGATGGCTATAAAATTTATTGGAGGTTATATTCATCTCTCCCAAGCTTTTCTAGGTATGATTAGTTTGACAAGTGAGTGAGTAGACCCTATAAGAAAGGTCTTGTTTTTCATAAATTTGGTGTAGCATATAGAGTTGACCCAATTAAAGATGCAAATCATTGGAGGATAAATTTTAAGACTTTTATATTGTGTCCATGGTGGTTTATAAATATATTCTATCCCTTAAGGATGCTAAACTAGTCATGCAAGTTAACCTATCGCTAAAAAGCTTAATGGTGCAGACAGTGAGAAAACCCAAGAAGAAGTGAGAAGTTGATTAGGGATGTGTTATCTTGAATTAGGAATGAATAAAATTACATGAATATTTTTTTAAATGATTTTAATATATGTTCATAATGGATATAATATTTGGAGATTATTATATATGACAAAATGTTGTTTAGAAGTTGACTTATCTGGTTCTGATGTGCTTGTGAGGAGAGAGGTCTAGAGTTTGGTCTATATTTTAATATTTACCATTATAAATTAATTTTTTTATGTTTTTATTTATTATAAATATATTTTATAATAATATTCATACATTAGGATCATTTTAATGTGTCTACATAGGTGTTGGAATTCAAACTCACCATGATTTGTCTTTAAAGAAAATTGGCAGTTATGAGTGACAAAGGTACAATGATGAGTTTAAAGCCTTATCTTATGAATTAAAGTATCTAATGAATATGGTAGTGTTTATTGAGAATTATATGACATATAAATAATTTTTATAGTGTTTTAAATTAAATTTAATAGTTTGGAACATTGAATCCAAAATGGCTTGTCTAACTAAGTAAGGACTATGAGAGAGAAGGTCAACAAATTGGTCTATAAGACCAATAGTTATCATTAGATATTGTGATATTGTTTTTAGATATTTTTATAATAGTATTTTAAGATCATATTAATGCATTTTAATCCCTATAATATGTTATTTCATATGTAAAAATTTCATGTTTTCTTGACTATGTTTTGAGGCTAGTTGGTAGTTCTGAGTGGGCTACTCGCAGAGAAGGGTTTGAGTCCTTTTGCCATATTTAATGAAGTCTAATGAGCTTGGTGAATTCATGGAGGTATTGAAGGTTATATTTATATGGTTATTTTAAAATATTGTTTTTATGCTTTATTTTTTCAAGATAGATTTTAGTTGTATGCACAAGCCTATTGTGAACATTGTTTTGAGAAGAGGTTCAAGTAGTGGTTGGACCTAAAAGGAGTTATGGACCTAAAGTGAAATTGGATAAGGTATATTTCAGTTGAATATGATGTTTTCATAATATATGTGGATTTTTTAAATGATCCAATAAATATAAAGTGTAGTATGCTATAATGAAGGCATAATGGGATTAGGTCTTGTTTAGGTATGTTTCCATTAGTGTGTTTATGGAATTAAGGATTGCCATTGATGTCAAAGATAATCAAAGGTCATTAATGTTATAGAGGTAATATTGTGAAGATAAATGGTGTGAAAATAAATAGATGAGCATGGTATATATGAGGTTTAGCATGAGAATGAATCTTGAATGCATTTACAATGGCATGAAGATCTTTAAGAGGTATGGAACCTAGTGGGCTTGCATGTTTAGACTAGTTCCTAGGCATAAACAAAACTTGTAGAGGCATGATGAGGCATTATGATGATAATATAAAGGTATTTGAACTTGATAGTGTGTAAATAAGTGTTTGACCATGTGAATGAAGTGGAAAGAACATCTATAGTGGTAGGAAGGTCAGGTATTGAGGCTTAGTCCTTGCATGAGAGACATAGTATGATGGAACAGGCCTATAACATAGTGAGATGAGTTGTATGAGACTTGTGTGAATAATTATGATATAATGTGAGATTTATATGATGTCATATGGCATATTAATAAGGTTTTAGGATCAGTATAAGAGGTTTTCAAGTGCTTACAAGATCCAAGTATGACTGGAGGCTTTAGACCTAATATGCATAGAGACCTAGTGAGATCCAAATGAAGGGTAAAGTTGAGTTTTAAAGGTGTTATAACACATGTGAATCATGATTTTAGGTATGTTACATTTTTTCAAGAATTTGATGTAGTTTTAGGTTATGGAGTGAAGGAAAAGAAAAGAAATCATGTTTTGGGGTCTCCTGTGCATACAAAATGAAGAGATGAGAGCTCAAGAAGGAAGTTTAGGTGCTCATTGGCACGTGTGATGGTTTCATGGGAAGTTTAATTTTTTGGAGAGATTTAAAATGGTCTTAATAATTTTTTCAAATAATTTGGAAGTGGTTTCAAGTATAGAGCTTTATGAACATTCATTAAGAATGTAAACTAGACATAAACCCTCTCAAAACCCTCATAATGACCTGATTGGAGAAAACTTGTGGTAAAGGGAAAATAATGGATTATAAAATATAATTTTATGTTTGGATAATGTATATTAATCCTCCAATAATATTTATTTGGAAATGATGTGTCAGGGTAATGAGCAAAAACTATAGAAAACTGCTTGTTTATAAAAAAATGATGGTATAGGTAGGGTTGACCAAGTCAATGCATACAAACCTATAGAGTTTGAAGGAAAATACTCATTATTTATTTAAATTGTGGTTTTTTTTAGTTATGCATTTTGTGTCAATAATTTTGGTCAATAAACTTGACCTATTGCTAAAGTGCCAAATAGTGAAAAAAGTGATAAAAACCAAGCATGAGTGAGAATCAGTTTAGGGATGAGTTTCAGGTGTTTAGGGATGAATATAATTGTTTGGTGTTATTTTTTAAGACATATACCTAATTTTAATCTTATTTATAAGTTGTGGTGATGCTTATATATAAGCAAAAATATGTTTTCAAGATGACCTATCCAATGGAGATGAACAATGAAAGAGTGAGGTCCAGATATTGGTCTATATATCTCATGTTTGTCATTTTAATTATGTGATTATGTGATTTAATATGTTATAAATATATTTAAGTATCATAAAAAATAATTTTAATTCCAAATAAGTTTTTATACAGGTATTAAAATGCTTGTTCATCTTAACTAGCTCACAAGGCATAATAGCAGTTCTATGTATATAAGTGCGAATGATTGGTTGGAGTATCTTTGAACTCATATGATGCATATAATGAAATTTATTTTTTTATTAAAGACATAAATTACATATATATTATTTATGTAATATGGATAGATATTTTATAAGTTTAATCATGAAAGCTAAAATGGCTTATCTGACTGTGTTGGCACTGTGAGAGAGAAGTTTGAGTGTTTGGTCTATAAGACCAATGGTTGATGTCTAAATAAATGATATATATATATATATATATATATATATATATATATATATATATATAATCTATTAATTTGGATGAGATTTCAAGGAATAATCATTTCAAGTACTAAAACTAGCATTCTATATGACTGTGTTTTTTTGCTATAGGCAGTTTCTGAGTGGTCATATTACAAAAGTGAATTTGGAGTGTTTTACTCAGATTTGAAGAATAAAATGAATTTTAGGATGTGTATTAGGTATAAAATGTTCATTATTAAATATATATTAATATTATTTATTCATATGTTTTTTTTGAAAGTTTATCTATTTTCTTTAGATGTGAGAGACAAATTTTCTGGGTGTTTAAAGGGCTAATGGTGAATAGGCCTAATAGGTTGGTTCAAGTGGTGATTTATAATTACAAATGGTATGTACATATGTGGTAGTTAAAAATGGTATATTTTATATTTATTATAAGTATTTAAATTTTTGGTAAAGTATAAAGGTGGTTCAAGAGGTCTAAGTGTAATGTGTGCCTTAGAGAAGGCCTAATTACTTTAGGTCTCTATTAGGCCTAATAGGGCTTTGGTTATTAAGGGATTTAACCAACCTATGGAGTGGTTTTTATTTTTTGAAACATGTATAAGGACATATTTCAATGGTAAATCAATCATGGTAAGGATCTTGGCTAATCAACATGGGTGAGACCAAATGCTTGGTATAAAAGCAAGGCCTAGTAGGCTTATTTGAGTGAGTTAGAGAAGTGTGGAATTAAGAAAATAAAAGGGATAGGAGAAAAATAAGGTCATTGAGGACCATAAAATAAATATAGATATCACGATGATTATCTAACAAATTTTCTATAGGTGGATGACCAGGTCAGTGGACCTAATGAGCCTAGAAGAGGCATGTTAAGCGAGTAAGCCTAAAAGGTTATTTGAGTGACATTGAAGTGTAAAGAGTGAAAACAAAGGAGGAAATCATCAATTGAGTTATAAACAGGTGTTATACTATGATAAAATATCAAATTTGAATTTTTTGTGGCTAAGATACTTAGGTGGTGGAGCCTCCTTGCAAGATAGAGCTTACAGAAGACTAGTTGAGTGGGTGCTTAACTAGGTAGGAGTTAGAACTCCTTATAAATTTGGTGCTTCAATGAAATTTTAATATTAACATTACATGACTATAGTCCATATGCATTTTTTAGTGATTTTTATCCCCCAAGAGGGTTTCCCACATATCTCTTGTGTTCTCTTGTGATATACTTATGTGGTTGTCTATATATGTTTTGATCTTTATGTGAATGAATGCTTATTGGAATGATGAATGGAATTGAATAGATATTTTTATGCAACTGATTCACTCCCCCTCTTAGTATCTTCTTAAAACATGTCTCCTTAAGGTCTAAAATAGGTTTTGGTCTTATATGCTATGATCGACATATTGAAATTTTTGGTTCATATTTGAAATGTGTTATATGACCTATTAACAGAGTAATTCAATTCTATAAGTTTATATGGCCGACCAAGGTGTGTAAGATAAATTGAATTATATAAGAACAAGGCCTACTAGGATTAATTATGTGTGTTATACAAGTGAGTGTACAAGTGAATAAAAGATCACAAAGAGGAGTAGGGGGAGGTAATGGACCATCAGAGGGGTGTCATAGATATCTAATAGAGGGTTTGAATATGAGTATCAAGGTCATATGACCTAATCAAGTTAAGAGGAGGGATTGTTAAGTGAAGAAGGCTAGAGTATTATTTTAAATTAATAGAAGTGTGTGAAGAGATAAATAAAAGGACCATCATCTGTTGAAGATTATAACAAGGATACAATATGGAAGGCAGAAGTCTACTTGGCTAAGTGGGTTCTATTGATTCCTAAAGGTGTATCATTGGGGTCCAAAGTGTTTAATAAACACTTCTCATTTTTGGATTTAAAGAATCCATTGTATGAGTTTTAGGTTGTGATATTCTTGATATGTTTAGTGGAATATCTACAAAGCAAATGAACTATTTCACAAAATTTATAATGTAACTATTTGGTTGTTGGGAACAACCATGGCCTAATAGCTTGATTGTGAACTATGAATATGATCTAAACTAAGTAGAGTGAATGATGATCAAAATCCAAGTCTAAATTCTATGATAACATGAATATTTTTAATGAAAGCTAAACTAAAGTGAATTGATCAAAAAATAAGCAAAAACAAGGGTAGGGTAGAAAGAAGGTGTTCTGATTTTTAGTCTAAAGCTTATGACAAAGTTTAGATTTCATCCAAACATGCACTTAAACCATTATATGACTTGAAATAGATAAAGTACAGATCCTATCATATATCAGGGTAGTAAAAATGATGCAAATAAGAACCAAATTCAATTTAAATATTTACCCTATAGGAAAATTGTATTAGCACATCTACAAGCAAAGCAAAGAAAACAAAATGAACCTAATATATTTTAACCAATCTAGCATAAGCACAAATTGACAACTATTCATTCAAATGTGCACATCTAGAATCCATAGAAACAATTCAAGCCTAAACATCCAAACAAATAATTGAGAGAGCAACCATAATAGAAAAACACACAAATAGTACTAGATAATACTTGCAAAATTATTTTCTTGTATTAGTTTCTCAAAGTTTTCACAAAGTTTAGCTCAAAAACTCACTTCTCTTTTTACAAATGACAATACCCCTTTTATAAGATACTAAGGAGGTATGTTGGTCAATCATGTCAAATGGCAATTGTATAAGTGTCTAGGATAGTTATCCTTCTAAAATGTTATATAATTAATGACACTTTCTAAAGGACTAACCTATAAGAAATGTTCTTTAAAAATTTGGACATGCTTTTAAAAAATAATATTATCTTTTCAAAATATATATCCTTATTTATAAAAATAATATTCTGAAGTCAACAAATTTTACTTTGGGACTCCCTTGTTGTTGCAGTCTTTTGCATCTACCACAGGATTTTTATTTCATAGTGTTGCTCATCAATCAGCTTAAGGTTGACAATGGGTTCTAAGAAGAGTTCCTTATCTTGATATTTCAAGCCCTTAATATCTTTATCAGCCCTCTCTAAATCTTCCTTGATGCTCCTAACATCACTAATCTATTCATCAGTTGATAAAATCATGTCCATGATCCTCTTTTTATTAGACCTTGTCTTGCCTATGCTTTTGTTCTTTACCTCATGTATTAACTAAGTAGTTATTTTCTTAAATTCATCATCTATGATTAAACCAATTAGGATAAGTGAAGTAGGATCTTTGATTAGGATTCCAAATATGTGGGTTATCATGTCCTCTAACTATTTGAGATCATTAGAAAGGTCTCCCATACTCTTAGAACATATACACAAAGCCTTGATCTTATCCACCAATATTGAAATGGCCATATTTAAATGTGTCAAGCTCAATTTTCTAAACCCATGGATTTGGAAATCTATTAGGACATTGATAAAATCTTTCACTTTGTTACTTGAAGCTTGCCATTGGCCAATTTGGCCTGTAGCCATAAAACTCTACTTATTCACTGCATCTTGATTGGAACTTATGGCCTTCAAGGAGATAAATAAGTCATTCATGGTAGTCTCAAATTGGGTGAACATCTCTCCTAAAAATAATAAGACAACTTGTTCGTATAATTTTTTATTTTGTTACTTTAGGACCTTAATGGCTACTTGTAATTGTTATGTCTATGCTTGGGATAATTCAAGAACATCTTCCTCAAAGACAAGGTCTTCACCTAGATTTTGTCCCTACTTTTGAGTCAAATTGGTCAATGGATCTA
This sequence comes from Torreya grandis, assembly GCA_037957365.1. Taxonomy (NCBI): domain Eukaryota; kingdom Viridiplantae; phylum Streptophyta; class Pinopsida; order Cupressales; family Taxaceae; genus Torreya; species Torreya grandis. Next base: position 522,033 of record JARHVA010000190.1, read on the forward strand.
CCCTTTTATATGTCATTTATTCACCTCCTACCATGACTTTCTTCTCTATCACTCTTTGCAAGCTAGCAATTTTTAGATCAAATTTGACTCCAACTATAGATTGAGTCACCTATGGGATAGGGATATCATCTTGTGATGGAGCTACTAAATCACTTGGTGTAACTAATCTTCTTGCCTCCTTTTTCAAAGCAAATATCCATGGATTAAGCTCTTGATACACATGAATGTTAATAGGCTTCATCATAGCCTAAAAATGATGCATAGTAGGCACTTTCTGCAATCTAGGTTCACATAAGAACCATTTTAGGATCAATGGGCCATACAATACATTTTCTTCAGTAAATAAATTGACTTCACTTAGAGGAGTAGTGAAAGTCACTTTGGGTCTTTTTGATTTATAGATAATATCCAATTCAACCTTTATTTTTAGAGTGTCAATAGGAACCAAGTCCAAAGATTTCCCTTTGTCATCCTTAGAAACTTGAACACTTATCTTATCTTCTTCATCTGAGTCTATGTATGTTATAGACAACATATTTAATACATCCTAAACATACTCTTGAGGATACATAGCTATCATATGTACATATTCTTAATGTGCCTCTTGTTCTATTGCTTTGGGAGGTTTATTAGTTGATGAGCTAAAAGCTATTTCATCTAGCCTTTTGTCCTTAGGCCTATGCTTTATTTATGTCTCTACTTGGGCATTGATTCATGGAGGCCTAGAAGATTCTATAATGATCAAATGGTACTATCTTGAGCCCAATTTCCATATGTCATCCACATTTTTATTTCTTTCTAGTCTAGACTTAGGTCTTAGGTTATGTTCCTTAGACCTTCTGTTGACTTTAAAGTAAGTATAAGCCTTGATATATATAGGATCAAAGGCACTAACATCATGTTCATAGGGTATATTTAACATCCCTTTGTGTTTCAAATTCTCCTTGACCTTTTCAAAGGGGTCCCACTTTCTAAGTTCATCAATCTATAGATTGAAAAATGATCTTTGTTTTGATGCTACCTTAATGTGGTCTGACTATCTAAACATGGTCTTACTAATTTTCATAGGGAAGCTGTGAACAAGTCCCTTTCTTTTAGTTTTACAAATACCATCAACACCATGGAACAATTGGTAGGATAACTCTTGCTCAACCAACTTATCAAGAACATGGATAGGTAGCTTGAGAGGATAATTTTTAGTTTCTTCAATCCGTATGATTTTACAATCTAGATATAGCCATATATCTCCCATTTTTTCTATAGATTTATTGATTAGAAGACTAATTATTGACATGGGGATACTAGTTATGGCTTCAATCAAGGATAGATAGACATAATCATATATAAATTGAATGTGATCTCTATATTTATATATGTAAAACTTAGAATAATATTAGGAAACTATTTGGGTTTACTTTGGATACCACACCCTCTAATTTGGAATCTTTGTTGTTACACATAGGGCATCTAGGAGATAAGACATCATAAAAAATTCATTTTCCTTCTTATGCCTAATTGCATAGATTGGTATACTCAATGAGATACTGATTATCTCATCCAAAGGAGTTACAATTACCTTTACAATAATAAAGTATACCTTGGGCACCATATTGGGTCTATATATGTAGTGGTTGCATTTCCACACAATGTTTTCAACATTGTCACTATCACTATAACCCCTGGTCTAAATTGGATGATAGGAATGTTTGTATTGAGGTCTGAAAAGACTTGGTTTCCAAAATCTAACCACATGGAAAGGGTTTCCATCAAATTGTATTCTTTATCCCAAGAATTGATAGAGGCTAGGTCAATTTGGGGTTTGGACAACTTATAGTATGATTTAAAAGCAATATTAAAAATATAAACCACTTTTCTATGAGTATGTTCATTAATAATCATACCCTTGTTTATCTTAATTTCCTTTAAAATGGGAGTAAAATTATCAATACAATGGAATACCTCAGGTTTTGTAACTGCATAACATAGGTCAGTCATCTAGATTACCACTATATCATCATAGAACCTTTTGGTTAAGAGATTCTTCTCCTCTTCCTTGGTAATGGCTAGTTGATTCTTGACTCTCTAGAACAATTTTGACCAATTACTATCTCATGTGTTTAAGTAAACAAAAATGAACTTGATGTCCTTGAAAACATGGCCTTCAACATTTGTTGTCAAATATAATTTGATATCTTCCTTTGACATATGCTTATGTACCACCATTGTTATAATCTTGATCAAATTATTCAGTTGTAGACAATAATTCTACCTTATCTTAACTCAATATAGTGGAATTAGAGACAAATTAGGGAAATCCAAACACTTAATAATTTTTTATATGTTTATGCAGGGCTTTAATGGTAGCAACTAGTTCAAACTATGAGCTTCATGACTTAGATTTTGCTTGGATCATGCATTTATACCTTTCATATCTGTAGGTCCAAAAGATATTTTAATCTAAATTATCTTACTTATGTGGCATCATCGCATCAAACTATACATTTATTTTTAAAATGTGATCATTTGTCCTTTTGAGACACATGTTTCCATATCATGTTTTCTCATAGATTGATTAAACACATTCTATTGATATTCTATGGGGCCTACTAGTCCTAGCTTCATCACAAACTATTGATCCTTATTTGATCTCCTAAGAGTGTGCCACATGGAAGCTTCATGAGCTTTTTTTTCTCACTATAAACACACTCCATCACTTAACACCTTTATTCCATGTGGTATCTTCTCATTCCATTTAGGCCTATTGAATTTTTGACCCGTTACTCACCATAGATCTAGATCTAGGAGATTGAATGCCATTGCTCAATCTCTATTATATTCATCATGGTTGTGACACTTATCACTAACATGTTTATTTTGGGCCTTTTAAAAAATTTACCTTCATCTTGCACCATTGGATCTCTTTTGCACGGATCAATACGCTCTATCGATCTTGATCTACTTAGTTCTATCCTTTATACATTTGATGAAATGTAGATCATTGATTTTGGGATAAGTTATCAAGATTATTACATTATCACTCTCAGATTCCTATTTAGACATTGACTTATTAACTTTTCCCCATTTCATTAGATCTTCATGCTTATTTGTCATGATTGCAACACTTATCACTACTATGTTCTACCTCAAGAGCTTTAACAATTTGACGTAAGCAGATGCTTATGTAATTTTCATCTCCCTTCCAAGCTCTGAGATATCACCACCTGGCATCCTCATGTTGATTCATTCTTATGGGTAATGGCAAAAACTAAGTTAGGGCTCATGGAATATAAAGAAACTTAGGATTAAAGTTTTTAGACTAAGGTCTTAGTTGTATTAATAAATACAATTAGAACTTAGGCTAAAGTTTAAACTAAGTTTAAAAACATAATAAATTACCTCCCATATTTAGTTAGTTCCTGTAAATAATAAAATAGACTAGATGAGGGTTTTGGGATATAAAGGACTTATAAAATTTTAGCCTAAGGTTTTGGCTATGTTAATAAACATGATTATAAATTTAGGATAGAATTTAAAATAAGCCTAAGATATAATTAAAACGTTTTCATGCAAATTTGATCCTACATAAATTTGAATCTAATTTAAAAGACCTAGACTCAAACATATTAAACTAAGGTTTTTACATGATTTAAACATAAATTTAATTAATTGATTAAAAAACAAGGTTTGATCAAAATAATGGGTCAAGTTAACATCATTATTTAACCAAGGATTAATTTGTCATTAAAGCATAAAACCTTGAAATTGTTCATTCCAATGACACTCCATTAAACCTGTAACATCAAAATAAATATTAAACATCAGCAACATTGGATAAATTCAAATGAAAATTAAAATTTGACATGAAAAATGTAAAGATGATGAGAACCATGATATTCAAATAAGGTATTTTTGATCAATTTGAATGTCAATTTACAACATAATTTTCAAAATTAAACAAGGGTATTCATTTTTCAAAAATGAGGGTATGTTGATCTCAATAAATGATGACTTTTGAGGGAAATATTGAAAAATGTTAGAACTCAGATACTCTTAATTTGTACTAATAACCAGACTACTTATTCCATATGGTCAAGTAGCATCATTAAGATCAATTTATGATTAAAACAAGTCTTACACATGCAAAATTAGGCTCAAACATTAAAACTTAGTCATGTTGTGTGTGTGATTTAATGCTTTAACTTATTTCCATGAGATTTAGAGATCAACTTTCAAACTTCATGGCATTAATCATTAACATTGAATTTTAGCATATTTAGATATTCATCAAGAATCATGCTTTTAGAACAGAGAAAGCTTGAACATTTCTCTACTTTCAGCTAAACATCCATAGCATCGATAGAGATACCTTTGGCTCTACTCAAGGCCTTGGTCCATTTCTAGCTAGACATCCATATCCCCAATGGAGGTTATTAGAATCACATTTACTTGAAAGTTTTTGAATTTTTAATAAAGCTCCTTTTTTTTGTATTTTTCAAGTATATTTAGCTTTCATCAAAGTTGGAAATCATAATTAGCCAGGTTTTGGGATTTGGTCAGATGTTTAATCTTCAGACAATCATCCTTGATTATAAAATTTATCCTAGGAAATATTACTATTTACGTGCTAACGTGACTTTGATCCAATTATTCAAACTCTCACTCAACATGTGCAATCCTTATTAGAACCAAACTTAGATTAAAAAAAGGTTTAATTTTTTTAAGAAAAATTAACCTAGATATCAATCTTTTCCAATTTCTCAAAATAATAACATCAAGCTCAAATTTCTAGAATCCATAATCAACTAATGTCAAAGGTTCATACTTCCATTCTTGATTTATGAAGTTCCTTTGAGCAACTACATGAATTAGATCTAGAAATTGTCTTGAAAAAGACTTATTAAAATCAAGGAATAAAACAAAGAAAAGGAAACACATAAAAATCAAAATAAATAGAAAATAAAATTGAGAAAAAAAATATGTACAAACACTATGTACAAATAAGGAACAAGAAATAATAGGAATAAAATATTCTAGGCCTACCTACACTAACCCTAACTAATCTTATAAATCACTCCATGAATACTTGTAGTGGTACAATAGAGAAGTAGTGCTTGAGGTATTTCCCATTGGTTGGTAATGTGAACTCTACTACCTGCAAGTCTTTGACCTTGAAGGTGTTATCTCCCAACATCTTAGCAATTTTATATGGACCAATCCACAAAGGAGAAAAATTTTCATGCTTTTGTTTTGGTTATGAGTCCCTATCCCAAAGAAGAACTCCTTGTCTAAACATCTTAATATTTAACAACTTGTCAAACCATCTCTTGACTGTGGTTTGATGTCTACTGAAGTTGGTAAGATCTTCTTTCCTTGCATCCTCCATTTTTATGATGTTAAGCAACCTTGATCTTGCATATTATTCATCTTCTTGTATGTACCCTTACATGAAATTGTAGGTTGGAAAATTGAGAGTAATAGAGAATATTATTTCTTGATCATATACTAGAAGAAATGGTGATGCTTTCAATGCTTGATTCATTCTAGTTCTGTCAGCCCATAGAGCATATTTGAGTAATTTATGCCATGTCCTTGGTTTTTTAGCTACAAGATTTTTAATTGCGTTCATCAAGTTTTTATTGGTTGATTTTAAGACTCCATTACCTTGAGGGTAATAATTTGATGAGAATTTGAGAATGATGTTTTTATCATAAGCCCACACAGTCATCTCAATAGATATAAAGGCTGATCTATTATCACAAACTAGAGATATTGGTGTCTCATATCTAGTGCATATGTTTTCTTCCGAAAACTTGATCATATCCTTAGTTTTACATTGTTTGGTTTCCACTGCCTCTATCTATCTTATGCAATAATTAGTATCAGTAAGCACATATTTGTGTCCATCTGAAGAGTTGGAGTTGATCACACCTATAAATTCCAATCCCCTTTGAGCAAAAGGTTTATCAATCATAACTATCTTCAAGGGCATGGTTAATTTTGGTTCTTTGGTGTCGAAGACATAATACTGATGACATTATCTCACATTTTTGTGAGTATCTTTGAATATTGTAGGATAATATTACCCTAACCTTAGGATCTTATGAGTTATCTTTCCAAAGGGGTGTCCAATTCCAAGCTTTTCATGAAAATTACTTAGGATCTCAACCACTTATTTTTTTGAGACACATCTTAAGTATATGCCTTCATAGTTTTTATTGAAGAGTAATCCATATTTGATCAAGAAATGTGTTGCCTTGAGCCTCAAAGCCATTTTTTGCTCTCTACTTAATCATGTAGGATAAAATCCATTGATTAGTAGATGAATAATTACATCATGCCAATCATTTAGTTAAAAATATTGTTGGTCCACCTACATGACATTCACTTTAGGATTGGTGTTAGATATTAATTAAATAAATCCTTGACACCTTACCAACTTGGTAGTTTGAATCTCAAGATCATACTCTTGGAGAATAGAGATCCATTTACCCCTTCTCTCTCCCAATTCACATTAGCTTAACATAATCTTAGTGGTAGGGTTAGGCAATATGCATGCATTATATTCCTAAGAATATAGTGTCTAAACTTATTAATAGTGTTAACTAAAGCTAATGCTTGTTTGTCAATGAGAGAATAGTTTAACTTAACATTCTTAAAATTAATGCTCATAAATGCAATAGGGTGTTAATTTAATTATTTTTAAGAAATTAGACGTTTAATTCTTAAATAATAAATGGATTTAAGTAGATAAAATCAGTAAATATTATACAATAATTAGGATACTAATTTATGAAATTTAATTATAGTTAGGACTTTTCTAAAAATAGTAGTGAGAGAGAGAAAATTAAACTTGTCTGATTTTGTACTATTTTGATTGAGACAAGGTCTAGAAATCTATGTGAAGGCTTGGGAGATTGTCACAAATAGGAATCTAGAGTTTGTTTATTGATTGGATAGGAGCACTAAAAGTGGGACACTCTAAGTTTTAGTACTGTAGTCCTATATTGACATTGTTTTCCTGGTGATCTAAGCTTTTGGGTTTTGTGCATTAAGTCTGTGTGGGCTTGCCTATGAAATATCAAAGCCTAAAGTCTGTGGAGCTCATTGTGTACCTAATTTAGTCTTTAATACCCTAGGTCCTCTTTGTGATTTAACCTGAATGTGAAATTTGGAGAAAGGAGAGGAGGGTTTAGTATGTAAAGGATATGTTGGATGTACTTCACACCTCATGTGTGGCCATGCTGTCTACATACCAATACTCTAAGGAGGGATCAAGCTATATGTAGTTCTTCCATTAAAGTGCTTGGTGCAATAATATAATGAAAATGAAAGTAAATATAAAACTATGTATACTTGGAATGACTAGGGACTGAAATAAATATTTAAATAAGCTTGAAATACTATTGGATGGTTGTATGCAAAGAATAAGAAAAAGTGCTTGAGTGGTCTTGCTTGTATTCTTGCTTCTCTCTTGTAAGTGAGTGCCAACCCTTATAAATAGACTTTGAATGGATTTTTATACGAGATTTAATGATCTTGGGTTAAATAAATTTGTGTTATACTGACATAAATTAATATAAGGATTCAGAAGAATATGATCATTAGAGGCTAAAATGCACTTGGACACCAACACTAGAAATAGGACACCCTAGATTTCAACAATGTAGTCCAAGTTTGGGAACTATTATCTATAGATAATAGGACTTGGGGGGATGGATTAATCATGGAAATAATAATCTATCTTCAAAGGTTCAGTCTAGGAGGCTATAATGACTGGAAATCAATGAAAATAAGCCTATGAGGTTCATGAGAGCAAGCAAAGGAATCTATGGGTTGGGTGTTATTAGCCACACTCAAGTTACCAAATTTTGAATTTTATATGACTATATTTGCTCCCCATTTATTCTAGTGATGTAGCAAAGAAAAATAATAAAATAAAGGAAAAATAGAAAGCATACCTTAACTTACCTGTAAAGGTGAAGATCATGAAGTTGTGTGATGCTAGATGTGCATAGAAAGAGCATAGTGTGAATTGTGAATCTAAAAATAAAAAATATAGAGTAAATCAGTCCTTACTAGATACATTATATCTAAAATAATAACATATAAAATTTGAGTAAGAAAGAGAGGAAGATGAAGGAACACATATAGCTCACCAAGTATGCAAACCAATACAAAACCTATTATGATGTTGGATTGTGTTGAGTGTGTATTGTACCGAAAGTAATATTACAAATAGAGTTGAGGCTTAATTCCATGTAAGTGGATCAAGAATGAAAAGATAAGACCTTTATCTCTATTATTTCCAACTAAGTGAAGATAATGAAACATGCATGTGTCAATCAATGTTTGGACTATGTGTCTAATCCCTCTGAATAGGTGGCTCAAGAATACAAAGGTTGACCCTTTGGCTTCATCATGGCCCCATGAAGTGAAGCTATAAATTAATACTAGTATGGAATATATGTCATATTAAATGGATCTTGAATCCTATAAATGTACTATGATTTGACAATGTTGGTATGGATAACTGAATGTATGCTGGAAACTAGACCATTCTTGGCCATTTCAAAATATGAAGATTAGGATTTTATAAAATCCACTCCAAAACTAGTGAAATATTCTTATGTGAAAGCCAACTTAATAAATCAGGTACTTGAGAAGTTAAGCTTATATGAAATCCAAACTTGAAAAAGGATGCCAACCACCTATAGATGGAGTAAGACACATAACTACTAAGAAATATTTAGAAAATAAATTGAACTCAAAAAAATGGGAAGATCAATGTGCTACACACATTAACCCCAATCATTGGTGTCTAGAACATGGATTATGATCTAGAAGTTATATCAATTACCTAATCTAAAACTAGAAGTGAGAGTCATCATGCCGCACATGATCTCACCTATATCTAGATTCTTTGAGCAAAAATTATACTAAAACATACTAAATCTAGACTTTACTGAGATGATAAACCTATGATTGAATTCATTATTCTATCTATTTTTGAAAAAACTCATTTTTCTATTATCTAGATAGGAACACCAAAAATAGGACACCCTACTATCTGGTGCTATAGTCCAACTTTGGCATTGTTGTCTAGGGCCAAATCTAGTAACTATTCTAGATTTTCTATTGTCTACTTGATTTATTAGACCTAGATTTTATTTTGAGTGTTCTAAAAATTTATTTTTCAACCATTAGGAGTTCTAATCTCTATGATAAAACCCTATTTTTTGCCCCCTCTTATGAGGGTAAGAATGAAGATGTTTCAATGACTACCCTCATAAGAAATATCTTTATAAGTGTGTTATGCTTCATAGATATATGATATAACAATGATAATTGACAGGATATCTCGAGATATAGTAAGGTTTGTATTGAGATATTGTTAGATCAACATGGGTATTCCTAGATAAATATAACAATGTAATAACATTTTTAATATATTGAAATAGAATCAAAAGTGTTAGTTGTTAGCAAGGAGGGATAGAGCACGATGTCCATCATACATCCAAGAAAGCAAAAAAATGCATGATATGGATCGTGGCATTACAAGCAATAAAAGTAATCAGGCAATACACATATAAAGCAAGAAGTATGAAACATACAAGAGTGGCCAAGGGGCCAAGAAATCAAGGGACATGGGCACATGTCACTCAAACTAGAAAACAAGCATACAAGACATGTTCAAATTCCACATACACATACAATTGAAATAAACAAGGTTGGTAAAAGGGCCATAGGCACATGGAAGAGTACAAACAAAGGACATTGGAAAATATCCTAAGGCACATATATGAAAAGAATAAAAGGACATTGGAAAATATCTTAAGACACATACAGGAGACAAACATGAACTAGAAATGTAATCCAATAAGCTATGTTAAGAAAGAAAAAAAACATGTAATAACTAGAAAGATAGAATTACATCTAACTAATCAAATAAAGAGTGAAAGTATGAAAGATATGCTTAGTACATGATTAGGTATATGCTAAGGGATACATAAGTTCTAGGTATTAGTGAGATGTCAATATATTAATCTTTGTAATCTAGTAAGTAATATACATTATCATGATGACTTGGAGTGTGTAGGGTAGGAATCATAACCTAGATGGTATAGTCATGTAAAATATTCCCCTAGTGGGTATGTATATCGATGTGTGTCTCAAATGTAGAATTAGGATGCCCTCTCAATGGGTAGAGTGAAGTAATCAAGGATTTGGATGTCACTACACAAACTTAAAGAAGATCAAGTGAAGCATGGTAATATAGATAAATCAACAAACAATAGCATAGAACAATAAATCATGGATGACGCATATAATCAAAATAGTTTTATGTTTTAGATATATTTGAAACTTTTTGGTATTTTTGAAATGATCTATGTACAAAAAATATTGAGAAGAAATGATACTAACTGATGAGTCTCAGATGAGACTCCCTGTCATGGTATCTTGTATCGAATAAAGGTATCGTGTGTGATCATGAAGCATGATGGAAAGGGTGAGACTATGATTTTGAAAGCTATGTGTGTTGTAAATGTTCTAAAATATATAAATTAAAAACTAACTATGGGGTCCTTATATAACTTTAAGAAGTGGATGCAACTGTAGGGCTCTTAGGGACCCATCTAGAAGTAGGAGAAGCTCTTTAAACATGTGATATATGTGTAAATGCATGAGATATTAATAAAACTACTCTGGGTGTGAATATTATAGTTGGAAGCTATCTAGAATTCCAAAGCTATAGAGGTGTATGAACCCTCTGTACTAGTGATGGATGTCTAAATTATGTCTAAAATGTAGTGGAGAAAGAACTATAATTGGTGGGGAGATTGAAACTGGTGGAGAAGTTGGAACTAGTGACTATAAAAGAGATGGCTTTGAAGTGGGTAATGGTAACTCATATGGAACTCCACCAACTATAATAACCTAATTATTATGAATTAATTTCATTTATCTATGAACTGTAGATAGTACTGCTTGAATTTTTTGAATCCATGGGTGACCAAGTAACATATCAAAAACTCTTACACTAGGAACAATGATGAAATATGTGGTCAAATGTGTTGGATCAGTTTGTAAAGGAAGTACAATCTCATCTAATGAACTCTATATGTTTCCACTAAATATATTGATAATTGTATCTGTTAGAGTGATATCTTTCTCTAGATATCCCAAATGTTACAATAATGTAATGGTGCACATGTTGACACTATAACCATTATCGATGAGAACACTATGAATGGGCTGATTATAAATATGTGCTTTGATAAAGAGTACATTATAATCTAAATTATTCTCAACAATATCCTGATTTGAAAAGAATATCAAAGGTCTAGTTACAACCCTAGACTCATACACACCTATCATACTACTCAAATGATGTGACTCAACTGAAGGTGCCTGATATGTAACTAGTGGAGGATATGCATGGTATGTGTGGTGAAAACTTGATGTGTCCCCTTTCTCTTATTTAGAATGCTATGAAAATGGATCTAAGAAGATTTTCAAAGCTTTATCTTATGTTAGCTTTGCTTGTGGAGGCTCAACTAAAGTGTCAAGATCAAGTAGGTTGTCATCTATCAAGTCATGTATCTTATGTCTCAAAATGATGCATCTATTTTTAGTGTGGCCTGGCGCCCTATGAAAATCACAAAATTCATGTTGATCATATCTTTTTAGAAGAGGATTTGTTGGGTCAACTTCTCAAATAAGAGGGAGAGTGATGATGTAACATTCCAATAACTTCTATATAATTTTGACTAAAGAAACTAGTAGATTAGTAAACACATGTCGAGGAGGTGCTGATAAAACTACACATTGAGGGGGCTCTAAATCCACATTGACTGTTAGTTGATTTTAATCCTTGTTATCATTGACTTTGACTTTGTATGGGACTTTGCTATTACTCTTGTTTGTTATGTTTATAATGCTTGTATACTTGAGTTTGCCCATTGAAATGAGTTTCACTTCTTTTTCCTTTAGTGTATGACATAATTTAGTGAAGGAAGAAAATATTTTGAACATAATAGATTCATGTAATGCTAGAAGAAGGCTTTTTTTGAATAGATTCTGTAACTCATGATCTACCATGGGGCTAGTCATCTTAGCCAAGATGGTCTTATATCAAAGTACATAGTCTGTGAGATGCTCATTTGATTTCTATTTCTATTGTGTAATTTATGCATAAGAGACCCTATCACCAATATTGATACTGAAATGTGCTAAGAACATGTCATCTCAATAATTGAATGCATTGACTGACTGCTTTAATAGATTATATAACAATTGTAAAACATAATCATTTAGACTCCATGGATATAGATTGGTAAGTATCTAGTCATTTGGTACATAATCAAAGCATCCTACGTGAAAATATCTCAACTATATCTCTAGATCACCTTTGCCATCATAAAGAGTAAGCTTAGGTTAAACAAAACCTTGTGAAAAGGGTGTAGAAGGAATGTGATGTGTCAATAGTGTGTGCAGAAGAGTAAAAGAATCCAAAGCTTGCATAGGTCTAGTGATACCTTGCTCAAGATGTAGTACTTTGGATTGAATAGATCTTATCTCTTGCACAAGGGATACCACATCAGGAGATAGGGATGTACTAGTTGTCAATGATGGTATAGAGGCATGTTGGGCTATTATAGGGGGTTGTTGAGACATAGTTGCCCCTATAGTGTCATTTTAAATTGGTTTCTCTGTAGGAATAGAAAACTCAACTTATTTAGAAATTTTGATTTCCATGAGAGATTGTAATATAAGAATATGATCTTGAGGTTGTTCCCTGAGTCTTTCTCTAAAACTTTGGAGGATCAAATCTTTGTTGAGTACAACTTTATTATCAATAATGGGTGGAAATGGATCAGTAGTCCAATGTAGTGGAGCATGAGCATCAATGTGTACATCATCATTGGTATTTTCATATTGCTCATTATTTGAATTATTCTGATTTAAATTGATGTAATTTGGATGTGTAAAATCTATAGCTAGAGTCTGAACTAGTTGTTTATCCATAATTTATGGTCTAGTTGAAGAAATCTAGGTGAATTTAGGTATATTTCTACTAAGTCTTGCACTTTATCTTGAAGGAAGAGATGTAAGGAAATTAAGTGGCATAATGAAAACAACCTGGATAATAGTAGAAAAGATTAAATTAATATAATCTAAACAAGGAACTGGAATACACATAGAAAAGATATGGAGCTCCCAAACATGTAAGGTGATACCTCAAGAAGCAAAATAGGAGCTCGTATATGCAACTTGGGATTTTTCAAAAATATTTTTGTAAAATATTATGAATTTTTGGAATTGAAATTAAATTTCTGAGTTAAATATGCAATTAAAAAATTAGAAATTTAATAAAAAATTAGTGATTTAATGGGACCTAGTAGATGCAACTTGGGTTTTGGAAAAGTTAAATATTTTCAATTTTTAATGTAAAATTTTGAATTTGAAATTAATTTTTTGATTTTAATATGCAACTAAAAATTTAGAAAATGATTGGAAAGTCACAGGAAAATTATTGGGAGGTAGTTGATGCAAATAGGGTTTTAAGTAATTTTATTTTAAAATTTTACTACAAAATTTTAAAATTTGAGATAATTTTTTTATTTTAATATTCAATAAAAAAATTCAAAAATTAATGAAAAATTAGCTAAAAATTTACCTTAGGGTTTCTATGGTTTTTATATGAAATTTGAAGTAAGTCAGGTTCACCAAATGATTTAATTATTTTTGGAAAATTAGATGTTTAATTCTTAAATAAGAAATGACTCTGAGTATATAAAATCAATAAATAATATACAATAATTAGGCTATTGATTTTTGAAATTTGACTATAGTTAGGGATTTTCTAAATATAGTAGTGAGAGAGAGAAAGTTAAATTTATCTGATTTTATATTATTTTTACCGAGACAAGGTTTGGAAATCTATATGTAGGCTTGGGAAACTGTTACAAACAAGAATCTAGAGTTTGTTTAATGATTGGATAGGAGCACTAAAAGTGGGACACCTTGGGTTCTAGCACTATAGTCCTATCTCAGTGCTATTATCCTTGTGATCTAAGCTTTTTAGATTTTGTGCATCAGGTCTGTGTGACCCTATTTGTGAAATATCAAAGCTTAAAAGTCCATAGAGCTCGTTGTATACCTAATTTAGTATTCAATACCCCAGGTCTTATTTTTGCTTGAAATTGAATGTAAAATTTAGAGAAAGAAGAGGAAGGGTTAGTGTGTAAAGGATATGTTGGATGCAATTCACACCCTATATGTGGGCATATTACCTACATACCAATACTCTAAAGAGGGATCAAGCTATATGTAGTTCTCCCATTGAAGTGCTTAGTAAATAATGTGATAAAAATGCAAGTAAATGCAAAACTAGGTATACTTGAAATGACTAGGGACTAGAATAAATGTTTGAATAATCTTGAAATACTATTAGATGGTTGTATGCAGAGAATAGGGAAAAGTGCTCGAGTGGTCTTACTTGTATTCTTGTTTCTCTCTTGTAAATGAGTGTAAACCCTTGTAAATGGAATTTTAATGGCCTTTTAAAGGGGATTTAATGATCATGGGTTAAATGAGATAATGTTAGGCTGACATGAATTAGTATAAGGATTCAAAAGAATATGACCATTAGAGGCTAAAATGTACTTGGATAATAGTGCCAAAAATAGAACACCCTAGGTTTCAATGTTGTATTCCAAGTTTGGGAATTATTATCTATGGTTGACAAGCTCTGAGGGGATGGATTAAGCATGGAAAGATAAATTTGGGTCTGTAAGGGTTTAGTTTGAGAGGCTGTGGATGACTAGGAATCAGTGAAAACAAGCCTATGAGGGTTATGAGAGCAAGCAAAATGGATCTATGGGTTGGGTGTCATTAGCCATACTCAACTTACTAAATTTCATATTTTATATGACTAAAGATGATCACACTTATCTATTTTTTAAGTTAAAATAATAGCTATTATATGATCAAAAGCAAAAGACTGGAGATAAAAATATTTTATGAAATTAGGACTTATCAACATCGGTGCCTGTCTAATTACTTCTTTGATGTCCTTAAGGGATTTTAGTGCTTCTTCATTCCATGTGATCTTGGAATCTTTGTTCAACATATCATTAAGTGACCTCATAACTTTTACAAAACTAGAAATGAACTTTCACAAAAAATTGATTTTCCCAAAGAAAGACTTAATTCTTTTCTACTGTTAGGGGGTTCTATCTTAGATATGGCATAAAATATATCAAGGTCTATATAAATCCCATCTTTGGTTATAACATGTCCTAATAATTTCCCTTTTTTAACACAAAAAATGTTTTTCTTGGGATTGAGAGAAATTCTATATCTCCTAGAATGTTCAAATACCTATTTCAAGTGCATAATGTGGTCTTCCCTATTTTCAAAAAATGTAGTTAGATCATCCATATAGATAATAATGCACTTACCTATGAGACCTTGGAAAATATGATCCATGGCTCTTTTAAATTTTTTTCCTACATTAATGATCCCAAAAGGCATTCTTTTGTAGGCAAAAGTGACCCACTTAGTTGTAAATACAATCTTCATTATGTCTTCCTTGTTCAAAATCACTTGGTTATAATTGTAAAATTCATCAAGAAAATAAATCATAACAAAACCACTAACAATTTGAATGACTTATTCAAGAGAGGGTAAAGGATAGTTATCTTGTTTTGAAGCTTTGTTCAAATTTATAAAGTCTATGCACAATCTAATTTCTCCATTTTTCTTTCTCACTGGTACCAAATTGGTAATGCAAGTAGAATGTCTAATGGGAAAAACTATTTTTCATTCCAACAGCTTCCTGACCTCTTTGTAGATCAATGGTTTTAAAACAGGGTTGACTAGCCTTTGTTTCAGCCTAAAAGGTTTATAGGCCTCTTTTAATGGAATAGTATGGGTAATGAATCTAGGATCAAAGAAATTTAAGTATTCATAGGACCATGCTATAACATTTTTATAATTAGTCAACAACTCTTTAGCTTTCTCAATTCTTCATTTGTACAGGCTATACCAATATTCACTAGTTAAGGTTGACCTTGAGTACCTAAGTTAACTACATTATAATATTTCCCATTCACCTTGGGAAATTTGATAGTTTCAACTAGTTTATCTATGTCAAACAGTCTTTCTAAGGGAGTCATGCCTTTGGGAATTTTGTTTTCACTTAATTTCACAATCTTATCATCAAGTTTGTCATCATCAAGAGTATTTTCATTGATCTCATCTATGATGTGAGACTCAAATACTCTTGAGTAATTCATGAAATCTATGATATTTTGATCATCATTGAATACTTGAAAATGATTGATATTATTAATAACTAAGGAACATGAGACCAATTCAGTGAAAGGTTTCCTAGTTTAGAGTCTAGATTTGGCATAAGATTGGTTACAATTGAGGCCAACTCATCAGTAAGCTTGTTCTCTTCTCTAGAAGTGGAGATAATATTAAAATCATCAAAGTAATCTATCAATTCCCACACTTTAAACTTATATTTATTAATATAGGATAATTTTTATTGTTACTTACTTCTAACTTGATTAATTACTAGTTCTTAATCACCACAAACCAACAATTCTTTGACCTTATGTTTGATAATAAATTGTAATCCTAGGATTAAAGCTTCATACTCTACCAAATTATGAGTGCATAAAAACTAAAATCTATAGGAAACACTATATTCATTCCTAATAAAATTAACTAGAACAATTCCTACTCTAGAACTAGATTTACATCCAACACCATCAAAATATAATTTCCACATTCTAGGAATAACATGAAAAGTTTTAGAGTCACATACCTTAGAAGTGTCAAGAGTGTAAACTCATAACTCAAAATTGACCATGTTGACCTTTTCATTTGATGACTTATACTCTATGATCATGTGTTTCATGTTTGGTTCCCTCTCTATCCTAATTTGATTGAGAATTCCTTTCCATGAAAGCCACATGTGAGAGAAATTAGTAAACATGTATCCATTCAAAGACTTTGTCCAATCCCTATTGAGTATCATTCCATAAACATCAATAATATCCACCACTTGAATGTCTATACATTATTGTAGCCTTAGCTCAGTAGTAAGTTGTATATGAACATTTAACAATTCTTTAATTACTTTAACTCTTGATTTGTCTAATTGAGCAACTACTCTATCAGACTTAATTGGAGTTAAACCAGGTTTTTTACAAATACCTTTGGGCATGATGTTGGTAGAAGCACCTAAATCTAACAAATAATTATGCAATTTCTTACCAAAAACTCTAGTTATTAGTAAGAAAGGGGGGACTTATAATTTGTTATTATACATAACTACATTGGCATTTGTAATCTTTGGTGACTTACTAAGTTTCTTGGATAAAGATTCAAGCAACAAATTCCTTTGCTTCGTAATTTAAGTCAATTCATATAAAGTGATATTAGCTTTGTAGACACCTAAATCTAGCCACCAATAACCTCCAATCAAGCTTTTGACCAATTTTCACTTAAAATATACAATTTGGCCTAAAAACACTAAAGCACATTAAAAGCTTTGAATCTGATATAGTCAAGGGCTGATTCTAGCTAGACTATCATTAAATGGGGTAATGCAATTTATGGGTCAACCAACTTTGATCAGATCATTTTGAGTCAAAATATCAATTTTGCACCTAGGTGCTCTAGATTTCTCTTTCCTATCAAATCTCATGTACAAGACACGTGCCTTTGTTATTTGCTATTGATAACATCCTAAATGGGATAATGGATCCAATGCATCTGACATTAACTTTTAATTCTAATCTAGTCAAATTTTAGACCAATAACAAGGCATTTTGATCAATTTGAGTAATTTATGCACAAAGTGCTTAAACATACTTAAGAGATAATTAATCCAAATCAAGGCCTAATCAATAATTGCATGGAAACTTGTTGAATACTTTGTTTTGTAAATGAATATTGAATATCTACATCATCAAGTGACCTCATTTCTTAGGAAGGCTCCCTAAGCCATAAATGCCATAAATATCAGGATTCATGTCCTCCATGCCTCATCAATACCCTCCATGCCTCTTAATTTCCCATCTATCCTAAATATTAATGAGCCTATTTATCAATTTTAAATGTAAAATTGGATTAATCCTTAGCCACACATCTCAATCATGAGATGTATAGTTCAGGTTGATTCTAATCAATCTAAAAATATATGAATAGGAGGCCTTATCACATCAAAAAAAAGCTTAATTTGTGCAAATTTATAATGTAGAATTGGTTCTAAAAGCTTCATGCAAACTAGTGTTACCATGCCAAATTAATTCCAAGCCAAGCTAATCCAAAGCCAAAGGTGCCAAGGAGAGATGGAGGTAGCCAAGCTTCCATTGATGAGGACTTCATGAGCACAAACCAAAAAATCCAATCGAAGAATACTTTTGGAGCATCAAGGAAGGTAAAAAATGTGTGTTTTATTGCATTTTAGTTGTGCTTTGTTTATTTGTCTTTCTTCACCAAGATCACCCTAGTAAATAGGCATGAAGATGTTAGTTTAGTGTGTTTTTTGTTAATTTGTTTTGTTCATTTTATCACTAACACAACACTAATCTCCTCTTTTTAGTTAAATTCCTAGTTCACATAATGGCACGTTCGGTGGGACCCTCCTAGCCTCACAAAATGGTCACAAAGCTTATTCAAGTAACTCACTAATCTTTTTATTGTATAATCTTAGAGTGGGAGGCTTAAAAAAGTGAAAAATTTAAGTAAAAAACATTTTTTTGGAAGTCACAGGTTTGATCTGACCCAATCATGATATTGTCCTAAAAGTAGTGGGATTGTTATATAGACTATTGATATTGTGTTTAACCATTTTAATTTTTAGACTAACCATGTTTTCATGTAGGGTTGATAATACCACTACTGACTCAATCACAAGATTGTCCTACTATTAGTGAGGTTACTTAATTGAGTCATAGTATTGTATAACTCGACTTGCTAAGTAGTGGGTTTGTCCTGCTACTAACGGTATTATAAAACTAAGTCACAATATTGTGACTAAACCACCAATGATTAAGTTAAAATACCACAACTCTTACAATCATGGTATTGTCCTGCAAGTAGTGGGATTGCTCTATGTAGTAGTAGGATTGTATTGTGTAAAAAACTCAAGATCTCCTTTTGCCAAGTTCATTATTTCAAACTCAAAGTAGCTTCAAGGCTAAAAGACATACTAACATTTTTGTTGCAATACCAAGCTTTAAATTTGCTAAAAATATGTTTTAGATCATCTTTTACATGATTTAAAATGGATTATGAACCTTGTTGTGGTGTTTAACAAAAAGTTTAGATGTTTATGGTGAATGTTTTCAAAGTTTTAAATTAAGACCAAGGGGTCAAAAGAACACCATCACATCTTTCGTTTGGGATTAAAATTGAACACACTTGTCATTTTTATCTTCAATAGTTGATTGATCTAATTTTTTTTAGCAAAGAGAGGGGTGTTGCATATATGCTCTTTCATTTGTCCCCTTTAGGAAACCCTTGAAATCAAAATCACTATTCCTATTGTAAATTGCCTAGTCCAAAGAATAGAAAGAATGTCATCTAAAGCACTCCCTAAAAACTCAACAAATTTTAGGTGACCTTGAAAATAACCCTAAAGTATTTCTCTTTTAGTCTTTTATTTCATGAAAACTTGGCTTGTGAGGGGGACTTTATCACCTCCTACAAGTTATTTAGGAAATCTTTGACATGGAGTTTCACCTCCCAACATTGACATCACTTACTCCTCTTGATTTTCACATGGGATGTATTTGCATTTAGACATCGCACTGCATTGAGTGAATAGCAAGATGTAGTGGTTGTAAAAAGGACTAGATGATCCAAAACTTGAAAGATTTGGTTGAAATATAATTCAAGAAACAAGAAAAAGACAATTCAAATAATGTTATCTCTGAGAAGAGATGTTTTATTGATCAATTTTATAGACCCAAACATATGCTTATCTCTGAGAAGAGATGTCTGATTTCCATTTTAGGTTAAATCTTCATTTATGCATGTTTTGAAGGAGTGGGGAGGATATGGAAGGTCACCAATCACAAAGGAGATTAATTTGTTTGAATTCCACGATTTACAATAATACAAAATTCGAGGAATTACTATTTTTAGAAACTTACTATTTTTAGACTGCACTACTAAAATTAAAATTTAGGACACTTCTATTGAGTTTTATGGGGTCAAAATTCATCAATCAGAGCTCCATGCCATCTCAAGACATTACCCTCATTATAATCTTTCCAATGGTTCAAATGGTGAGTTAATTGGAGCTACGGTGCAAAAGTTATGGCTCCTGAAAGTTCTACCATGAAGTGGGGTGGACCCATCACCCGAATTGTCATCTGAATTGTTGTCTGGATCACTAGACCTTTTTAAACTAGCCAATGCCATAGTCACCTAATTTTTGTGCTTGTTTTTGCATAATTTTATGTGAAATTCATTATGAAATTGATTCTCCTAAAAACATTTAAAATCTTGATAGTTTAGTCAACCCTGCATTGCCATACACTTGCTAGGATTTGGATGATTATACTTAGTGTATTTTTGGATCATTTTCTTATTGGTATGTTTTGAGACTAAAAATTGTTTATTTTTTTATAAACCATCTATAAACCACTTTATTTATATGTCACTCTTTTGTCTAAAGAGGTGTTATGATGGCCATTTTATATCACACTTGTGCCTTGAATTTTTTGCTAAACTTGTTTGTGTGTGTGTCATTTGAGTTACAGAACGTAGCTTTATGCTACCTAAATCATGTCAAAAAAATTTGAGCCTTTTGAGTGTTTGAAACATAACATAGATCATATTATTAAAGCATGATTATGCCATTAGGCTACTCAATTTATTTTAAGTCTTGTTTCACCTTATATCAAAAAACCATTTATTTCAAACCATGTCATGTATACCATTTGGACCTTTGTCTTATGTCATCGTGTTGTCCAATCTTGTCTAGTTTATTTGGTCAGATCCTAGTA
Source organism: Torreya grandis (assembly GCA_037957365.1). Lineage (NCBI taxonomy): Eukaryota > Viridiplantae > Streptophyta > Pinopsida > Cupressales > Taxaceae > Torreya > Torreya grandis. The sequence continues at coordinate 543,071 of JARHVA010000190.1, forward strand.
TTCAACATTGAGTTTTCAATTAGAATTTTCAAGTTTGGATCAAACATTGATTGAATTTTTTTTAGGCCTCAATTCATGGAGCTCATACATAGATCTTTCTCTTTTGGGTTGCATAACTTCGATTAAATCAATTACCCAAGTTTGGAAACTATTGATGGTTTGTTTATTCAGTACCTATCCTTATTATTATTTATGCCTTTATTTAGGAGAGAAAAACCTTTCTTTAAAATCCTTTTACCTCATTCCTTATGCCAACTGATCATGTTTATGTTTGATTTTATGTGTCAGGTCTATGTCAAAGTTGTTTCCAAACTTGTTAGATTAAATCAAATCACATCAGCATTTGTTTAAAGTCTATTTTTTGATGAAATTTGGACACAAGTCTTATCATATGCCTATTTCTTTGAGCCTATCTTTTGACTACGTGTTTGGATAAAAGATCTATCAAATCAACTTTTTCTTTTCCTGGTTTAGACCTTGTTTGGAACACTTTGACCTAGACCTTTGACATGCCAATTTTTATTCAGACACTTGACCTTTTGTGCATATAAAATTTGACATTAGATAATTGATTTCAAGTTGTTTTATGCCAAGTATTAACATAAATCATTTTAGAGATACAACTCCACTTTTAGACCACATTGGAGATACAGCTCCACCTTCTGACCAAGTTAGACCAAGCTTGAACTATTTATCTTTTGGACATAATTTTTTAGAGATTGTAGAAATCTAATCCTTTTTATTTTAAATATTTCATCATTTATGTAGATATGTCTTACTACACTTATGGTGGAGTCACATAAAATTCAAGTTATGATAGAATAGATGCACAAAATCTAACTAGGAACCCCTATAGAGAAAGATTTTCTAAGGAGTTTTATTATTCTCCCTAAAGTACTCCATATGGAGAACATAGTCAAAATCCAAATAATCCAAATAAAAACCTTGATTGGCATGAAGAGTATTGTTTAAATGAGTTTGAATACATAATTATAGATAATGATGTTTGGGATATGGATCCATAAACTCTTATGTTATAATCAATACATAGAACATAGTCAAGAACTGGTTTATGAGCCAACTCACAACTGGGATGATATGGTTTATGAGGAAGACTTGAATGATTTGGCTTGTGAAAGTAATTAGGCTCCACCACATCATACCATTTCTATTCCAAGACTACAACATCACACCATTTCCATTCAAAAACTTTGTCCTTTGGCTTGTGTAAGCAATCATGCTCCACAATGCCCTATCGTTATCATTTCAAGACTTCATCCTTTGGCTCATGTAAGAAATCATGCTCCATAATTCTGTACCATTATCCAATGACAAGTCATTCCTCATCTAGTACCAATCCCATCCAAACCTCAAATGATCCAATCATTTGAAGACCAAGCTGTGTTGAAAACTAGTATTTTCCAACTCATTGGAAACCAAGGCCAAAATAATCAATCAATCCAAAATATTTTTGTTGACTCAACCATTTGTGATAAGTCAACTATGATGAATTTCCTATTGATTCTATACCAGTTGTCGAGGAGTCTCACACTGATGAGCCAATCTTTGTAGAGTCATTTTTTAATAATTATAACCATCTTTGGGAAAATCATTACCTTGATCATATGCCTATTTTTCAAGATCCACTTATTGACAAACCAGTCTTTTAGGAGTTGTCTCTTGACCTTTTTCCCATCCTAGAGAAGTCTCACCTTGATAAACTAATCTTAGTGGAGCCCATTATGACATTACATGTTATTACTTATCTAATACCAAATATTCAACAAGACATCATTGTAACAGAATACCCATTAGATGAAGAAATAGAGTTAGAGTTAGGTTCTATTTTTGAACCAACATCAAATTTACCATCAAAATCTGAATCAACATCAGATTTAGAGTCCCTTCAGTTAGAATAAGATTCAAAAGAAGAATATGTTCATGGTTGTTACAACATTAGTTACACATGCCTTGCATATAAAATTGAATACATTTGTGATCCTTCTATAGTTTTTGAGGATGAGTACTTCAACTTTGACACAAGTTCTCCTAGTATCTTCTATAAGGATTGTGATTCCAACACCCATTCCATTACCATCCACCTAGATAGCCATATTATTGACATTCTATCTCGCATAAGTGTCGATTGGGATTGATAGAATCACACTTTATTGAACTACATCCATGGTGACATAGTATTTGAAGAAGAGTAAGGAGGCCAAGACCACACTCATATAGAAAAATAAAAATCTCTTAGTGAAACCTTTTTGGAGGTACTAGGGGACAATCAAAGTCATAACTCAACATCTTCTAGTGAAACTTTTCTAAAAGTGCTAGAAGACAATCAAAGTCAAAAGTCAACATTCCTTAGTGAAACCTTCTCAAAGGTACTACATGATAATCAAGACAACTTCATTGGTGAAAAACTCATTGAGGCACCAATAGTTAAGCACAAAAATTCTTCACTACTTGATGAAGACAAAATCAAAGATCAAATCAAAATAGCTTCCAATCTACATCTTAATTAGATGGTAGATACTCTCAAGGTGAAACAAAAAAAAAATTGGTGGTTCTATTGAGAGAATAAGTCTTCATCCCCACCATAACCAAAGTTATGTTGAATCCAACATCAACAACATTAGGTGTGACTAAAAGTCCTAATCTTCATTTATTTCTCCACCATTACCCTTTCCATTATCATTTGCCATTCCATTTCACAATCAAACCTACCATCTATTATTTTTCCTAGTTTACCATCCATGGCCACACTTTCCTTTATAGAGGCTACACGGATACCTTATCTTGACATTTTAAGGAATCAGAATCAATGACCAATGAAGATCACAAAAGCATTCTTGATAACTAGATCTGTATCAAGTTCTTGATAGAGCAGCTATTCAGATGAGGTTTGGACTAGAAATTAACATGATCAAGTATTTTATTTGTATCATTTGTTGATTAGGACTTGCATTTCCATCTCAACAATAAAAATAGAATCATGTGCCATTTACTACACCTAGGCTAAAAACATGTACCATACCATTTCATTGCCATGCCATTACTATTGTTACATATTCTTTTGCCATTATCACATATTCCTACCATTTACCACATCGCTTTAGGGAAAACCTCTTACTATCTTATCTAATCTATCAAAAACCATCATTATCCTTAGCAAGACTATGCCATCTAACCATTCCATTCCTATCTAGACCAAAACCTATTTTTAGTCATCCTACCCAATCCTATTTTGATCTTGGCTACTTTGGTTCTTCCTACACTTTTTGTGAGAGGATTTTGATCAAGTTTCAATAATCAATTCAATCTATGTTTCAATGACAGTTTATGAAAGTAGTGTGACAATTGATCTGGCAAGATATCTTTCATCCTAGATACAAGTTTTTTTATGTGAGCTTGATTATAACTGCCTATGGGCAAATTAGTGTCTCACCAATCTTGCTACTAATTATAACCACCTATGGAAAAATTATTATCATTGACCTATGTCATTGTATCCTAGTTAAAACCACCCATGGGCAAATTAGGGGCAACACTTGTTTACCATGCATTGCCACATCACCTTACCATTATTTTTTTCATTTGACTGGCCATATGTTGGTTTTGAAAACTTGTTGTGACCTAGTTGGTTTTTCTCACCTTTTGTGTGGATGGAATTATTGTGAATCAAGGTCATCTCAGGACTATGTGGGTCATGTTCAATTCATGTTGAGGTCATCTCAGTCCCCCTTTCCATACGCTCTCATCATTTTTCAAGCAACCTAAGCTAATTATCTCATCATTTTGTGAGTAGGTATCTTGTCATTCTCTAATGAGTTAAGATACCTCAAAAAAACTAAAAACATTTGTCTTATCTTAGCCTAGTTAGTTATCCTCAATCTACCTTACTGGGGCATGGTCCTTATTAGGATGATTTCTTTTACTTTTATTTTAAAGATTTTTATTTATTTATTTATTTTTCATTTGTTTGTTTATTTGTTTGCTTGCATGTTTGTTTTCTTTTTTCATTATTGCCTTAACTCAGTCTATATATATGCATTAGGTGATTTTTTCAACACATTATTCATGAGCCTATCCATCTTCATACATCAACATTGTCATCATGGTGTTTATTTTGATGCATTGTTTTCACTTGAATATTGGGTATCAAGAGTCAGTCCTTACGCATATTTCACCCAAGTCTTCATGGTGTTTTATCATGATACCTACTGTCACATGCTATAGCAAAAATCATCTTTAAGAAGGTATAAAATCAATGGAGCTACACAAGTTTTTCCTTGGCACTTTATAAAATCCTTCCATCCCACCCTTGATCAAATTAACCCATTAGCCATTCTAGTTGTGTTATTTCTAATCAAGATGAGCATCTCCTCATTGGCAGGTATAACTGAATCTTTTTTATTGATCAATCTTATTCTTCTATTCATCTTTTTGTGCATGCTCATATTTAATCTATATTCTAGGTCCTTGTGTTATGATTGCTAATCAACCCTAAGTGGGGCATAATCATCTTTAGCCCATCCAGGTCCTTTTAATGATTATAATTGCCTATGATAAAATCATTATTTTAACTTTTATTTTTGAGTATAACTACCTTTGGGAAAATCAACATCCTTTTTAAATCAATGCATGCAGGCATTTTATCATTAGATTAATCTCAACCACAAGTTAAATCCATCTTTCTTCCTATTTTGAGGGATCATCCATCAACATATGTGATAGCCACTCCCTCGAAGGGGCATCATCATAGTCTTCCTAAAATCATTTGGAGCTTTTTTCCTTTATTCATCATCTTCTTGTTGGCATACAAGCCATTTGTCATTATTTAAGAATACATTACTTTGCCTATGATTTACAACATCTTTCCAAATAGGGGCAAACTATAGACACCTAAATCTGGCCACCAATAACCTCCAACCAGGCTTTGACCAATTTCCACCTAAAATGAACAATTTGGCCTAAAAACACTAAAGTACATTAAAAGCTTTGAACTTGATATAGTCAAGGGTTGATTCTATCTAGAGTATCATTGAATGGAGCAATGAAATTTATGGGCCAGCTAACTTTGATCAAATCATTTCGAGTCAAAATGCCAATTTTGCACCTAGGTGCTTTGGATTGCTCTTTCCTATCAAATATCTTGCACAAGACACATGCATTTGTTATTTTCTATTGATAACATCCTAAATGGGATAATGGATCCAATTCATCTAACATTGAATTCCAATTCCAATCTAGATGAATTTTGGACCAATAACAATGCATTCTAATCAATTTGAGTAATTTGTGCATAAATTGCTTAAACATGCTTAAGAGCTAATTAATCCAAATCAAGGCCTAATCAAGAATTCCATTGAAACTTGTTGAATAATTTGTTTAAAAAATGAATATTGAATTTCTTCATCATCAAGTGACCTCATTTCTTGGAAAGACATCTCTAGACCATAAATGCCACAAATATCAAGATTTATGCCCTCCATGTCTCATCAATACCCTCCATGCCTCTTAATTGCCCCTCTATCCCAAATATTGATGAGCCTATTTATCAATTTTAATTGTAAAATTAGATTAATCTTTAGCCACACATCTCAATCCTAAGATGGAAAGTTCAGGTTAATTCTAATTAATCTCAAAAATCTATAAATATGAGGCCTTATCACATCAAAAAAAACTTAATATGTGCAAAGTTATAATGCAAGATTGCTTCTAAAAGCTTCATGAAAAATAGTGTTACTATGCCAAATTGATTCCAATCTAAGCCAAGCCATAGCCAAAGGTGTCAAGGAGAGATGGAGGTATCCAAGCTTCCATTGATGAGGACTTCATGAGCACAAACTAAGTAACCCAATCGAAGAATACTTTTGGAGCATCAAGGAAGGTAAGGAATGTGTGTTTTTTTACATTTTAGTTGTGCTTTGTTCATTTGTCTTTCTTCACCAAGATCACCCTAGTAACTAGGCATGAAGATGTTAGTTTAGTGTTTTTTTTTTTCATTTTGTTTTGTTCATTTTGTCACTAACACAACACTAATATCCTCTTCTTAGTCAAATTCTTAGTTCACAAGCTTTAATCTTTTTCATATCCTCAACTATATTATATCCACCCCTAGTAGAATAACTAGATGTATTAGCATTATTTCTAGTAATACTCCCCTTTGGAGGTTCTAGATTGTTGTTAGCTATAATATTGGGAAGAATATCAAAATTATTTGGAGTTGAAGTTGTCAAAGGTTTTTTTGCTCTTCATTCCTTAGAGGATAAGTCTTCTTTCGATATTATTGAAAATCATGAATCTCTTTAGGGGTATCATCAGGCTCACTCTCATCATGGAATGGAAAATTGAATGTCTCTATCATGGGAGTTGTATCAATGGACTTGATGACTTTAAAGAACTTGATCTACCTATAGAATTATCTTTGTTAGGCCTACCTTCAAATATATCTAACTCATCTTGAAATAACTCAAAAGCATTAAAAAATTTAATACAATCCAACTCACCATGATTTGAAGTGTTATGAACTCTACAATATCCATCTAAAGCTACATCACATATGTTTATTATTATTATTATTATTATTATTATTATTATTATTATTATTATTATTTAAAAATGACTCATTATTGTTGTTTCTATTATTGTGAAACCTTATTTGTAGGTCTATTTAACCTTTGATAAGAATAGTTCCTATTAGAGTTTTCCCCAATGTTACCCACTTGCTTTTTCAATTGAAAAAAAAATAGTGCTCAATTTTTAAATCATTTTGAGTATGGATTCATTCTCATTCTTAAGTGTCTCTAAGTTGTGAACTTGAGTATTAGTATTATCTATTTTCACCAAAGCTCTCTGATCTTGTGGATGAAATCCATTTGCAGTGTTATTCAAGAATCCTAGGTTTTAGATAGGATGAGCATGACTCAAGGGTAATTAATTAAACATTGGTGTTTGATTTAAAGCAAGCACTTTTTGATTGGTATTGGGAATGACATTCAGTATAGGTAGATTGGGATTGACATTGGGAATGACATATGTTAGTTGACCTTGAGGTTGTATTTAATCATTGATTTTTAAAGCCTCAACATAGGCTAAGGTTAATGTGTTAATAACTCTAACAGACCTTTTCAAGAAAATAAAAGTCATGGGATCTAAAGCATCCTTATATTTTTCTAAAGCCAAATCCTCATTAGGTCTATATGGAGCTATGGTTTTGCTAAACATTTTATTAAATCTAGAATTAAATGCTCTAATGGTTTCACTCAAATCTCTTTTTACAGTGGTGAATTGTTGATAAAGGATACAATGACTGATGATTTTTCCAAATTGATCAATGAAAATATTGTTAAAATCATTCCAATTGGTGATATAATTCTCAAAAATGTTGATAAACCAATCATATGCATCATCTTTGAAATTAAATAGAAACAAACTACATGCAACATCTTTATAAACCATATTTAAAAGTCTTAAAGTAGCTCTGAAACTTTTGATATATTCTTCATTAGGAACCACACCATAAGGACTGAAAGAAGGCAAGTATTTCTTAGGATTTATAGGTAATTCATGTACCTAACCATGCACATTAATGAAATATCCACCTAACCAATCCATACTTTAATAAATATTGAACACATGATCACTACGAATTGATGAACTAGGCTAAGATTTAGAAACCCTATGCTTACTTTTATTTGATCTTGCTTTCCTATGAATTTATAATGAAAGGAGAGGTAATATTGTCTTTGAATGTGACCTATTCCTAATTTTTGGCATGTCAAACTTGAAAGTTTGAATATTATTCAACATATGATGTGTAAACTTTATATTTGTAAAGAAAAATGATTAGATTTACACATTAAGCAACTTTTGTGCAAATTTATGTAAAGGGAAACTATCTTTAACTGAATTAACTCAAAAATACATATAAATTGATGAATGTGAATGGTATTTATGCTTTTAAGTTCAAATAAACCTAAATTTACAAAAAATAAATCAATATTTGAACAAAACTACTATCACTAAACTTGAACGCGATAGATTTATAAAGCTTAAACTACCTTTGCAATAATTTCTCATGAATCTTCAAAGAATGGCAATCTTTAGCTAAATAAATCTAAAGACTAGTCTAAAACCATGAATATCAGTGATCTTTACACAATTGAGCTAATAATAACATAAATAGCAAAGAATCAATTGATCTTTGAATAAAATTCACTAAAATTAGTAAAGACACTACAAATCCACAAAGATTTAACTAAATCCCTCCTTCTAGTGCCAATGAAACATGTTTGTTAATGCTTGAAGGTGTATCAAAATTTTCTAGAGTGTTTAAGAACACTTATCATTTATGGATTCAAAGAATCCATTACATGAGTTTTAGTATGTGATATTCTTGATATCTTTGGTGGAATAGTGGCAAAGCAAATGAATTGTGGCTTAATAGCTTGCTTGTGAAATATGAAGATGATCTAAACTAAGTAGAGTGGAATATGAAAAAAATATAAGTCTAAAGTCTAAGCTATCATGAATATTTACAATGAAATCTAAACTAAAATGAATTGATAAAAAACTAAGCAAAAGGAAAGGTAGGGCAAAAAAAGGTGTTCTAATTTTTAGTCTAGACATGATGACAAAGTGTAGATTTCATCCAAACATGCACTTAAACTAATATATGACATGAAATAGTTAAAACAAAAATCCTATCATATATCAGACAAACATATAAGGATAGTAAAAATGATGCAAATATGAACTAGATTTAATTTAAAGATTTACCCTATGGGCAAATAACATTAGCACATTTGCAAGCAAAGAAAAGCAAAGAAAATAAAATGAACCTAAGATATTTTAACCAATCTAGTATAAACACAAATTGATAAATCTACATTCAAATATACACATCTATAATCCATATAAACAATTCAATCATGAACATCCAAATAGATAATTGAGAGAGCAGCCATAATAGCAAAACACACAAACAATACTTGACAATCCTTGCATAATTCTTTGCTTGTATTAATTTCTCAAAGTTTTAAAAACAAATGATATCAAAAACTCCCTCCTCTTTTTATAAATGATAATACTCCTTTTATAAGAGACTAAGGAGGTATGTTGATTAATCATGTCAAATGATACTTGTACAAGTTTCTATGATAGTTGTCCTTCTACAATGTTCTAGAATTAATGACACTTTCTAAAAGATTTAACTATAAGAAATTTTCTTTACAAAATTGCACATTATTTTACAAAATAATATTCTCTTTTCAAAATATATATGCTTAGTTACAAAAAAAATATTCTAAAATCAACAAATTTGACTTTGGGACTCCCCTATTATTGTAGTTTTTTACCTCTGCTACATGATTTTTATTTTATAGTGTTGCTCATCAATCAACTTAAAGTTGACAATGGGTTCCATGAAGATTTAATTTTATTGATTTTTCAAGCCCTTGAGATCTTTGGTATCCCTCTATAAAGCTTCTTTGATACTCCTAACATCACTAATATTTTCATCAACTAATAAAATCATGTCCATGATCCTCTTGTAATTTGCGTCTATTTTGCCTATGTTTTGGTTATTTACCTCCTACATAAATTGATTAACTCTTTGCTTAAATTCATAATCTATGATTAAACCAATTGGACTGAGTGAAGTAGGATCTTTGATTAGGCTTCCCAATATGTGGGTTATCATGTCCTATAACTATTTAAGATCATTAGAAAGGTCTCCCGTGCTCTTAGACCATATACTCAAATCCTTGATCTTATCCACCAATATTTCTACGTCCATATTTCAATATGCCAAACTCACTATTCTAAACCTAGGGATTTGGTCATCTGTTAGGATATTGATCAAATCCTTTACTTTGCTACTTAAAGCTTTCCATTGGCCAATATGGCCTATAGCCATAGAACTCTATTTCTTCACTACATCTTACTTGGATCTTATGGCCTTCAAGGAGATAAATAAGTCATTCATGGTGGTCTCAAATTGGGTAACCATCTCTCTTGGAACTGATAAGATAACTTATTCTTTCAATATTTTCTTTTGTTACTTTATGCCCTTGATGGCTACTTGTAATTATTCTATTTGTGTTTTGGATAATTCAATAACATCTTCCTCAAATATAGGGTCTTTACCAAGCCTCTATCCCTAATTTTGAGTCAAATTAGTCAATGTCTCTACCTTTTTATATGTCATTTATTCACCTCCTACTATGACATTCTCTATCACTCTTTGCAAGCTAGCAGTTTCTGGATCAAATTTGAATCTAACTATAGATTAAGTCACCTATGGGATAGGGATCTCAGCTTGTGATGGAGCTACTAAATCACTTGGTTTAGCTAATATTCTTACCTCCTCCTTTTACTAAGCAACTATCCATGGCTTAAGTTCTTGATGCACAAGAATGTTAATAGCCTTCATCATAGCCCAAGGATGATGCATAGTAGGCACTTTCTACAATGTAGGTTGATATAAGAACCATTTTGGGACCAGTAGGCCATATAATATGTTTTCTTCACTAAATAAATTGACTTCACTTAGAGTAGTGAAATTCACTTTGGGTTTTTTTGCTTTAGGGACAATGGCCAGTTTAGCCTTTCTTTTTAGAGTGTCAATAAGAACCAAGTCCAAAGATTTCCCTTTGTCATCCTTAGTTTCCTCAACACTCATATTCTCTTCTTCATCTGAGTCTATGTATGTTATAGATAGCATCTTTAATATATCCTCAATAGACTCTTAAGGGTCTATAACTATCATATGTACCTCTTCTTGATGTGCCTCTTGTTCTTCTACTTTGGGAGGTTCATTAGCTCATGAGCTAGAATCTCTTTCATCTAGATTTTTCTCCTCAATCTTATGCTCTATCTATATCTCTACATGGGAATTGACTAATGGAGGCCTAGAATATTATCCACTGATCAAATGGTACTATCTTGGGGCCAATTTCCATTTTTCATCCACCTTTTGATTTCTTTCTAGTCTAGACTCAGGACTTAAGTTATGTTCCTTCAACTTTATGGTGACTTTAAAGTAAGTATAAGCATTGATGTATATAGGATCAAAGGCACCAGGATCATGTTCATAGGGCACATTCAACATCCTTTTATGTTTCAAATGCTCTTTAACCTTTCCATAGGGGTCTTAATTTATAATTTCATCAATCTATAGATTAAAATATGATCTATGTTTTGATGTTGCCTCAATGTGATCCCACTTTTTGAACATCGTCTTACCAATTTTCATAAGAAAGCTATGAAAAAGTCCATTTTTTTTAGTTTTAAAAATACCATCAACACCATGGAGTAATTGGTAGGCTACCTCTTGCTCAATCAACTTATTAGGAACATGGATAGGTAGCTTGAGAGGATAATTTTGAGTTCCCTCAATCCTTATGACTATACAATTTGGATATAGCCATATATATCCCATTTTTTCTATATATTTCTTGATTAGAGGACTAATTTTTGACATGGGGATACCACTTATGGCTTCAGTCAAGGATGGATAGACATAATCATAAATAAATTTAATGTGATCTCTATATTTTTAGATGTACAACTTAGAATAATATTGGGAAACTATTTGGGTTCTATTTGGATACCACTTCCTCTAATTTAGAATCTTTTTTATTACACATAGGGCATCAAATATTTCTTCTTCTTTTGAATAATTACATAGATTTCTATACTCAATGAGATACTGATTATCTCACCCAAAGGAGAGACAATTACCTTTTTAACAATAAAGTAGATCATGGGCACCCATACTAGGTTTACATATGTAGTGGTTGCATTTCCACATAACTTATTCAACATTGTCATTATCATTCTAACCCCTAGTCTAAATTAGTTGATAGGAATATTCTTATTAAGGTCTTAAAAGACTTAGTTCCCAAAATCTAACCACATGGTAAGGGTGTCCATCAAATTGTGTTGTTTAGTCCAAGAATTGATAAAGGCTAGGTCAATTTGGGGGTTTGGACAACTTATAGTATGATTTAAAAGCAATAGTGGAATTATAAACCACTTTCCTATTATTATGTTCATTAATAATCATGCCCTTATCTATCTTAGTTTCCTTGAAAATAGGAGCAAGAATATTGATGTAATGGAATACCTTATGTTTTGTAGTTGCATAATGTAGACTAGCCATTTGGATTGCCACTATATCATCATAGAACCTTTTGGCTGAGAGATTATTCTCCTCTTCCTTGGTAATGGTGACTTGGTTCTCAACTCTCAAGAATTTTTTTGACTAGTTAATATCTTCTATGTTCAAGGAAATAAAAATTAACTCTGTGTCCTTGAAAACATGAACTTCAGCATCTATTATCAAATATAGTTTGGCATCTTCCTTTGAAACATGCTTATGTGCCACCATTATTATAATCTTGATCAAATTATTTAGTTGCAAATAATAATTCTACCTTATCTCGACTCAATACAGTGGAATTAGAGACAAATTAAGGCAATCTATATGCTTAAGGATTTTTAAGAGGTTTATGTATGGCTTTAATGGAAAAAACTAGTTCAAACTATGAGCTTCGTGACTTAGCTTTTATAATTTTCATGTATGTGGGTCCATAAGATATTTTAATCTAACTTGTCTTGCTTAAGTGGCATCATTACATCAAATTATTCATTTGTTTTTAAAATTTGACCGTTTGTCATTTTGGGATACATGTCTCCATATCATAATCTCTCATAGCTTGATTAAACATGCTTTATTGATATTTTATGGGGTTTGCTAGCCTTGGATTGATCATGAACTATTGATCCTCATTTGATCTCCTAAGAGTGTGCCATGTGGTAGCTCCATGAGCTTTCTATGCTCACTATGAACACACTCCATCACTTAACACCTTTGTTCCACATGGTGGCTTCTCATTCTATCTAGGCCTATTGAATTATTGTCCCATCACTTTCTATAGATCTAGATAAAAGAGATTGAATTCCATTGGTTTATCTCTATTCTATTCATCATATTTATGACACCTATCACTACCACATTTATTCTAGGCCCTTTGAAAAGCCTACCTTCATCTCACATCATTAGATCTCCTTTGCACAGATCAATGCATTCCATCGATCTCGATCCACTTAGTTTTATCCTTGTATGTCCAAAAAAAATATGGATCATGATTTTGGTCGAAGTCACCAATATCATGACATTTATCACTCTTATATTATTCTGCAGACACTGACCTATTAACTTTGCCATGTGTCGTTAGATCTTATTACTTGTTTGCCATGATTGTGACACTTTTTACTGTTACATTTCATCTCAAGATCTTTGAAAAATTGACTTTAGCAAACACCTGCATACTATTGATTTCCCTATCAATCTCTGATATCTCACCACCTGGCATCCTCACATTGATTGATTCCTATGGTCAACGAAAAAAAACTAAGCTAGGGCTCAAGAAATATAAAGAAAATTAAGATTATTTTTTTAGATTAAGGTCTTAGTTTTATTAATAAATATAATTAGGACTTAGGCTAAATTTTAAATCTAAGTTTTAAAATATAATAAAGTTCCCCCCACATTTAGTTAGTCCTCGTGAACAATACAATAAATAAGGTGAGGATTTTAGGCTATAAAAGACTTATAAAATTTTAGCCTAAGTCTTTGGTTGTGTTAATAAACATGATTAGAAATTTAAGATAGAATTTAAAATAATCCTAAGACATAATTAAAATGTTCTCGTACAAATTTGATCTCACGTAAATTTGAATCTAATTTAAAAGACCTAGGCTAAAACATACTAGACTAAGATTTTTACATGATTTACACATAGATTCAATCAATAGATTAAAATACCAAGGTTTGATCAAAATAAAGGGTTAATTTAACATCATTATTTAACCAACTAAAGATTAATTTGTCATTAAATCACAAAATGCTGAATTTTTTTATTCTAATGACACTCCATTAAACCTGCAACATGGAAATAGAGATAAAACATTATCAATATTGGATAAAGTCAAATAAAAATTAAAATTTGACATGATAAATGTAAATATTATGAGAACCATGATATTCAAATAATGTATTATTTATCAATTTTAATTTCAATTTACCACATAATTTTCAAAATTGAACAACATTCCTCATTTTTCAAAAACGGGGGTATGTTGACCTCAACAATTTCTTGGTTAAGAGGTGGTTGAGTTGGTGCTAATTCATTGAGGGAGTTGGTGCTTCCTTTCCAATGGGTGATTTATAAAGACTCTATTAAATTGGTTCTTGATATACTAGGGTTTGTGCTCCAATTTGAGTGGGTGATCAATTGAATTTGATTCATTTCTTTATATGACTAGTTATCCAACCTATGGTATGTGGGTTTTATTATCCATGAGGGTTTCCCACATAGATTATATGTTCATACTTACTATGTGTATATTCTCTTTACTATGTTATTTGATATTTTTCATATGATGATGTTGATCAATGAATGGTTATAAGATCAATTGAAATGAAAGTAAAAGTTAATAAGGACATCGATTCACACCTCCCCCTCTCAGACATCTTACTTCTAATAATAAACACACTTTTCAAGGCATGTCAACATGGTAAGAAGACTAGAATAAGGTCCAAGTCCAAATATTAATATACTACAAGACCTTTGGAGTTAATACACACTAATCTTTATGGGCTTACAATAATCCAATGTACTCAAGGAGATAGCTACTTCATGTTACTCATAAATGACTACACAAGAATGACTTGGGTAGCATTATTCAAATAAAATCATAAGCGTTTAATAAGTTCAAGGCATTCAAGGTTCTTATTGAGAATAAAAATAATGGTAAGATCAAGTTCCTAATATCTAATAGAGGAGGAGAGCTTTAGTCCAATGATTTTGATGACTTTTGTGAGGTCCATGGGATAAGAAGATAGTTATCAGTAGTTAGAACACCTTAGCAAAATGGGGTAGTAGAAATAAAGAATAGGATAGTTCAAGAGATGGAAATAACTATGCTAAATGAGTCAAGGTTAGCTAATGGATACTGGAGAGAGGTAGTGAGCACTGTAGTCTACATTTTGAATAGAGGACAAATAAGGACTAATGGTAATAAGACTTCTTATGAAAATTTGAAAGGTATGAAACACTTTAGATTTTTTGGAAGTAAATGCTTCATAAAAGAGATGAGAAAGACTTAGGTAAGTTTGATTATAGTTCTGATGAAGGTATATTCTTGTGATACTCATCAATAATCTTAGCCTATAGGTGATAAAATAAGAGGTTGAATAAAATAGTGAAATGTACCAATGTGAAGGTTGATGAGACAAGTTATAACAAGTCACACTCATAGTCAAAGGATGCATCAGAGAAAATAGACTTCAATAATGAAGAAGAACCAATAGAGATATATGAATAAGAAGAAGTTGAGGAAAGACAAGACTCAAAAGGCCCCTCAAGATAGATTCAAATAGATCATCTTGAATAATAAATCATTGGCAATAAATATGTAGGTATGTAAACAAGAAGAAGGCAGCTAAGTAACCTAAATCAAGAGAATGTTTCTCTAGTGTCTAAGATTGAACCTAAGAACCTTGTATAAGTAAGCAAAGACAAGTTTTAGATAGATGCTATGAATGAAGAGTTATACCAAATAAAAAAGAATGAGACTTGGGAACTAGTTATTATGCCTAAAGATAAGAATGTTATTGACACAAAATGGGTGTTTAGGAATAAGTTGAATGAATACGGAGAAGTCTCTAGGAATAAGGCTAGATTGGTATGCAAGGGGTATGCACAAGTTGAAGGGGTAGATTTTGAGGAGACCTTTACTCTAGTATCAAGATTAGAGCGTATTAGACTATTTATATAAAATGTAAGATTCAAAGGGTTCAAGGTATACCAGATGGATGTCAAATCTACCTTTTCAAATGGAAACTTGGAATAATAAGTATACATAGAGCAAACTAAGGGTTTATCATTATCAAGTAACAATAACGATGTTTGTAGATTGAAAAAGGCTCTTTATGGTCTAAAGTAAGACCTTATAACTTGGTATGCTAGATTAGACAAGTATATATTAGACCAAAGATTCAAAATAAGAGTTGTAAATAATAATCTATACATAAATATATAAGATGACCACCACTTGATAGTATTTATCTATATGGATGACATTATATTTGGTAGAAATAGTGAGAATATGACTTAGGCCTTTGTAGATGTGATAAAGAAGGAGTTTGATATGTCCATGATGGGAGAATTATTATTATTTGTTGGGATACAAATTAATCAATAAAAAAAAGATATATTCATTTCACAAGCTAAGTACATAAGAGAGATGTTGAAGAAGTTTGAAATGGAAGATTACAATGTAGTTAACACACCTATGATTACAATAAATAAGTTGAGCATAGAAGATGAATATCCAAAGGTCAATTAAACATCATATAGGTTAATGATTAGAATTTTGTTATGCATTACTTCTTATAGACCTGACATTATGCATGTAGTAGGTCTTATGGGAAGATTTCAGGCAAACCCAAAGGAAAATCATTTGCAAGTAGTTAAAAGGATATGTAGGTATCTCAAGGGGATTGTGGAGTTTAGGTTATGGTATCCAAAGATAAGGAGTTTGATTTATTAGCCTATATAGATGTAGATTGGGTAGGGAATCTAGATGATAGAAAGAGCACTAGTGGAGGAGACTTCTACTTAGGAGAGTGCCTAGTATCATGGATAAGCAACAAGAAGCCATCAATGACATTATCTACTTATGAGATTGAATACATTGTAGTAGCTTCATGTTGCACTTAGGTCATATAGATGAGATAGACCTTAAAAGACTACAAGGTTGAGTATGATCATCCTGGACCTATTCATTGTGATAATACAAGTGCCATAATTATCTCAAAGAGTCATATCATGAACTCAAGGACTAAGCACATTACCATTAGATATCATTTCCTAAGAGAGAAGGTAAGTGAACAAAGTGTTAAACTTGAATATATTTCTACAAAGGATCAAATTGTAGACATTTTGACCAATCCACTTCCAAAGGCAACTTTTGAACATCTAAGACATGAGTAAGGTGTAATTCCTACCCCTATTAGTCATTAAATAAGCCAAGTGGTTAGGGGGAGCTAATTAGGTGATTCATTATCTCCAAGAACAAGTGAGTAGTGTTAATAAGGTATGAATGGAGATGGGGGGAATGCTTATATGTTGTTTCACAAACTCATTATCATGTATGTTGAGTGTTTTGGTTATAATAAGTGTGATCCAAGAAGCTACAGGCACCGCCTTATCATTTTTTGTTGAGAGAAGTTTCTGAGAGTGGTTGACATTAATGACAAAGGGGGAGATTGTTGAGTATTTTCATTTATGTCAAAAGTGCATCTTTTTAAAGTAGATATCAAAGGTGACTAAGCCTAGTTGGTAGTATGTGATGTAACAAGGTGCATTAAGAGAGAATTGTTATTTTGAGAGTACTATCATGAGAGAATTTGAAGGAAACTAATGCCTTATGGTTGCATGAAGGTATAGGTCACTGATGACAAAGTTTATAGGAATCCTAGTCATGACATCAAGATGTATGTGCATGAAAAATGGATGAATACAGGCATGTCAAGGTTGTTTGGCACTATTTGAGCATGAAAATAAGGCATTAAAACATTCATGAGAGTTTTAAGGTAAGACTATCGGGGTATGACCTTCAGACTAAGCTTACACCTATACCTCTCTTAGACCATATGTTGAGCATTGTTCCTATTTTTGAGGTTTGAAATTGATGTTTTCATTGATGTCAAAGGTTCTTGAGAAGCATAAAGTCATTGAAGAGTGTAGCTATGAGAAATAATATTGATCAGTGTTACAATGATTTTGAAACTATAAGATATTATTGGTATATGTTATTATGACTTCATCAGTGATGTGAATATTATCATGGAAGGTCCGTGTTGTCAAATTTTTCAAGTGCTTGAGTCTAGTAGTGTCTTGAGAAGGTATGTGCATAAGATGCCTAGTCTTGTGCATAAAGGAGCATGATGGATTAGAGAGATGAATGTAAATAGGTATGATAAGTTTTATTAGGCTACTTGAGCATGTATATGAGGCATTATATCACTCATGTGAGTCTCAAGGTAAGCCTACAGGGGTAAGACCTTCAGACCAAGTTTGCATCTAAACCACTCCTAGATCTATTATCAAGGCATATGAAAGATATATAATAATGTTTAAGAATGTATGAGGTTGATTGAGTATGTGATAGTGGTGGAAGGTGCATGGAAAGAGACATGATGGTTAGTTTCAAGGCCTAATGTGGTTTGCAGGTCAAGGTCTAAGTGAGCAAAGAGAGAAAGTATGACCTAATGAGGTATTAGGATCAATTTTCAAGGCAAGTGTGAGTAGGGGATCATTGAAAAAGATGATTCAAGATATTTTAAGTATGTGCATGAATTTTAGGTTAATATTTGAAGGATGAGACATGAAAATGTGTTA
Organism: Torreya grandis; assembly: GCA_037957365.1. Taxonomy (NCBI): domain Eukaryota; kingdom Viridiplantae; phylum Streptophyta; class Pinopsida; order Cupressales; family Taxaceae; genus Torreya; species Torreya grandis. The sequence goes on from JARHVA010000190.1 coordinate 561,553, forward strand.
TAAGGTTTCTCAAGTGCACATAATGAAGGGTTCTCTACTCGAGAAGGTTTTTCTTGTGCTCATTAGCTCATCAAAACTCTACATGGTAATATAAGATATTCATGGTAAATGGGAAAGGATTCTAGATCAAAATTCTAAGTGTTTGTTTTTATATTGAGGGGATATGCTTTATGAATGATTGTTAATAATGGAAATGGATTTGAACTCTCTTAGAACCCTAATAAGGACTTGATGTTGAATATGTTGATAAAAAGTGCCTAGAATGGATTTGTGTGATCAAGTAAAATATTGGAGGTTATATTAAACTCTCCCAGGTTCCTTTAGGTGTGATTGAGGTGTCAGGTGTGTGAGTAGATCCTATGAAAAAGTGTTAATTTATTTGAGATTTATTGTAGCAGTCAGAGTTGACCAAGTCAAAACATGAAAATGGATAAAGGATGAAGCTTGAGACTCATTTTTCATGTTTATGAAGGTTTTTATATATAATATAGCCATAAAGTGTGTTAAAACTATCATCTAAGTTAGTTATTTGCTAATATATATAATGGTGAAAATAATGAAAAACCTAGGTAGTAGTGAGAAGAAGATTAGGGTTGTGTTACCATGATAGAGCGATGAAATAAAGTACATGAAGATGTTGGTTGTGACTGGTATTTATTATTAATTATTTTTATATATCTTAAAATTCAAGTATAGTGGTAAAAATGATGAAGCCAAAATGACTTGTCTAACTCAATAAGGTCTGGTGTAGTGAGGTCAATAAATTGGTCTATAAGATCAATAGTTTCCACTAAAACATATGATATTTATATTTTATAATGTTATATATATGTTATAAATTCATATACATGCATAGTAATACATTTAAAATGTCTCTACCGGTGTCAGAGGTTTGAGTCATCATGACTAGTCTTTGAGGAAAATTGGCAGTTCTAAATGAGCAAGTTGCACGAGTGTTTTTGAGTTCTTTTGCCCTGTATGATGAATTATAATGAAATTAATATTTTTTTTGAGTTCTTAGAGATTATATTTATGTGATATATTTTCATTTTTATGTGATCAAATAATTCATTATCTTCAGTTGTTCAAGTTAGACCTTTTTGTGTGTGTGAAGTCCTAATGTAAATCATAGTAATGGTGTGCTTCAAGTGGTGGTTGGAGCCAAAAATTTCATGGACCTAAGATGGTATTATTGAGATTTTATTTTAGTGGTATATGAATTTTTTATACCATGTGTGGAGTTTGAGAGTGTCCCAAGGAGATCAAAGGATAACGTGTATAAATGAAGACCTAATTGAATTAGGTCTCCTTAAGACTTAAAAGAGATTTTGGTATTCTAAGTTGAGGATGACCTATTGTAATGATTCATTAATGTATGAAACATGTTATGAGACATAATTTAAAGGTAATATAAGTTTGCAAGTATGTATGACTAACAAAGAGGTGTTTGAGATAGAGGATTATATAAGAACAAGGTATAATGGTTTAATTGTCTAGTTAAAGAGTGAAAACAAATGAAATAACACTTTGAAAAGCTGAAATAAGTCTTGTGAAAAATAAAATGGGTGTAGATAAAATATCATGAAGATATAACATAGTTATTGTAGATGAATATCAAGGTCATATGATCTAATATGTCTTAAAGAGACCCAATTGAGCCAAGAGACCTAGAAGATAGTTTGAGAGGTATATGAGTGTGAAGAGGTGGTCACATCAACTATTTGAGAAACAATTTGTTCGAAAGGTGATAAAAAAAATCAATTGGTTGAGTTGGTGTTGTATTATCTATGGGGTTGGTGCCTCCTTGCAAGTTGGTGCTTGATAAATCCTAGCTGGGTTGGTGCTCCATGTGGAGTTGGTGATTTACTAAATTGTGATCTTTTGTCTTCTAATAATATAGTCCATTTGCAGAGATCAATGGGTTTTCTTCCTCTTAAGGGTTTCTCAGTCAAATAAATATTCCATGTTTTATGTTCTTATCTTATGATCATATAAATGGTTCTTGATGTGGTTATATTTCACTATATTTCTTTGATAGTTCATTAATGATAAAGTAAAGTTGTAAAAGTTTTTAAAGATTGATTCACCCCCCTCAATCATTATGCTATAAACACCTTGTCTAGAATAATGAGGCATGAATATCATATTTAAAGGAAATTATGCATATGTGAGCATGGACATAGTTAATATAAGTTTTTTAGGCATGTTCACAAAGTTTTAGGTCATGTTTTAAAGGAAATTACATAAAACACTATTTTAGGCCTTCTTGAGTTCACGAAATGACGTTTCAAGACCCGAAAAGCAATTTTAAATGTTCATTGGCATGTATAACTTCTACGTAGAAAATTTATCTATTAAGGAGAGATAAGGAAGGGCCCTAGAGAAGATCTCCAAGCATTTGTTTTGGATTCAAAGGGCAATCCATTATGAATAATTGTTAACACCAAAACCTATGTTAAACTCCCTAAACCACTAATAAGGACCCAATGTAAAATTTATTGTTAAAATAAGCTTATAATGGATTAAAATGAATATAAAAGGTATTGGATCATGTATTAAACACTCCCAAGTACCTTTAGGTGGTGTTGGTTCGTCAGATGAGAGAGAAAATGCACAGATACAAGCTTATTTATCAAGAAGTTGTTGTAGCTCTCAAAAGTTACATTGGTTAAGAAAATATAATGGATGAGAAAATAATATAGAGACTAATTTTTAATATCCATGATGATTTATGGATAGTTTTTGGCCTTAAAATTTTCTAATTTGGTAATCCAAGTTAGCTAGTCACAGATAGACCTAATGGTGCAAATAGTGGAAAACCCAGGTAGAGATGAGACGATGGATTTGAGGGTCTGAACATATGATATTGATGAAACAAAGTGAATGAATAGTTTATTTATTAATTTTAATTCATGTTAATTTTTTTAATAAGTTTTGAATTTTATTTAATATGGTAAAAAAGTTGCTCATAAAATGACTTGTTTGGTTCAGATAAGACTGTGAGATATAAGGTCGAGAAATTGGCCTGCAAGACCAATATTTGACATTAGACCATATGATATTTATATATAATAATTTTATAGAGATATAATATGACCATTTACATGAATAATTATTATTTATAAGTGTCTACATAGGTGTTGGAGGTCTAAGTCACCATGACTAGTTTTTGAGGTAAATTGACAATTCTAATTAAGTGTGTTGTAAAGATGTTCTTGAGCCTTTGTCTCCTGAATTAAAGTGTTCCAAGAATTTTTTAATGACCCAAATGTCATATATAATATATATAAATGTTTAATTTTTTATATTTCAATATATTAAGGGTGTTTAAGCTTCATTTTTTCAAGATAGACTTTTGAGGTACATATGCCTAATAAGACAGTTTGTCCTAAAAGAGATTTCATGGTATGAGCAAAGGATAAAGGTATAAATAATAGTGAATAAGGTCATTATAGGTAATTATATAAGTTATTTAATTATTTTTTATTGTTTTATAAGGCCATCTAGTCCCAATAGGATCAATCTTTGATGCTAAGAAGATAAACCTAAGCAATTAGGTCTCTATGAGACCTAAAAGAGAAATGAGGCCTAATTGAGTTGTTGCAGGCCAAAATGGATTCAAAGTATGTTTGAATAATATTAATAATATATCATAATATATTTTTTATGGAAAACCTAATATATTTAAGGTTTATGACCAACTAAGTGGTGTGGGACCATGAGACTTGTATACATATACAATGCAATTTAGGCCTATTTGAATGTAAGCAACATAAGTGAATAAAATATTGATTTATAGAGAAAAAAGAAGTCCTATAATGAGACCATAACATAAAATTAAAGTTATGGTGATAAAAATACATAAGGTGGTTGAGTTGGTGTTGAGTCACTCAAGGAGTTGGTGTTTCCATACAAGTAGGTACTTGGTAAAGCCTAGTCAAGTGGGTGCTTGAATTCATTGGGTTTGGTGCTCAAAATTGAGTTGGTGCTAAAAAAAATTGATATTTTGTTTTATAGGACTATATTCCATTTGTAGGGATCACTATGGTTTTTCTTCCCCTTAAGGAATTCCCACTCATATGTGTGCTTTCTTGTGTTATGCTCATGTGGATGGTCTTTATGCATTACTAGATCTTAGTGTTTCTTTCATAGTTCATGAATAATTGGATATGATTGAAATAAAGTTTTTGGTACACTGATTTTCCCCTCTCTCGCACCCCCTATCCTAATCTTAGTGATTGTGCTTCCAACAAAACCCTCTAAGGGGCTTAAAGAGTCCATCAATAAAAAGGAAAATAACCTTTTTTTCTAAAATATCACTTACCATCATAACCATCTTTTAGAATTATGATACATAGGCACTTATTTAGGTTTGTTGTTTTATTTTTGATAATTCTTTGAAGTACTATTCTTCATCCCTCAATTTTAATTTGTCAAGAAGCCTTTAACTAAATTATTCAAAGGTATGTATTTGATCATGCCCTTATGTTATTAAGCCATGATATGATCAATCATATGAAAAACCATCTAAATGTAGAGTATAAAATTGAATATTTTAATTCTCCGTCATAGGGTTGAGTTAAGGTAGGTTTTTAATTTTTTCAATCAAGCCCGAGCTGAAATTATATCACCACCTTCCTAGGTAGGAGATAATAATTTGTTAAATTTATTTTTTAGATCATTCCCTCCACCATTATGTTTATTTCCTTGTCCTCCATGTGTGTGGCTCCTTTTGACATTTTTTTAAACTTATCATAAGGAAGAATAACTTTGAGACCTTCATTTAAATTCTTGTATGCATTATATATCTCTGTTGTTTATGCTACAACTTCTCTAATGGACTTAGGGGTGAAATTGTGGTGTCTCCTAATAAAAATGTGGGTTTTGGGATTTTAAAGTTGAATGACTTGTAGATATATTTATTATAATTGAGTCTTACCTTCTAGGAATATCTCATAAATTTAATGTACCATTAGTTTTCCCATCACCTCTCTCAACTCTTTCTGACCTAAGTTGATGTTTTCTAAGGTGTTGTAAAATTGCTCCACTCTTTATTTAATTATTAATTTTTGTTTTAAATTTTTTATTTCATCCATTATTTTTTATTTAGAGTTTGATTTCTATGCTTGTAACTTCTTCTGTTCCCATCTAAAATATCTAGTTTCTCTCTCATAGGAAGCATTCACTCTTAAAACCCCATAGACTGGCAAGATTATGGCTCTGAAACCACTATCATGTTTCCTTACTGAATTTAATAGTAAAATATCAGATCTAAAATTAAATCTATATTGGGAATGATTTTTTAAAAATTTATACCCTTTCTACATTAGTTAGTGAAACCCTAATTTTGATATTTTTTTATGAAAAAGCATAATAACTCCAAAACAACACATATGATGAAATATATTGCATCAAAATGAGTTTAAAAATATTAAAAAGTATTATAATAATCTCTCCACAACAAATCTAGATTGAAATAATTTTTTTAGGAAAACCCTTACCATATCTAGATAAATACATTGTAAATATTGCTCAAAAGATAACATAAATTAACTCTTATAGGATGATCACACAATATTATAAATTACTTAAATAATTTTAAATTAATATCACAAGACACCTGATAGTTTTTATAATAAATCCATAAATCTTAAATCACTCTTTCAACCCTATTCATGCTAACAACCTGCATAAAACATTGAACATTAATTGAATTTGCACTCCTTGAAGCTCAATTAGAATTCCTGTGTGGAATTGTATGTCTATATCATAGGGGTTTCATCCTAAAATCCTTGATATCAAGGTGTTTCCCTCCAAATAACATCTACATCTAATAGATTTCATTCTAAGATGGCTTGTAAACACTATCCGACAAGATAAATTGATTAGTTGGGCAAAAGATGGAAACTGATGAGGCCACCTGTATCAAATAAAATTAGGGAATAAATCCAATGTTAAAAAATTCCAACAAATAATAATAATATAATATTTCCATATTTTATCTCCAACATAGGTAATTATAAAATTTCCATAATTGCCTTTCCAAAATCGACCCACTAAAGATTTGTTATTGTTTCCTTCTTACACATTGCTAATTTTTGCCACTAAAGATTATCCACTTATACTCTCTTACAACCATCATAGATTTTGTCATAAAGTTCCATAAGGATATGTTCTATCCAAAACCAACTGAAAGTAATTAGTAAGTCGACTTTTCAACCTTGTTAATTCTAAATAAATAATTAATTAATTACTTATTTTAATTTTCTTTCCTTATTCTATGATATTTAAAAATGGGGTTAGTTAATTATTAAATGAAAATTAATTAGAAATAAGACATGACATAATGAGCTGTCAAATTACAACTTTCATCAATGTGATTCTTCCAGAGTGAGGATCAACTCATAAGTAAAATGAATGTTCAAAGGATGTGTATTTGACAAATGTGACTTAGCAAGTTGATTTGCAAGTACTTTCCCTTTGATGTACTTTTGATTGGTATATTCCATGTCTAACTAAATTAAGATCATAATCCATTTATCCATATGACATGTTAATGTTTCTTTAGAAAGAATATACTTGAGAGGATCAGCCTTTACAATTATGATTGTCTTCTTGTTTAACATGTAGTGACCCAAATTGTGATAAGCAAAGACTAATACTAAGCATGCCTTCTCAATTGGTGTATAAATTTTCTCATAATTGACCAATGTCCTTCTTAGATGATAGACTACACATTATTTTCCCTATTTGTTATGTTGGGCCAAAAGTTCCCCCAAGGTGTGTTAATTTTCTAAGATATAAAGCAATAGGGGCTTTCCCGACGTTGGTGGGGCCATCACTGGTAGGATTGAAAAATATGTTTATAAATGATCAAATGCTTCATGATAGTTGACATTCCATTGAACGGTGGTGCCCATATTCAAGATGTGATTGAAATCATGGAAATGATTAATAATTTATGATATGAATCAACAAATAGACTATATTTTTACCTACAAACTATGGACTTATTTCAAATTAGAAGGGTGAGACATTTATGTGATGGCCTTCACCTTAGATGGATTGAATTTAATTATTATATAAGACCATCTGATTATAGAACATCATTCCCACCCATGTAATAAGAATCTAAATCACCTATGTTGGGTAGTATCCATTCAATAAATGTGTCAAGGAAATTTTCAACCAACTAATAAAAGACTCATTTCCCTTCTAAACTAATATTTGATCCAATTGTAAGGTGTGGACTTGTAGTAATCTGAGCTTCCTAATGAGGAGAGTTAACTTCCCCATCCATTGGCATTTAAAACAAGTTTTCACCAAAGGACTCATCTTTTTCTTTATTTTTTCCATGGTCCAAAAGTGCCTCACAGAGGTTTTCACTAGTGGACCTCAATGTTTAATTTTATTTTTTATTTTAACTACGAAAGTTCACCTACTCTCCAAAGTAGACAATAAGGTCCAATGTGATCTGGAATACTTGCTTATGGTCTCCCATTGGTAGACAATATCTAAGGCCCAAAAACTCTATAATACTTCTAAATTTTGAAATTTATATAATGATATAGTGTGATCTTGTTGATCTTAATAAATTAGTTAAGGATAATGTAAGGTATGAGGGAAGTTAGAAGAGGATGTGATAACAAGGATGGAATTGGTATCAAATAGGTTTGTGTCAGAGAGCTAATAATAGATACTATAATATGATTTTACATCACTTTTAGACCATCTTAGTTAGATGCTAAAGTTATGTCACTATCAAAATCTAAGGGGCCACTAGGTGGTTTGTATCTAATGACTCAAGTACCATTGTGTTTAGTGACTAATATGGGCTCAATAATACCTTGTTGTTCCCCCTAATCCATTTATTTTATATTCATGATGTTCCATGACTTGGTTAGGAATAAGATAGTTGGCACTCTAATAATAAGAGGTGAAATCATCATAATTTTATCTCCAAGAATCATTAGAGCTACTAGTTTGTTCTAGAGCATCCCTATGTATCATACGTCTATAAAGCCTAACCCAACATAACATAGTGAGTGATTCATGTTTATAATGGATAGATCAATGAGTCCCCCTATCCATATATGTCTCAATTAATAGGTCATTCATGTGATCCTAACTGGAGGGCCCTTTATCTATATATATGGGATATGGGCCTGATTAAATATAGATAGTTGACCTTTAGTGAACTCTTTTTGATAAATAGAGGAGGTTTCTTGGGATGAGAATTAGTATTTTTATGCCATTCCATCTTTGGTCTACCATGGCATTTAGGAGATTTCAATAATTTGGCAATGTGAAAATAATCCTTTATGTGGTATGTGTTAAGATCCTTATCTTCAATAATAAAGTGGGAAGAAATTTGAGGAGGTGGAGTAGTAGAATTGGGTACAAGGTTACTTGGGTCAATGTAATTAGACTTGGGAGACTCAGTAGATTTATTCTTTTCTCTTTTAGGTGTATACTCAATACTAGCACAATAATTTTATAAACCATAGTTGGCTTCCAAATATTTTTGATATTGAAATGAATGCAAATTGTTAGGAATAGTAACCTACATTCTAAATGGGGTATTTTTAGGCATTGATTCATGTGTAATATATTGTGCATACTTCATATATCCAAAGACATATAAGAAGAAAATTTTAAGGTAGTTCAAAATCTATGACATGGAAAAGAGTATCATGGGTGATGAACCCAAAAAGGACAAAAATCAATAGTGCCTTGTGCCTTGTGATTTTATTTCTACATTTTTATACTTCTTGATAGTAATGGTGTCTAGCTACAAGTTTACTTAAATATAACCCAATTTTTTTTACCAATTTGAATGATGTTATGTCTAATCCCAAACCATTATCTATGAGAACCTACTTAATCTTGTGATGAGAAATAATGACTTCAATATAAAGAATGTTATTATGTAAAGTAACAAGGGATGACATGCCACTTTGGTCAAATGTAAGTTGTTGGCTTGGGGATAAATGCCCCACAAGTGTTTGTAATTTATCAAGATCAATACTATTTATAACCTTGGGTTGGTGTATAAGCTTATAAAATATATTTTTTGGACTTCAGATGTATTTAAAATATATAGAACATAAATTTACGCTTATGTTTTCTTTAATTGTTCCACAAGATTATACGTATTTTTAGTGGAAGGAGGTAACTTGGATTTTGAAGGTAGTGTATTTTGAACTAGATTACTATTTTAAAGAGATGAATGGCCTTGAAACACAATCTTTGGATGTTGAGTTGTGATAGTGTAATTATGAGTCAATAGAGGATTACTTGAATTAAAATAAGGAGGTACAAGACCTAGGATGGTGACCCATGGATGTCAAAGTGAAATAATGATATTTCAATTTGGAATAGGGCCATGAAGATATGAATTACTAGGTCCTAGAATAGAAGGGGTAACATGTTGATGTGTGTTGGAAGGTTGACAAGGGTTAATTTTAATAGTAGCTACATTATTACTATTAATATGACCTACAACATTGTTGTAATTATATGAGACATCATGGTATCTAATATGATTAGTTTGGGAATATTAACCCTAATTTTTCCCTCATTAAGATTTTGACCTTGATTATAATTATAATTATTAGGTTGGCATTGATTATTGGAATTATGCTTCAAAAAATGGGTCTTTATAAAAACTCATATTTTGATTGAAAGTAGAAATAAAGCTATCCAACTCAATTTTTCCATGCTCAAGTAATTCTTGGATGAAGTAACTTAATTACATGCACCTATGAATTCCATGCCATTTTACATGATGGTAATCAAAATATTCATTATCTCTATACCATGTGGGATTTAGTTGGTCTTCTAGAAAATGTTTCATATTCGGCTAAATGACCATGTTAATCACAACTAATTTTTGGAACATTGCATCTATAGACTCACAAAGGTCTCTAAAGAGTATGTTTTGATGTTGATTCCTTCATGGAGGTGATATTTACAATGTAAGGGATGGATTAAATGGAGTATTTTAGATAGGTAGTGGTTGCACCCTTTACATATGTCTTGATTATGTTACTCCATTACCTACTACATTCTAGTTTCTATTAAATACTTTGGGCTTCTAAGATGTACTTGTATGTGGTTATGCTCGAGATTAAGCTTGTACCTAATTCTAAGAATAAATATTATTTAGGCCTTTGTATTTAAGCACCTTTTTAAATTTCACCCCTTTATCTATAATCTCTTTATAAGTATCAGCACAATGAAGTCTTAGGTTATGAGCCACCTATAAATTGATATTGAAAGTGAATATATTTATTAGTTTCTTATCTGGAAGGTTGTGTGGAAAGAAGATAGCCAAACTTATCCATCATTTTAGGTAAGCAAAAAAGTCTCCCCACTACATTAATTAGCATTACATAAGTCAACCATGGTCAAATCATGATCTATGTTATAGGATAAGTGATTTAAAATAAATTAACAATTTATCAAAGGTGTTGAAATATCCATTTGGTAAGTGCATAAGTCATTATAAGGCTTGTCCACCCAAGATATGTGGAAACAAGTGAAGTAGATAAAGGCTACTATAGTTTACTTCCTGGCATGCCATAAATAATTCCTTTAGGTGCTCTCTACAATCATACCTTCCCTTATATTTTTTGAATTTGGGTGCCTCAAAGTGAGATGGAAAAGGTAATTGAAGAAAACTCATGTCAAATGGTTATGGACATATTTTGCCAAAATTGCATTTCTTGCCCTAATATCTTGCTTGGAGTCCTAGAGCAATGTCTTTTATCTATTGAAATTCTTGAAGAACCAAAGCATTTTGGGATGGAGGAAACACATTTTGTTTAATGTTAAAAGGGGGATTACCTTGATTTGGATAAATTGATGGATTAATATTGAATTAGGTTGGAATTGGTGCCATTTGGGCTGAGTTATTAAGGTTATTCACCTTGTATTATTGATAGGGTGCTTTTTTCTAAATAGTATTAGGAAGTGCAGTAGTAACGTGTTATTGAATTGGAAGAATCTAATGTTGATATGGAGGAATTTTTTTGTTGATAAATAATAACCTATTATGAATGGACTTGTTTTTGGAAGGTAAGAACTTGTTTTTTACTAGAAGGGAGGGATTATAGATTAATAGGGATTTATTATTGTGAGTTGAAGGGGACTTGTTGGTGATTAGTCATAATGTTTTGTGGTGGAGGATTTACAACTTGTTGTTGCTGATTGGTCATGACTTGTTGTGGTAGGGGATTATTGGCAAGTTGTTGTAAATTGGAAGGGATATGATGGGGATTATAAGGAAAGTCTTAGAAATTTGAAGAAACTTGTTTTGAATTAGAATCAATTGGTTGGGAACTATAAGGGATTTGTTGGGAATTAGAATCAATTGTTTGGGAAGTATAATGTATTTATTGCAATCTAGAAGAAATTTATTACGAATTAGAAGAGTTTTGATGTGATTAGGGAATACTTATTACTATGTATTCCTAATAGCTTGTATTAATGGATCTATTGGAGGTGTTTGATCATGATTCATGATTGAATCCATACTTGATGGAGGATTAACTAATGGATGTTTTTGTTACTTAATGGGAAAATTTTATTCCACATAAAGAAGTAACAGCTAGGTAGGTAGCCAAGTAAGCTAGAAGCTAACCAATCTATTATAATTGTGTAATAATGAGTTGACTATTTTTGGAGGGGTCAACAAGTTTCCTTTTATATTTGTTTGATGATTCCATAATTTGACTAGAATCTTTTTTAAGGTTTTTTTCTTGAGTGGATGTTGACTCTAGGGGTATATCCTCTATTCGAACATGTCTATGTAATTATTATGTTCTACTCATATTCAGATTGTCTTGCCTCATCCTTTGGGTTTTCATTATGTTAGAAGAATCCAAGTGGATGATAAGACCATTCATCATCTAAAAAAAGGTTGTAAGAAGCTCCATTTTGTGTATATCTAGGCATGTTTAAATTAATATTCTTCATCTTGAATCAAGATAGGAAGCTTGAATTGATTTGATTTAAATACATGTGAAGCTTTACTTATCAATTCAAAGTTGAATGTTGAATTTGAGAAATGTTTTGAAGTCAAGTTGTATCTTGATGTATTTCTAGGGTACTTCTTGGTCAATGTGGAAAGTCTAATTTAAACTTACCTAAGTAATTGTCAAAGTATAATGATGTTTGATTCAAATAATTTTTCCAAAAGGATGATTTTTGAATGTCCATGAAGCAAATTTTATCTTGAAATATTAAAAACATTTGATTTTGACTTAAACTTTGGATTTGATTCAAATTTTGACTTTCAACGCTGATTCGATTAGAAAGTCAACCATAATTGACCTTTTAATGTTGATTCTATTTGAATTTTGAAAGTTGACTTTATTTGACTTTTGAAATTTTATTTTGTTTGACTTTTGAACATTGACTTCATTGCACTTTTGAAATTTGACTCATTTTAATTTTGAAAGTTGACTTCATTTGACTTTTAAATTCTGACTTCATTTGAATTTTAAACATTGACTCCATTTGACATTTGAATACTGAATTCATTTGTATTTTGAAACTGATTTTGTTTGACTTGTGAACATTGAATTCATTTGACTTTCGAAATTGACTTTTTTTTTTAATTTTGTATTAGAATTAGATTTTTGGTTCAACATGAACCTTATTTGGATTTGAATTACAATTGGATTTTGGTTCAAATGGACCTAATTTAGATTTTATTAGAAATAAGCAACATTATGATATAAGATGGACAAATTGCCATTTTAATTGGGTAGCATAACACTAGGATGGGATAAAGATGACTCAAAAATTGAGCAGAGTAATGCCTTATCATAGAGTTTAAAATAAAAATAATGTTTAGACTTAGGATATGTTTGAATTGTTTGATGTGTGTAAGGTATGTCACACAAAAATGAGTATAAGATAATAAATAATCAATAATATGCATTCAAAGTAAGCCCTATATTTAATGGAAGAATGGGTGTGAAACCAAAGTGTAGTTCGCATAACTACCTTACTTGAAGTGGTGATAAATTAATTTCACTTAACCCTCACTTCAAGTGGTACATCGTGAAATCTTGAGGGAGGTTAGTTTCCTCACACTATAAATTGTTTACAATTGAAAGTCATAATATAAAATTTTGACAAGGATTTTTTAAATGGTCCCCAATATACCCTGCGGTATATGGGGCTTAAAATATGTTGAATAAGAATAAATAACAAACAATTTACATTAGGGTCTATCCCCTCTATGATCACTTCAGTTGTAGGATCTCAGTGAAGTATTACTAAAATTTAAAACTTTGGGGTAGCTATTGAAACCCTAGGTATTAGAGCATGAAATCCCCTCACATCATAGTGTGCTTAAAATATAGCACCACGTAAGCCATTTAAATAGCTGGTACCTAATTTTTATACCATATCAAATGTATATGGTTTGGTACATATGTTGGAGAAAGAAGTCCTAGTTGTCACACCCTATGAACTCATAAGAAGGTGATGAAATCTACTCCATGTAGTTAACAAAAGAAAAAAAGGACAATAATAACCTATGTTTTTTTGGTCACCCAAGCTCCCTCAAGAGGACAAGGGGAGAGCATAAACATAATAGATTATTCACATGAATAACACAAACACACAAATAAATGAAAATACAAGTATTTTTTTATAACGCCAAATGCAAATGTTGGTTATTTTTAATTGCACCAAAAGAGGTATTCAAAAGTATTTATTTGAATATAAACCACGTATTTGTCAAATAAAACTTATAATAAAAAAGTTAAGGTTTTCAATTGTGGTATTTTGTAAGTAAAGGAAGTTGAAAACTCAACATTTCAAGTCTCAATAAAAATTACATAGAGTGCTCCCATTGTTTAGCATGTCGATCTTGTTGTTCTATAGATAGTAGAAATAGAGGTTGACAATTATGTTGATTAGCAGGTTGATATAACTGACTCATAGGGTGATATAATTATTTAATATGTGATTTCACCATTTTTATAAAATGATAAAAAAATAAAAACATATACGGTTACCTTCACAATTCTACCATTTTGTACATCGATCTCACTGATACATAGGTCTAGTATGTCATTTTGCAAGTTGAATCCACCATATGGATTTTTCAATCTTTCCATTCATATTTTGTATGGAGATGAGAACATTTTCATTGATACACATTACATTCATATAAATTTTTAGGTTGAATTCACCATTTTAATAAAAAATAGAGAGAAAAACATGAGAGAAGTGATATCATTGTTGAATAGGTCAATACTACCGATTATGAAAAGCAAATCCACTAATTCATAGGGTGTTCCTACCAATTTTTAGGGCATGAAAAATGGTAAATTTGAAATAAAATAAGGGAAATTTTTCTCAAACATGATCTAACTTCCTAATTAGATTGATTTTTGATGTTTCAAATGGGATTGTGGGGTGTGTAGTCCCACACGGCATACCATATGTAAACACATGAGTATAAAGGAGTTAGTTTCTTATTATCATGAAATTAAAATTGAATGCATAAAAATATCTTGAGGTCAACATACCTCCATTTCTAAAAAATAGGGACCCTTATGATTACTTTGAACCCTAATGATAAAAACTTGATATTCTGCACTTTATTAGAATTTAAAGATCACCCATGCCTAATGGAACTAACCCATTTATTTATGGTGTTGTATGAAAATTGCCTAATTTTCCTAATAGTTTATCCTCATGTCTTAACATGCAAGTTTTATGGCATCTTGTAGTTGGATTCATGTGATAAATCCCTCCTTCAACAAACCCTATCCTAGACCTTTAATTCAAATTTTGGTGGGAACATTTTTGAATTAACCCTAGACTTAAGCCTAATTTTTATGCTAAGGCTTGGTCATGTTTTTCAACACAACCAAACCTTAGCCTAAAAAACATGCATTGGTCCCCTTTTATTTCCCCCTTTCCATTCCCTATGTTCTTAACATGGTTTAATGTTGATGTTTATAGGGTCCTTTATTTTAGCATGGTCCCCTTTGTTATATGCTTAGCCTAAAGTTTTAACCCTAAATCCCTATTCATATTTTATCAACATAAACAAGGCCTTAGTTTTAAATCTTTAGCCTAAGTTCCTATATTTACCCACGTCTTAACTTAAGTGCCTTGCTTCTTTGCAAATCTAATGGACTGTGCTTCATCGTGAGAGAATGATTAGACAAAGCACAGGAAGCCTAAAAAAATCAAAGATCTGATCCATCAGATCAATCTTGTAAGATTATTAGGATCATGATCAATGATCCATAATTAAGTGGGATCAAGTATCAAATGGTGAAAAATCATCATTAAAGCTAAATGGCCCTTTTATTAAACATAAACTTAGCCTAAGTTTTACCCTAAGGTCTCATTGTATTTATTAATACAATGAAACCATAGGATAAAACTTATGCTATGACTTCAATTTACTAAGGAACCAATCAAGTGTAAGCATCTAGATCAAGATTAATGGTTTGTGGGTAATTCCATAAAAATGATCCAACAAAGCAAACGTGGAGCTAAAAAATCAAAAGCCCAGGGAGCCTCACGGAGTCACCATGTGGCATTCCCACGTTTGAATCTTGGTAAC
Source organism: Torreya grandis (assembly GCA_037957365.1). Classification (NCBI taxonomy): domain Eukaryota; kingdom Viridiplantae; phylum Streptophyta; class Pinopsida; order Cupressales; family Taxaceae; genus Torreya; species Torreya grandis. The sequence continues at coordinate 577,157 of JARHVA010000190.1, forward strand.
AAAGGGTCCCACATATTAAATTGAACTAATGGCATGCATTTTATTGGATTAAAATTTATGGTCTAAACTTCAATATGGATATTGATCTAATAAGGCATATCAAATCCAAGGTCTATGGACTAGAAGGGTTTCATGAGCTTAAAATTGACATTTTTGTGACTATTATTTGATGTCCATGAGACCATTATTGACATTTGTAAGACCATCAAATTTAATACCATCAAACCTAATCATCCACTAACTTAAATTAACATTCTCACGATTGTCATTTGACATCCACGAGGTTATCATTGGCATCTGTGAGATCATTAAATTTAAGCTAATTGATTATTTTACTTAGACATAGGGATATGTTTCAAAATGTTGAGAAAAGCTTATGGATTACATTTCAAATCAATGGGACCCCTTGAAATATGTTCAAACACTTAGGATCTTTGAACTTCAAATAATAAAATGATCTTGTGGCTTAATATATGAATACATGGACTTACTCTTAGTCTATTTCCTAAGATTCCAATTGTATTTGTTTGAATGCAATAAACCTTAGGCTAGAGACTTATATTAAGCCTTATATTAAAAGGTCTTTGTGACAAAAATCTTATCTTAAATAGTGTATCCTAAGGTTTTCTCATGTTTATTAATATGGTAAAACCCTAAGTTAAAACCTAGCTTTTGGTCCTTATATTATTCATCCCCTTTTAACATGTTCTATGAACTTAACATAAATATTTTAGCCTAAAGTATATGTCATGTTTATTAAGAAAACATAAACCTTAGCCTAAAATATTTATATCTTATGTCCCCTTTCTATGCATTATAAAAAATTAGGCTAAAATACTTTGGCTTAAAGTTTATAAGATGTTTATTAAACACAATATAAACCTTAGCCTAAAATATTTAGGCTTAAGTCCTTTCTTATGTCACAATGCTGATTAAATTTCTCACCCTTTTATAGGATCAATGGCCCATGTTTCATCATGGAGATTGATTGGATAGAGAGAAAAGACCTGATGAATCTAAGGCATTTGATCCATCAGACCAATCACGTACATCTACCCATATTAATATCAACAATTTATACTTACATGTGAGAGGATGATCAGAGGGAGTGTTATTGTCAAAGACTTTTCAATGAGTCTTGAAGGCCTCCAAAAGAAATAATTGTCACAACCACAAGGCCCAACATGAAGCATCTAATGACTCTCAAGCCTCGTGATCATGATCAATGGTCTGCATTGATCCATAAATAAAGATCCAATGACATGAGAGAAAAGTTGGATTTTTAAAAGACAATGACTAGTCCCTCAAGGGATTTACAAAAAATGCCACAAAATTTGTCAAATGGATGCCACATGGGTGCCACATAAGCACAAAATGATAAAATTGAAGATGTTGTGTGCTTGAAAAGGCAAGGGTATAAAGGCCTATGTCTCAATCAAAAATGAGATATGAATGAGCCTAAGTCCAAATTTCCATTGCCATTAAAGCTTCAAACCAACCCTAAGCATCCATAAAATCCCTAATTCAAGCTCGAATCAATCACAATCAAACGAAGAAGAGCTTAATTACAATCTAAGTGAGAACAAGTCAACTTAGAGATTTTTTACAATCTATTGGTAAGTAGTTACAACTTCCACACCATGGTAGCTCGTAGATAACAACAAAGGGATGAAACAGAGTTATACTTGACCTCAGACAATGAGGGGAGAATTTTAAGGACATGGACCTAGATACTATAGCATTGAATAATGGGAATAAGAACTGATCTGAACTCTTTTGGATCATCAAGGAGATGAAAGCTTTGACAAGGGAGGCACAGAAAAAAATAGCCATTCTACGAAGGTATAATGGCTTGGTCTCCATCCAAATGGCTAACCTACACTATATTGCTGTCAAGCATGAGGTATTACACTGCCTTGATGTCCTTACTCCTCTTTTTCAAGATTGTAAAATTTATAATGATTGGATTGTGCATGAGCAAACTTTTAAGAAATTAGCTTACATTTCCCCTCTAGATTTTCAGAGCTATTATAAACTATATAATCCCCAAATAGACTTAACCAACATTAAAAAATGGAATGGGGAGCATAATCTAAACAAAATCTTAATCCCATGGCTGCTTACTAGGAGGCAAGTAATCCAAGACCCTACAAAGAAAATACTAATTATCTAATTTAGGGAGGGGATTAGTATTATTATGACCTTGTTGAATAGGTTATATGAAGCCCCCTCCACCACTCATATTGATAAAGTTTGGGTGCCCTACATTTACATCATGGTTGAGAAAGGACTCACTCCCCCATTAGGTGAGATGATCAATATCCATCTAAATTCATAATTCATAGCCCTCAATAAGAAAAAAAACTAACACTTTTACATCATGTCTTATCTGCTTGATACCATTTTAGCCTACACCTAGATCCCAAACATTAAGAATTAATCACCTAATGGAAGACCCACTATCTCCCATCATTACTCCAAGCTTCACATTTTCAAATATAGACACAACATGTAGTTCAATTGTGATTGTGTCTATCCTTCCCTAGTAGAATCCATCATAGGGATCCCCATGAGCAGGGTCAGCCTATTGATTAATAAATATGTGGAATTGATAGGAGGCATATGGTTCTACCTTGATTACATAGTGATAAGGATTGAGGGGAATTTAAAGTAGCCCTTCAGGTTACCCATCTATGTGCCAACCAATCTAATGAAACAAGAAGTGGCTTACTAGCTTCTTCATAGTATAGATGGATTTTACAAAGAGAAAATAAAATGCCTCTCCCATCCCTTTCCTTTGAAAATCAACATAATTATGTTGCAAAATTGGGACCATGTAAATGTTATTACTAGACATAGGGACTCCTTCACCCTAAAAAAATATGATTTGAGATAATGGGGCCCTAATGGGGTGATCAACAAACATCTGAAGTCTAAAACCATAAATAAGACATATGAACACCAACCTAGTGTCTAAGACCCATTCTACATTAGGGCCTCTAGTTTCCTAGAGGTATTATCCATATTAAAAAGACATAACATCAAAATTGAGCCTAGGTTAGCTAGGGGAGATGGTAAGCCACCAGGTGAGATATGTTAAATGGGCCCCCTACAATATCACTATTGCCTAGACCCTCTTCTAGGCCCCCTCTAAAGAACCACCATAATAACCCTAGGCATAAATAACACAAAGAAATAGTAAAGAGAAGTTACAAGAGAGACCTAAGGAAGCCTCATCTTTATCCCCATCTAAAAGACTACAGTCTTCTATAGACTACTTGGATATGATTATATTAGGACCTGATGAGATAGTAGAGGATGCACTTAAGGTGTTTGCTGAAGCTTATGGGTCAAAAGATAAGGAAGAATGAACTGAAAAATCCCAATCCTAAGTTGAGGAAATAGATTAGAATAAAGGAAAGTAAGTTGCTTTGGACCTAGTTCAAATAGCACCCCCACAAAAAAGAAAACAAGAATTGGCATTAGTCCCAATTGGAAGAAAGAAGCCCAAGATGACCTTCACTCACCCCATGAGTGAGGTTAACTTATTTAGTGATGAATACCCCATTCATAGACCCATCATCCCTGAATGGTTTATCTGTGGAAAAATATAGAAGATTCCTACTTTATCCCATTATTGGGCCTTGACCCAAATAATTCAAATTGATGTTCATGAAGAAATCAATCCATGGATATTGGCTTTGATGAAAGAAGAGGAAGAGAGAAGATTAGCTACCATAGCAAGATCAAGTGGCACTCAAATGGACACTTTAGGAGAATCAATCATCATATAGGTGGCAACTCTTGAGCCTCTTAAGATCATAGAGTCATCAACCAATGTACAATTCAATCCATAAATAGTAGGATTGAAGAGCGTGACCACCAAGAAGGCCATGGTTGGAGGTGAAGAATTCACCTTTCAAAAAGTTGAGCCCTTTATTGGTCTAAACCCCATTAGAGGTTAGAATCTTGGTGAGCATCCTATCCATGAGGAGGAAATAGAAGGATTGGCTGAGGCTCATTCAACTTAGCTCAAAATAGGCATCAAGGGTATGAAGTAGAAGATACATAAACTAGAGAAAGAAAAGGATAATCTAGAGACACTGGCTGTCTTATCAATCCCTAAGGAAATAATAAATATATTTGAGGCATCCTTATTTGACATGTTTGACTCTTTGAAGTCAATGAATTTGAGACAAGATGCATTGATGATAGAGTGATATATCCAAATGATCAGTGGCTCAGTGGTAGGATAGAAAGGATAAAATAAGAGATCTTATCAACATACTAATCAAAGGTAGGATTATTGGCTTCAAAACCATCAACCTAGCCCACTTGAATTCAATATTGGGGATAATTGTTGATAAGATCCAAAGATTAAGTGCTTGGTCAAAGAGCTTAGACAGACTCCTAAGGGGTGATGAGGAGCTAAGAGCTAGAGTCAAACAACTCCTTGGCACCATGTTGGCCAATCCTACAATGTCCAATGCCCTAGGCTTTATTGATGATAAAGAATAGAAACATAGAGTCACTTTGGTGATGTAGGAATTTAGAAGCAAAATCCAAGGCCAATCAAGGAGTGATAACAACTGAATCATGGGCATGATCTTCACTACTGAGGAAAATATTGTAGAAGCTAGGAGCATCAAAGAGGCTATGATAAGGAATGATAGGGACTTTAATGACTTGGTTGATGAAGAAGACGTCTATATCTTGAAGCTATCTATTGATTTGGAGCTTATCAAAGAGTACCATCAAAGAGATATCAAGATTATCTAAGAACAATATGGGATACCTTGAGCATAGGGCCCACTAGTTAATTAATATTCTATTTTGTAAAGCATTGTAATATTTGAACATGGAATATTCCTTTATAAAGGCATATGCTAGTTTTGTAGCATATTTTCCTATAGGTCAATCCATTTGGGAAAGAGAAATGCATTCTATAACTATAAATAAGGATAGTTGTCCTTATATTTTTACATGTATAATCTTATGACTAGCTGGTATACTGCTTGAATCTTCAATATAAGACAGTATTACCATTTTTTAAGAGAGGGAGTTTTGAGCCAAAACTTGTATAATTTTGAGAAATCAATATAAACAAGGAATAATAAAAAGTTTGTCCATATTTGTTTATATCAATTATCATGTAGTTTCTCTCTTAATTTCTTGTTCTAATTCTTGAATTTGAATGGTTTTTTATGAATTATGAATGTGCATCTTTGATATAGGGTTGCTAATTTGTGTTGAAGCTATATTGGTTGAAAGATTTTAGATTTTGTTTCATTTCATTTGCTTTTCATTATGATGTGTAAATGCTATTTGAATGCAACAGTAAACCTTTAAATCAAAATTTAGTTCATACTTGTATTATTTTATGTTTTTCTTAGATATTTGACTAGTATATGGTGGGTTTTGAGCATATACTAATTCACATTATATATTGGTTAAATTCATGTTTAGTTTAAATAAAAACCTTATCATAATGTTTGAGGCAAATATAAGTAATCACATACTTTCTTTCTACCCTACCCTTCCTTTTGCTTCTTTTTTTTATCAAATCACTTTAGTTTATATCTCATTGTACATATTCATTTAGATTAGCTTTATCATATAACTCTAATCATAACTCACTAAGATTAGTATAGATACTTCAAAATTCACAAAGGACCATGGTGGTTCCCAACCACAAATCAATATAAATTTGTGGAATAGTTTAACTTGATCTGTCTCTATTTCACCATAGGTAACTAGATTACCAAAACTTGATACTCATGCTTTGAATTCTTAGAATTCTAAATTGAGTAGTGTTTTTTAAACATTGAGAGCACTTGTGATACACTTAGAGGCATAAAAAAAACCTAAAACCCAAGCACATGTCCTTAGATTAGAAAAGGACAAAGAAGATATAAACAAGAATAAAGTAGACAAATAATACAGTTTACCTTCCTTTGGATATCTTCATCTTACCTCCATACATGTTTGTTTATTCCATATATATTGCTTAGAGTCTTCATCAATGTCATGGTGTCATTAAAATGGCATCTCCCCTTGCACTATACATGTTTTGATTGAGCAAAGAAGGAATGGGTGAAGCTTTAGTCAGAGTGTTGGAAAAGAGTAAATTTGCATTAAAAATTATTTTTTATAATGGAAAATGACCGTTCTATTTATAGATTTCTCAAACTATTTTCAATCGTTGGATGATGATCAAGATGTGTGGTTGAGGTTCAATCTATTATGGAGGGTTTATACCATTAATATTTGAGGTTTAGTTTGAATTTATAGAGCATGTGTTGAATTTATATTGATATTTGGTGCATTTATATTGATAATTTCAAGGTTTAACCTTGGGTTAATTTTAATCAAGTTTAATCAACAACTTGTTAGGTGATGTCACTTGAGGATGTTTGTTGAATTTTAGAATTTCCATAAATACAAATTTAGCCAATTTACATGGATTTTTTACTTATGGATAAATTATCCATTTTATTTTATTTTATGAGATAATTAATCCTGGATTATCTTTATGTGATTTTTTCAATTTTGAAAATTAAATAATTATTGTATTTAATTGATCTGAAAGGTTACTTTCAAAAACAACAATTTGAATCGAGATGGATTAAACATGGCTGATAATTTGATATTGTGTATTTCCCAAATTAGGGATACACCAATGTGTTTCAAAATATGCATGTCAAATGTGTAGACAAAATTGAGTCTTTTAGTTATTTTTGACTTGATTTGTGTATTATTACAAAAAATTATTTTGATTTATAATTTCAACACCAAAGTGATGAAAATACACTGTCTACAACCTCGATCCACTTTTGAAACTAGGTTTTTATATAAAAATGGGTTAATATGATGGATTGAGATAACCCCAATCACTCATTTCTAAGTGAATGAACACTTCCTACATTCGAATACTCCAAATATGGATCAAACCACATGTAGTTCTCCCACCTAGTTGATTCTATGATATCACTATAATATTAACATGTAGTGAATAAAATATATGGATTTTGACACTTATAAAACTATTATTTTAATCTTTAAATGGTATTAAAACTTTTCATAGGGCCTTATCTTTTAGGTGGTTTCAAATTTTGAAGCTTTAGGACAGTTTCTCTCATTGCACAGATGAATAATAAATGTGATCTTGATCAATGCTAGATAATAATAGGCTTAGGCTTGATTTTTATAAATAGATAACACTTCGGTTAGTTTCCTTCTACACCAAAAATAAAAAGTTATAGTATAACCCATATGAAGGATTTAATTTTGGGTAAAATAGATGATAAAGAGAGTGCAAATAGATCTAGCCTAGGTGGATAGATCTGGCAAGCCAGAGCCATCTAAGGAAGACCAAAAGTTTATAGAAAGTAAAAAATAATTTGATATGAGATAAGGAAACATTATAAATGAGATAATAATTTATTTAGGTAGATATTATGGAAATATTATGTATTGATAACAAAAAATTTGGAATGTCAAAATCATAGATGAGTGAATGGCTAAGATAGAGTGTGAGAAAAATGTAGTTACATGTGTGCAAATTTAGTATACTAAGGCTTGGTTAAAACTAACATTGTCAAGTGTATTATACCAAATACAAGTGTCTATAATTATAAATATAATTTGATATGATTAGAAAAATTATTGGAGTATTTGTAACCCAATAAGGAAGACTAATTTTTATTTTGATTAATTTAATGGTCTAGCAAACATAATGGTGGATAGGAGTGGAGGATGGATTTTAAATTCGGCACACAAAAAGAAAAACTTAGGTCAGAACTAGGAGGAAGAATACAAGGATGAATCTAACCCAAATCTATATTATGTGTTAAAGATATTCTCGAGTAACACTTTCCTCAACTAGTTTCATTACACTCAACAAATAAGTAGGAGGGAGTTTCTAATAGGCTTGGGTAGAAAAGATGGTAGGAGGATCATGGAAATAAAAATAGTTTAGATCTAGGAGGATCATGGGTATTTTACATCACTAGGGCCATCATTTTTAAGTTTTAATGGATCATTATATGGGGAAGAAGCAAATTAGATGGTTGACATATCCTGAATGTTGCAAAGATAGATTTTGAGTAGTTTTTGTCCATAAAAACCAGAATGAAAGATTTTTTGAATATAGGTGGTAGATACATGGGCCCAAAACTATGTCTAAGAAGATGAATAAATATTTAAATGCATTACTTTGTGAGTTTAGTTGCCTCTACCTACTTCTTGGTTGATGTTTTGAAGCTTCAACTACATTTTGGGAGTGCTAGTAGTTGTTTCAAGTGGAGGTTAATGGTGGCGGATATAGGATGCCCCACCAAAATATGTTTTGTTCATATGGAGGATAGATTAATCCACACCATTTTTCTCAAAATGGGTGAGGATAATATATTTTTTCACCTATTTTAGCTTTTTATGCAAACTCATACATTATCTTGGATTGGTTAATGGGTTTGGGTTTTTGCAAATACCTTGTTGAACCCCCTATTTTTCTAGTTTAGATACTTCAGGTTAATGGGGATGATATATAAATACTCAAAAGGATATATTAAGTATGTTCTAATATTTTTGATCCATTTTTGTGGGTTTTGATATGGTTGAGTGGGTATGTATGATAACTTGTTGCAATCCATTTCTATGGAGGATGTGTGAAAACTTTAATGAAGACCAGATCTATGGGGGACTATATTCAGGTATACCAGATGATTTGTAGAGTTTACAAATGGGGTATCTATTGGTAGATTAATTAAGCACCTTATGCCCATTTTTATAGATAAGGCATGGTTCTTTGGGGATGGTTTTTGTAAGGATTAGGTAATTTTGATGGTCACTAACCAAAGATTTTGATCAATTTTTATTATGGTGGATAGACAAAACCACACCAAAACTTATCTTACTAGAGTGGATGATAGAGGATTCCACCCTTTTCTCTTCTAATTTCTGGGTTTTGTCCTAAAATCTATATGTATTGATTATATTTGGTTAAAAATCCTATTTTGTATCAAGTTGTGGCTAGATTGTTGAAGATGAGTTGGATAGATCTTGGTTGTGATTTATTAGTTATTTGTCTTATTGGGATGGTAATTCCACTTTTTATGATTTAGTTTTGTATAGGATGTATGGAGGTTCCCAAGAGGCAAAAGACTAGTATAAGACCTTTTACTCCTAGCAGTCTCTTGTTCTACAATAGAATTTTTTATGCAAGTTCTGTTGGAGTGCATCCGTTATTTGTGTTTTATTGAGAAGTAACCTCCTTATTTTTACTAAGGTTGTGGGAAGCTTAAAACCCTCTTAGTGGTATGGTTGTGGGATCCTTAAAAATATCTTAATTTTTTTTTTAACAAAGTTGTGAGATCCTTTAAACCCTCTAGATTTATGTGTTATGGTTGTAATACCCTTAAAACCCTCTTGTTGTGCCTTGTAAATGTTGTGGGATCCTCCAAACCCTCTTGGTTGTGGGTTTATAATTTAAAACCTTCTCTTTGGTTGTGAGTTGAGTAATCAAAACCCTCACTTTTTTGGTTCATAGCTCTAGATTCAAAAGCATTTACCCCATCTAATAAAAAAATAAGGAAGGCCAATTGCTTATTTCAATGAGAAGTTGAATGAATCTAAGATGAAATATTTAGTTTATGACCAAGAGATACATGTGATAATCAAGAATTGAAGTGGAGGAATTGCTTATTATTAAAGGACTTACTCATCTATATATCAGGGTAAATTTTCGTGACTATTTATCATTAATTCATGAATATTTTAGTTTTATAAATTGGCATTTGGCTATTTTAGTGGGTGGTAAACAATTTGGATTTGCCTAAATTATCTAGGTGTAAGTTAGTTTTCCAAGTTGGCTTACCTATTGTTCAAAATAAATTTCATACATATAAATATAATTTGTCACTCTATCTAAAGTCAATATGAGCTTATTCACCATTTTATGTAATATTTAATCATTCTAAGATCAAATTTTTGAAGCATATCAACATAGATACCATATAGAGGTGTTTGTGCCACTCAAAACATTGTCACCTATTAGACAACACAAATCTCATTTGGTAGTGTAATTATCATTTGATAATGTAGTTGGCCTAGGACACCTACTTTGTCATGCAATAGTTATTTTATCAAGTGACACCTATGTTTTCAAGTGATAAAAATGCTATCGTGCTAAAGGTTATCCAATGACAACATTATTTTCAAGTGATAATAATACCATCAAGAGATAACAATACTATCAAACAATAATAACACAATCAAATGACAACATAGCTATCAAATGATAGTATACCTATCATTTGACATTATGTTTGTCATGCGATGAATTTCCTATCATTCAATAACAAAGGCCTATCATCCAAGAAAACTACTACCATCCATCTATGAGTTTTTCATATAGTCGCATGTCAACATACCTTCTATGAAAAGTTAAATTTTACATGTCAATTCACCTACATGCCTAAACATCATATGTTAACTTTTACCAAACTTTTGAAACACATACTTATAGTTCACTAAAAAAACCTAAGCTCATTTCTATATGGGTCACTAAAATTTACCTTACTATATATAACATTAGATGTTTTAGATTATCAACAACCAAGGTAAGTTTAATCAAATACACATGAAGTGGGTTTAATTTTTAAAAAGTTATGCATTTATTTTTAATCATATAAGTGGGAAGCCTTGAATAAAAGATCACTTTTAGTGACTAAGATGTAAGTTTAATTTATTGGGTTTGATTCTATGAGGGATTTATATAGATATGACTTTAATTTATAAGGATGATTGGTCACCTTTTGTAAATATAAGGAGCATGGATAAGTCACCATGGATAACTTATTTTTACAATATTTATTTTTGTTTTAAGGACAACAACTATGTATACTCTAAAGTTCAATGAGAGATAATATGATTAAAGCATTCAGCATAGAGGAGGATAAACATGACACTTTGGTGTAAATTAGACCATGTCATAACTAAGTGAAGTATATTATCAACGTAGGATGAGTAGTGATGTGAATTATGTGCAAGGATGCATAATATGTTAGCATGTAGAAAGAAGTCATAATATGAAAATGTATCAGCCACTTCCAATCCAAGAAAGACCATTAGATGATATTAACATGGATTTTATGTTTGGGTTTCCAATAACTCAAAAAGGTAATGATTGTATCTTTGTTTTCGTAGATATAATTTTCCAATATGGCACACTTTATAACATATGAGAATACAAGTGATGCCACCCATATTAAGAATTTGTCTATCAAATAGTTTTTTAGATTGCATAGATTTATTAAGAGTATTGTGTTAGATAGTGACACTAAGTTTGTAATACATTTCTAGAGGACATTATGGAATAAATTTTACACTGATTTGAAGTTCAATTCAGCATACCATCTAGAAAATAATGGACAAACCATGATAGTGAATAGAATTTTGGGGGAATTTTTAAGATGCATGATTGGTGATAAACCCAAATAGTGGGATTTGATACTACCATAAGTATAATTTTCTTACAAGGATTAATTGAACATGAGCACTCGTAAAACACCATTTCATATTATGTATGGAGATAGCTCGATGGATGTGGCATAACTAATAAATCTCAAGGAGATAATTTTGAAGAGTGTTTAGGCTTAATATTACATATAGTACATGTAAGAGTTTCATAAACAAGTGAAATGAGAGCTATCATGGGAAAAAAAAAGTTTTATTATTATGGAAATATTAAGAGTAGAGAAAAAAAATTAAATTTAGATATTTGGCATTAGCACAATTGAGGAAGGAGAGGTTCCCAAAGGGAACTTATAACAAGTTAAAATGGAAGAAAATAGGGTAGTGCAAATTCTTAAGGAAGTTTTTTGTTAATGCATATGATTTGGGGTTTCCTAAATGGATGCATATATGCCCAAATATTAATGTTTAAAAATTTTATGCCTTCTACAAAGAATAAACATCGACTGGGAAAAAATAGAGTCTATTCCATAGAGTTTGGGTTGGATTTAGATCTTATGCTAAATAAATAAAAGGAAGAGACTGAATGATGAATTATTTATTCAAGATCTATAAAAATAATAGATGCAAGGAATATGTCGAATACCTAGTGAAATGGAATAATAAGATATAGCAAGATGACTCATGGATAAATCCAATTGAGATTGGTCTATTTGGCTTTGATTTGAAAATTTTAATTCAAAACAGTATGGGCTCGAAAAAATTATTTACTTAGAGCATTTAATTCAAGAACATCCACAATTGAATGAGAAATCTCAAGCCACAGGTCATGAAATGTATTACAAAATATATCCATATAAATAAATCAAAACTAGCTAGTATATAGGATAATTAGTTTAGCATAGTAAACTACTTACAACCCATGAGCACAATTAAGCTTTTAGGTGAAATAAGAATATCTACAAGAATATGTGATGGTTTAAATAAACTAATTAACCATCTTAATATAGTATATGTTTTATATTATCATACTTATTCTAATACCCTCCCTTAATGACTAAACCAAAATATTTAGTCATTATTACAATAAAAATATTAATTCCATACAATAACTTAACGAAAGTGTAGTTCTATTGTCATTACAACAATGTATCCAAATGTCCCTACTATTGCCATTCCATATTATTAGAGTACATGAGTAATAAGACACTAAAACTACCAAGTAGAGTAAGAAATGGCATTGAATATTGGGTTCACTATATTTTATTGTTCCTTGAATTGTTTTCATGTCTTTATTATGTCATGTTTTACTTGTTTTTCAAAGTGATCAACTCTAACAAAAAGTTTAGAATATACATAAAGACTAAAAAACATAGTATATCCCCTAAGGGATATTTTTGTATCGAGATATTGAAAACCCATGCCTACTAAATTCTATTATTGAATAATTTTAGGACATTTACTATTCATAACATACTTGTGTTTTTTTTGTATACCCCTTCCTCTTTCACCAACCTTCATGGAAAAAAATCCATTTTTTTTTTTACATTGTTATTTAAACCTGTGCTTGGTTTCAAAACCTACAAAATGGTAGTAAGATAAAAATTTACTCGCTCTTCAACTTGCACCTTTTGTTTCCCTAATCTTTTAGATTTCCCTTCCAACAAGTAAGGCAATACATCTTTCATCATGGTATGGTACCATTTAGACCTTTTGTGTTGGTCTTATTGATTTGATTTTGAATATTTAGAAACACTCTTTTGACCACTATAACTTCACTCTTATGATTTTTCCATATTTGAATCTTTTTCATTTGTAATACCAAAACTTGTTCCAAAAACATCATTAGCATGTAACAATACATTACTAATAGTAGATTGACTATTATCAAAAAATAATGGCACTTTCTCATTTACAAGATATTTACTCACCACAATTATCTATGTATATACATATAGTAATATATATTCATCTCTTTTATCACAATAACCAACAAACATGTATACTTTTTATAATATAGAAGAGTGGATCTAAAAACTCAAAAACTACTTACAATCATTGTTTTTATAAACCATGATTATTCCATTGTTGCATTATGTAAGGCTTGTGTGGGAATTTTGTTGAGAGTGTGCACAACTATATTCATATCTTCTTCCCAATACTGATGTAGTATATTTTATCTATCAACCATATACAATGCCATCTCCATGAGTGTCATGCTCTACCTTTACATGACTTCATTTTGTTGTGTAGAATATTACTTGTGTATACCTTCTTTCTTTCAAAATTTATATAATATTTAACAAATGAACTCATCCCCATCAATTGATGTAATATATTTTACATTTTTACCTATTTGTTTCCATACCATATCTTTCCAAGAAACAAATGTAGAGAAACATTATAAATTTATATGCAGAAAAAACCCACATTTTCCTAAAAATGTCATCTACAAGTAACAAGTAATACAAAGCTTGAGACATTGAAGGTATATGCATTGGACCATGAAAACCCACATACCAAATACAATGCACCATTAGCTCTTTGTTCCTTTATTATGTCAAATTAATGTGAAAATTACTTATTCACTTGACATTTTGAACATGCATTTTGACTCTTTTGAATAGAAAACATTCCATTTACCATGTTATTCTAACTTAATGTATGCAAATGTTCATAATTGAGGTGAAAATACCTCTTATGACATAGTTCTATAGTGATTTAAACTAGTTATAGTGCATATTATTTTCTTATTTTGGGATCAATAAACTTATACAACCTATTTTTACCAATACCAACAACAATGACTTTATATTCATGAATATTACTAATCATGCATTTTTTCCTTTAAATTCCACACAAAGAATAGGATTTAAAATTATTTCACTAATGGAAAGAATATTTTTCTTAATTTCATGGATAAATTAAACATTATGAAAAGTGTAAGTGACTTCAATGAAATATAAACATCTCCATGTCATTTCACATAGTGAACCCAACCATCACCTAAGGAAACTAATTCATTACATCTATCATCTTCTAAAAAGTTTGCATACTAGTATTTGTGACACATGTAGTGACTTGATGCCTCTAAATAATAATACCACATTCTTGACTTTATTGATTAATTCTATGCTGCCACAAATGTAAACTTACCCATTGAACTTTATTAATCTTCTTCAACCATATTTACAGATTGTGACTTCTTTCTATTATTTTCTAAATAATATTATTTATTATGACAACCTTTATTGAAATGATTAGTTTATTTACAATAAAAACATGTCCATTTATACTAATTTGAATTACTTACATTAATTTTGGAAGTTTCTTTTAATGAACTACTTATATTCCACTATTTTCCCTTACCTTTTGATTTTATAGTGAACATGCATTCTATAACAACTGATGTTGAGGTGATTAAATGTTCTTACCTCCTTGATTTTTTCATGATAAGTGTATACAACTTCTCAAAATCAAGGGCATGTGTCTCCAATATCATGTGAAATGACTCAAAAAATGAGTCATATGATTATGATAATTTATACATTACCATAGCAATCAAATTTTACCCATCTACAATATTATCAACTACTTTTATTTGATCACAAATTTATTTTAGCTAAATTCAAATATAGAACCACATCCTTACATCTTAGTCAAAAATAACATTTAAAAAATATAATACCCTTTTGGCTTCAAAATCCTAGTATTTAATTGTAAATTGTTTCCATAAACCAGAAGCAATATTGACATTCTTAACTGAATTATCAATGACTAAAATTTTTAATAACATCAAAAAAATTTGATGACGCTTATCATAGTCATAAAATTCATCATCCAGTCTAGTATCCTTGGTAAAAATGATCAAGATTTTGATTCTCACATATTGTAAGTATCTTGTGACTCAATAAACTAAAGTTTTTCCCTATCAATTTTTGAGAATCTAACAATAATAGGTGTTGTAAATTAGACATTCTTAAGTAGTTTTATATTAAAATAATTAAATTAAAAAAATTGGAATTTTTTTTACAAAAATTTCTTTTACACACTGATCCTACACTAAAACTAGAAATGGTTCCACCTTTCATCAACAAATTCTTTGTTGTTTATGAGAAACTAAATTAACTGTCTTTTGTAAAACTACCTAAAAATATAGAAAAAATTAATTTTAATTTTTAAAAACAATTTGGTAAAAAATCCTTTTTCACATGGTTATGATCATCTAACTGGGCAATCTGGAAAATTTTAAATACTGTGCTCTCTTATATTCACCATATATAGAATTAATATTGACTTTTCAAGTCACTCTAGGTAATTTTTAAGACAAGTAGGGTTTAAATAAATACTTAAGTTTAAAGTTTTTCCATTAAGCCTATTTTTCTCTAATTTTTATAAAATATTACAAACTCAGTTTGAAATATTATAAATTTTGATTTTCTAATAAAAAAAACCTATACAACTACAAAATATGGCATTTCACTTCTACTTATGGTACCCTCCAACATAGTTCAGTGCTCTCCTCACACTACAAGATGTTTCACACAAATGAGAATTGGTGTTCCACTTAAATTTCCAATGACTCGCCTCTCTTTCCAATGCCAATCTCTGATGTTTCACTTAGAAAATGAATTTTCCTTGATCAAGATGGCATTACAGTTTAAGAGGTCTTTCCCTTTGTCTAGGTGCAATTTCCACCAACTACTATGCTCCGCATAAGACTAGAACACCTTATTTCACTAGCAATCATGTCCAAATTACAATAGATGCACTAATCAAAATAAAAAGAATATAAATTACCATACCTTCAATAAATTGTTAGTATATTTTCTTGGAAAACCCATTAAAACATGTTAATATGTGTTTTTATGAGAAGTAAGATAAAGTTCAAAATGCAAACAAAAATATAGAACAATTTGAGTATTCATTTCATCTAGAATTAAATGTTTATTTAGAGAAATGAAGAATTGAATTATATAGAATGTTCAATATTGTTTTTTTATTTGATTAGGTAAAATAATTGGTTTTACAGGGACCATGAACCAAATTAAAAGTAAATTAAGATAAAGTATAAAAATCCCCGTGGGATGAGAGCCAAAAATGAGAGTATCAAAATAACAAGCTAACTATCATAGTGGATGACAAATTTAGTGGGAATTAAGAAGGAAAATTACTCTGAGAGGGAGGAGCCCTATGTGAGTACCTTAAAAGTCTCAGCCTCCTTAACATGCTTAGTTAATTTATTCTTGGTGATTTTGTTCAAATTGTTATTGCTCAGGCCTTCAGATCCTCATTTGACATTATCATTTTGGATTTCTCACACAGATGTTCCTTCTTTGGTGTCTTCTTGGAGGGGTAGTTTAGGGAGAGCTTTGAGGAAAAAATATCTACTACGTCAATTATGTACTTCTAGGGAGTAACTTCATCCATAGCCAAGTGTGAAAAGGATTGAATCATTGTAGAGGCCTCCTTATTAATGGTATTCCACTCCAAAATCAAACCTACCAACCACATCTTTACCTCATGTAATTTACTATTAAACCCTTCTAGATGATCCTTGTTGATTATTATCACCTCCAACATCATGGCCTTACCTTTACCTACCACCTTTATAGATTTCCATTCATCTAGCACAAGGGGTTTAGGCTTGATAATAATGAGTTTTAGGGGTAGATCACCGATAGAGCTCTTAGATGTGGGGTTTATGGGGGGGAAATCTAGGCAATAGGTAGTGGGATCCCAAGGTAGGTTCTTCTTCTAAGGAGTCCTCCTCTATAGAAGACCCCCCCCGGTGGGACTTCCTTACCTTGAAGGGTCTCACCATGTTCAGTATTATTATGTAATTGAATAAATATAAGTAGAACATGGTATAAAAAGACATTCAAAAAACCCATCATTTGATCTCTATATTTTAGAACTCTTTTCCTTTATAATTGATCATTATATAGAAATTACAAATCTCTATCGCTTCACATTCTATCTTTTCAGTTCAAGCTCAAATGAGTCCTTTCACATTCCATAGTCTTTTAGAATACATACAAAATTTGAATACATATAAAATGATATATGTTACATAAAATGTTCTACATTTCACACTTGTCATACATTTACACTCTGAGATTTTATAGTCCTAAGTCTACTACCAATAATTTCCCAAAATTAAATAGTTTTCTCACCTTGAGACAAAGTTATAGGAAGTGTACCTACTATTGGTGTTGTTATAATTACTTGTGCCTAAGGGTTGGTCTAAAAAACTACTTGCAATAATCATAAAAAGTGTTATTTATCAGTTTTCACCTCTTGCACACTTCTTATTTTCCCTTTCAAGTTTTAAACTAAGAAACATACCAATCTAAAACTCTTGTAGGTTTTTAATACATTTACTTAACTAGGAGACTTCCTTTTATAGGTTTTCAACCAACCTAGACCTGTAACTAATGTTTTTCACCTTCCCTACTATAAATTTCTTTAAAAAATTATAAAATTGAGAGTGCACAATACCTATAAAGATGGAGGAGGCATTGAATGTGTTGCTAAAGTTGGAGGAGGATACAAACATGGTGGTGTAATTGATGTTGTGTCAAAATATGGTGTTGCCAAAGAAAATGTCATTGTAGAAATCATGGCTAAAAATGATGCAACTACAAAGTCAGGTACTAGAGATTGTGTCTACACTATTTTAGACACCTCCCTATTTTATAAATCTTGTGTGAGATAGGCTGGTGGGATGGATTTGGGTTGATCAAAAATCATAAAAATTGATTTATTTAGGTGTGAAATATCTTTCTTGAATTGTTTCTAATCAATGAATACATCTTGGACCCTGATGATCAAAATGCATAATAGAACTTGGCACTACATGATTACTTAAATATTTGCATCCTCTGTGGTGGTAATGATAGCCTATTATGTGATATCTTTAGTTTATTTTCTTATGACATTTCTTCTAGTTTGTCTATGTATTATTGGGTTTAGATACAAAAAAACATGTTATAAAGCATGACATTCTACCATGTAGTCATTCTTTTTCATAAATGCCACTCTTGAGTTAAGATACTCCTTAAGCATAACATCCATCAAGTTTGGCATTGCTACTTGATCTTTCATGATGGTTTTGACCTTGACCTCATTTGATAAATCTGAATACACCTTACAAAGTGAATCTTATAGCTATTACTTCTAAACTAGCATACTGTGAGAAGTTTGGGTGGCTTGTTGTGCAATAGTGTCTAACACCTACTCATACTCCTCAAAGAGATATAAAAATATATTTATTTATGATTTTAGGTGTTGCCTTTACACTTATAACTGTTGAAGTTTATATGAATCCATCTAATCATTGGTGAGTCAATAAATCATTGTAGTGAATTGTTTTTATTCAAACATCACGTGATCTCCCATGACTTAGACCATAAGCACCAAAAAATTATCATCTATGATCATATGGGCCTTGACCAACCAATCATGCAAATCTATGTTTTCCTTCCTTATTTTTAAGTTGTGTTATTCCATTTTGAGGGCCTTATACATAATGGACTCTTGATATGTGGTTGCTCCCTCAACATACTTTTCCATTTTTAGTTGGATCACATCAAGTGACACCTCCTAACTTATTGTGTTAAAATTAAAGTAACTTGCAATAGTTATGGCTGGGGCTACTTGGTGTCATATTTTCATAATTGGGATTGTGAATCTTGTTCATCACAAAGATTTATCTTGCACATCTTATAACCTTTGGTTGGCTTTTTAAGATATATCATATTATGCACCTTCTAGTGTTAACCCTAAGCCTTGGGATGTATTATAAGGTTGTGTGGTATTAGGAATCTATTATTATTTTAGCTCAATTATCAAATCCACATGTGGATTTAGATACTCAACCTTCTCAGGATTAGTTGTGACTTTAATCTTCTTATTTACCTCCAAATCTTAATTTACCTTGGCATTTTCCTCTGCCTGTACCTTCGATGTCTATTCTACTTGTTGTGTAACATTCTTAGCATCTTGATCCTCAGCCTTTTTTTACTCTCTTCTTCCTAATTTCATAGGTCTTCTATTTTTTTCTCATGCTTTTCTTTGGACATTACATTAGCCTCAAAATAGTTCCTTTTCTCCTCATGTACTACCTTATCTTGTTAGATTTTATTTTTCTCATATTATTATTCTTATTGGTTCTTCTTTTGCTCCTCTTATTCATCTCACTTCTTATTTTTCAAGTGGCTTCTTCTTCATCATATTTATTATTTTTCACAATAACTTATTATTCCTTTTTATTCTCATGTGTATCTTGATTCTTTTTATGGTTGTTAAGGTGTGGATCCTAAAAGCTTCACCAAGGAGCGCATTTGACAGTTGCAAGTTTACACAGTCACCGACGTCAGTCAGGAGTAGTTTAGGAGACATCAGCATCGGCAGGAATCGATCGATGTCGGTCATAGGCAAGCAGGCAGGAACTGGTGTCGGTTACCTGTGCATCGAGAAAGCTATTTCCGTGGACAAAACCGAGTGTTTGCATGATGATTTTAAGTCGTAGTCTTAAGTCTGCGTCTCTATTATTAGTAAGACTATTTTTAGAGCCCTTGTTCAAGAGGCTTAACTGTTGGTTGTAAATGCATGCTCAAGTCTCCTAATTCTATATGTAGAATTAGATCTTCTTAGCTTAGCAGAGTAAATGAATGTTGAAGAACAGTATAGAATTGTATAGGTGAATCATTCCAGGTTGTTGGAGTTGATTATACATGAGAGAGAGAGAGCTCTTGAGGGATAGAGATCTAGAGAGAGATCTGTACATCTGAGAGAGGTGTGAAA
The DNA here is from genome assembly GCA_037957365.1 of Torreya grandis. Lineage (NCBI taxonomy): Eukaryota > Viridiplantae > Streptophyta > Pinopsida > Cupressales > Taxaceae > Torreya > Torreya grandis. The sequence continues at coordinate 597,437 of JARHVA010000190.1, forward strand.
GAAAGAAGTTTTTTCAATTATATTCCTTCTGTAAAGAGTTTAATACAAGTTTTTAGGGTGGTTTCTTGTATCTCTTGTTCTTTGCTACTTATCATTCTAGTTACTTATCTATCTGATTTAATTCCATGGTTTATTGCTTTCATAAGTGTAATCAAATTGTTGGTTGATCCCCAACAAGTGGTATCAGAGCCTTGGTTGTAGGTTTAGAGCTTGATATCCACAAGTGGTATCAAAGCTCAGGTTCACTAACAGGTGGTTTAGATCTGTGTAGTGTGTATTGATTACAGGTTACTCACAGGGGTTTCTGCAGGGATTTCTGTTTGAGTGGGAGAAGCAATGGCAGAAGAAAGTAAACTGAGAATGGAGAAGTTTAATGGCAAAAATTATCAACATTGGAGAATGCAGGACTATCTGTATCAGAAAGATCTATACTTACCGTTAGGTGGGATTGCAAAGAAACCCACAGACATGGATGATGAAGAATGGGAAGTTCTTGATAGAAAGGCTCCGGGGTCTATAAGACTGAGTCTAACATCTACTGTGATATCCAATTTATCACAGGCAAAGTCTACGGTAGAGTTAATGACTAATTTAGCAAATTTGTATGAAAAACCCTCAGCTTCTAATAAGGTATATCTTATGAAGCAGTTATTTAATTTGTGTATGTAGGAAGGTGGATCTGTATCTAATCACTTGAATGATTTCCATGGAATTGTAAATCAATTAATTTCAGTCAATATAGTGTTTGATGATGAAATTAAAGCTCTTTTAATATTATGTTCTTTGCCTAAAAGCTGGCATAGCTTAGTAATGGCAGTTAGTAATACTGCATCTGCTTCAAATATTTTAAAAGTAGAGGATGTTGTTAGTGTTATCTTGAATGAGGAAATTCGCAGGAAAAGCACAGAGAAAACATCAGGGAACGCTTTAAGTTTTGAGAGCAGGGGAAGGCAAAAAGAGAAGAGCAAGAAAGGGAGATCAAGATCTAAGTCTAAGGTGAGAGGAAGATCCAAATCCAGAAATGGTAGGAAGCCACAATGCTGGAATTGTGGAAAGATGGGACACATAAGCAGAGATTGCTGGTCAAATCCTAAGGAGGACAATCAGCACGAAGGAAAAGAAGAAGCAAAAGTTGTAGGTATTGCACAAGATGCTATAATATTCTCTTTGCATAATAATATAGAATCTTGGGTTTTAGATTCTGGTGCATCTTTTCATGCTACCCCTAATAGAGAATATTTTAGTGACTATATCCATGGAGATTTTAGAATAGTGTATCTAGGGGATGATGAGCCTTGTAAAATTATTGGCAAAGGTAAAGTGCAGCTAAAAATGTAGAATGGAAACACATGGGTGTTGAGAGACGTTATGCATGTTCCTAGCTTGAAGAGGAATTTGATTTCTCTAGGAAAGTTAGGGGATGAGGGTTGTACAGTAAATCTCACAACTGAATCTTGGAAGGTGACCAAGGGTGCACTTGTTATGGCCAGAGGTAAGAGAGTAGGTACTCTCTATTTATGTAATTGTGTTACTAATAATTCTCCTTCTGTATTATCTACTTCAGATGTGGATGCAAAATTGTGGCACTCAAGGCTTGGCCACATGAGTGAGAAGGGTATGTCAATTCTTAAGTCTAAAGGTAAGCTTTCAGATTTGAAAAGCATAGATCTGGATTTTTGTGAGCACTATGTTTTTGGAAAATAGAAGAGAGTGAGTTTTCTCAAGACTGGGTCAACAAAGAAGAAGCATAAGTTGCAGCTTGTTCACACAGACGTGTGGGGACCAACTCAGGTTGCTTATATTGGAGGATCACAGTACTATGTTTCATTCATAAATGATGCTACAAGAAAGGTATGGATCTATTGTATTAAGAAGAAATCTGATGTATTTGAGACTTTTAATATTTGGAAAGCTATGGTTGAGAATGAAATAGGCAGAAGATTGAAGTGCCTGAGATCTGACAATGGTGGTGAGTTCTGCAGCTATAAGTTCAACTGGTATTGTTATATGCATGGAATTCACAGGCAAAGGATGGTTCTAAGGACACCTCAGCAGAATGGAATTGCTGAAAGGATGAACAGAACAATTATGGAGCGTGCAAGATATATGAGATTACATGCTAGTTTGTCCTTAGAGTTTTGGGCAGAAACTGTTGATACTACAGTGTACCTGATTAATAGAGGACCCTCTACAGCTCTGGATGGTGGAATTCCAGAAGAGGCATGGATAGGTAAAAAGGTAGATCTATCATTTCTCAAAGTTTTTGGTTGTGAAGCCTTTGTGCACGTTGATAAGGAAAATAGAAAGAAGTTGGATGCTAAGTCTATGAGGTGCACATTTATTGGCTATGGCTTAGATGATTTCGGTTTCAAGTTTTGGAATCTAGGAACTAACAAGATAATTAGGAGCCATGATGTTGTTTTCAATGAAAAAGTGATGTATAGTGATTAGCTAAAGAAGCTGAATCAATCTGGGTAGAGCAATGGAGAATTGGACGAGGTGACAGTCCAAAATGAGCTTGCGAGAAAAAGAAATAATCACTTGCAGGAAAACACAGAGACTGACGTCGGCAAGGTAGGAACCAATGTCGGTAGAACAGAAACTGATGTCGATCATACAGAGACTAACATCGGCAGGACAAGCACTGACGTCGGTCAGGTAGAACTGGCGTCAGCCAGTAACAGGCCTAGAAGTGATTGAGGTCAGTCACTGTCAGAGAATTTGGGTGGACAGCGTGTTGTGAATGAGTCTCAAATGCCCATCAGGTGGTCAAAAAGAGTAAGTAAGCCTCCAATTAGATATTCCCCTTCATTATTCTATTTATTGCTAACTGATGGTGGAGAACCAGAGAGTTTTTAAGAAGCAATACAAGTGGAGTCCAAGAGTCAGTGGGAGCGTGGCATGGTTGAGGAGATGGAGTCCTTAAGAGAGAACCAAACATGGGACTTGGTTGAGTTGCCAGTTGGTAAGAGGACACTGAAGAACAGATAGACCTACAGGTTGAAGGAAGGTGAGAATGGATAGATTAGATATAAGGCTAGGTTGGTAGTGAAAGGATTTGCACAAAAGCTAGGTATTGATTTTGGTGAGATTTTTTCTCTTGTTGTTAAAATGACTTCTATACGGACTGTACTGTCTTTGGTTGCTATTGAGGATTTGCATCTTGAGCAGCTTGATGTTAAGACAGTGTTTCTTCATGGAGATTTGGATGAAGAAATATATATGGAACAGCCAGAAGGATTTGAGGTCAAAGGTAAGGAGAATTTAGTGTGTAGATTGAAGAAAAGCTTGTATGGCCTCAAGCAAGCTCCTAGACAGTGGTATTTAAAATTTGACAGGTTTATGACTGAGCATGGCTACAGTAGGTGTCAATCTAACCATTGTGTGTATTTTAAGAGATTGGATAATGGTAGACATATTATTCTATTGTTGTATGTAGATGATATGCTGGTTGCAGGATCACACATGCAGGATATCTCTGAGCTTAAGGTGAAATTAGCTCAAACTTTTGCCATGAAAGATTTGGGAGCAGCAAAGAAAATCCTTGGCATGAGCATTATGAGAGATAGGAAAAATCACAGGTTGATATTGTCTCAAGAGGATTATGTGAACAAGGTGTTGAAACGGTTCAATATGCAGGATGCTAAACTGGTAAGCACACCTTTGGCTGGACATTTTAAGTTGAGCAAAGAACAATGTCCTAATTCACATGATGAGGTAGAGTACATGAGTAAAGTTCCATATTCTTCCACAGTAGGGAGTTTAATGTATGCAATGGTGTGTACTAGACTGGATATTGCCCAAGCAATGGGAGTTGTAAGTAAGTATATGGCCAATCCAGGGAAAGAACATTGGAAAGCAGTTCAATGGATCCTTAGATATCTGAGAGGAACCAGCAGTAGGCATTTGTGCTATGGAGGTTCAGATACTTCTCTACATGGTTATGTAGATTCAGATATGGCAAGTGATTTGGATGGCAGGAGGAGCACCACAGGATATGTTTTCACTGTTGGTGGAACGGCGGTTAGCTGGATATCAAAGTTGTAGAAGGTTGTTGCCTTGTCAACTACAGAAGCAGAGTATATTGCAGTCACAGAGGCTAGCAAAGAGATGATATGGATGACACGGTTCATGGAAGAGCTTGGAAAGGAGCGAGAGAGTTTTAGATTATATAGTGATAGTCAGAATGCAATTCATTTGGCTAAGAATTCAGCCTTTCATTCAAGAACAAAGCACATACAGCTTAGGTACCACTTCATAAGACAGGTATTGGAGGATGGTGAGTTAAAGTTGGAGAAGATCCATACAGACAAGAATCCTACTGATATGTTAACCAAGTTGGTTACAAAGGAGAAGTTAAATCTTCATTCAACTTCTGTTGGTCTTCATGATTGAGTTGAAGATGGAGGAGCTAGAAGATGTTGCTGTACAGGTACTGGTGTAGCTGTTTATCTCCAAGTGGGAGATTGTTAAGGTGTGGAGCCTAAAAGCTTTACCAAGGAGCGCATTTGAAAGTTGCAGGTTTACACAGTCACCGACGTCGATCAGGAGCGACCGACGTCAGTCCAGAGCAGTTTAGGAGATGTCAACGTCGACAGGAATCGGTCGACATCGGTCACAGGCAAGCAGGCAGGAATCAGCGTCGGTTACCTGTGCGTCCAGAAAGCTATTTCCGTGGATAGAACCGAGTGTTTTCATGATGAGTTTAAGTCATAGTCTTAAGTCCGCATATCTATTATTAGTAAGACTATTTTTAGAGCCCTTGTTCAAGAGGCTTAACTGTTGGTTGTAAATGCATGCTCAAGTCTCCTAATTCTATATGTAGAATTAGATCTTCTTAGCTTAGCAGAGTAAATGAATGTTGAAGAATAGTACAAAATTATATAGGTGAATCATTCCAAGTTGTTGGAGTTGATTGTACTTGAGAGAGAGAGCTCTTGAGGGATAGAGATCTAGAGAGAGATCTGTACATCTGAGAGAGGTGTAGAAGAAAGAAGTTTCTTCAATTGTATTCCTTTTGTAAAGAGTTTAATACAAGTTTTTAGGGTGGTTTCTTGTATCTCTTGTTCTTTGCTACTTATCATTCTAGTTACTTATCTATCTGATTTAATTTCGCAGTTTATTGCTTTCATAAGTGTAATCAAATTGTTGGTTGATCCCCAACAATGGTCTTATTCTTCTTGGGTCTAGCACTCATATTCTTATTTCTTCTACTTTTTTCTTGATTCATTTTTAGCCTTTTTCTTTTCTTCTTTCTGAGCTTTCTCTCGCTTGATTTTAGCCTACGTAGATTTTTATTATGTTGTGATGTCCTCCTGATGAGATGGGGAATGTGAGGATTGAGGGAATGAAGCAGTTAAATGATGAGGGGAAGAGGAGTGATAAAACATCACCACTTTACATCACCTTACTAGTGCCTTTATGTGAGAAGGTGGAATGAGAACATTATTTAAGTGTTTATAGGTGTGGACCATCATATTAGGCTAATTCTCTACAACTTTTAATTATTTTGACTCAATATCCTCCACTACTTGTGGTGCAAAAATGAGCCCACATGTTCTATAATGGAAATAGAGGTCCTCGATGTTTTATGTTTTTTAGGTCTATGGATCATGAGCTATTGAGGGCTTGTTTATTATTCTATGGCTTATGTTTCCCCTAGTTATAGTTGGTTAGCTTGCACTATAGATTATCCTTATCCCACTTTAACTTATAATATGGTTGTTGTTCTATGTTTTCTATCTTATTCCTCTATGATAGAGTCTATTATGATTGAATCTAGAGGTGTGAGAATATCAACTATTATTTTTTAGGACATTACACACTTAGAAAATGTGTACTACTTTCCAAAAGAAAAATGATTTTTATTCTTCCTCCTCATATATATTTATCCTATGTCTTCCAACATAAACTTATAGATTTATTTCTTTATGATGCCAAGTTGTGTGAGATCATACTCTGAAATAATATTGGGCACATTTTCATCATTGAGCCAGGGGTTATTTCATGATTCTTCATCTTTGGATTTTTTTTATTATCTACATAAATGCCTTCCTTTTCCCCTTAATAATCTCTATTGGAGTCACTAATGTCTAAGGGTGTATTTATTGTTATGTTTGCACATCTACTTATGGGTGCACCATTGGTTTTTGTGCTCTGGGGGCCATATAATGCATAGGTGTCAATATTCTTTGTAGTAATTCTTATTGCATCAGAACCTCTATTTGCACATCTAACATGGTGATAAAGAATATAAATGGGACATGTGATGGTTGGCAAGTCCATGAAGTCGCACCAACATTCCACTATGAAAATTAGTGATTTTACATGGGGTGAAAGGTACTCCATCACATTAGTGGGAACCCTAGCTTGTGATGCTTTAAGCACATGCACTTTAATCCACCATTGGTTAAAGTTTGAAAATGTGCATATTAATAACCTAATCTGGTCTAATCTAGATTTTATATAATGGTCACATGCCAAAAATCTCCATTTGATGTCATAGGACTATCAAGAGAATTCAATAAAGTAGAGAAATAATACTATAAATTGATATTGAAAAGTCTATGATGCACTTGAAATAATATTTTCCAATTTGGAAATAATCTTGGCCATAATTAATCTCTATCCAATTGAAATTATCATTTAGCTATATCATTAGATAGGTAATTTTAATTACCCCTTACATTGTCTAGTAAGCACTCTTAGTGATCTGCCATAATCTCCTTGAAATACAACCAAAGAGAAATTGCACTGTGGAATCTTGTACTAAATCAAAGGGGATTCCATTGGATCTTATAGCATAATTATCCATTGTGTATTAATGAATCATAAGGGCCTTGGTTTTATATGTCATGAGAGTTTTAGCTTGCACTCAAATTAATGTTGCACTTGCCATTGTTATTATGTTGATGTGTATGGTCACATCCTTAGACAAGTGCATTACCTCTCATTATTTCAACTTAGTAGTGTCATCACCACCTCATATAACTACCCAAAAGTTATAATCATGATTAATCATTCATCACTTGACCCTCATATTTGATTTTTCATGGATAGGGCTCCTAGTTGTGTAACAATAGTGGGATCAATGCCAAACAAGTTTGTCTCTATTGTGTCTAAGAAATCAAAGGGGTCAAGGTCATCTTAACTTATCTATTTTAATGCTAACCATATTCCCATTTCATCCTTTATGTCATTCAACTATATGATAAGCTATAATCAGCTCATTTTTATTATGTTGTGTTATAAACTTGGAGGGTTTTATGCTTAGGTAAATATTTAAAGATTGGATCTCAAAAGGATCATGTGTTGTAATGGTTTTGATATGTGTTTCAATTTTTATGCCCTTTATTAATCTAGCTTTGATTTTCTCCATATGTCTAAAACTTTGCATTGAATTTTGCTAAGTTATTTTTTAATATTATGATCTTGGTTTAAATGCCATTATTTTTTATGATGTGGCCTTTGTGTTTCATTGGATATATTTATTCCTTTGGCTTATGGCCTTCATTGATGTGATGTGCCATCTTTATTCTTATAAAAAGTTTCATTTATTGTACATAATCTCAGTGTAACATTTTGATATATACTTTGGAAAAGATGTAATATTTGAATTGATTTATCATTAATTACATTGTGTATGACTATTTGTTACTTGTCCTCCATACCCCTTTTGTCATTTCTTCATTCTTAGACTTAATTTCTTGATCCTAAATTGACTCGTTATAACTTCTCTTCACATTGATCCTTCATTTTTTTATATACTCTATGATATTGACTTTTCAAACAATATTTTGATAGTCTATAATATAGAGACCACATTATATACAACTGCACTAAAATCCTACAAAAATATAATAAAATAATAAAAAAACACAAACCCTAACTACATCTTGCTACTCAACACCCATTCAATTTTCATCATGATATTAATAGAGATCATTGGTAGTAAGGCTTAAACCTAAAACCATTTACACATTATGAAATAGTGGTTCCTTGAATTTTTTTTAATACTATTGTTCCTTAATGCAATACTTCATGGATGGTGTATGGCCCTTTCCACCAAATGTGTAGTTTACCTTGATGTGCCTAAAATTTGATATCATAAAATAATGTTAGCTACTTGGATTTAAAAAATTAGATTTTAGATTATGATCATTCCATTCTTTTTTACTTTTTTTATTTATTTCCTGTGTCTAACTTTCTCTTTGTTGAGTTTTCTCCTTGCCAGTTAGATCCAACATTCTTGCCTGAAGTGAATCTTGATCTCCTAGCCACGTGATCAATGTGATTCACAACTTAGAACTATATATTCCATAGGAATAATTTTTAATATTCCATAGACTAACTATAAAGGAGTGAACACACTTATAGTTTTTCTAGTGGTAAATCTTCATTAATTCATGAATATTCCATTTTCCTAAATTTGGATTTGGTAATTTTTTGGGACTAGTAAAGAGCACTAGGTCACCTAAATTTTTAGGTTGTAAATTATATTTATAGATTGACTCACCTATTATTTTCAACTAGTTCCATAATTATGAGTATATATCACCATGGAATTGAAGGGCATTCTGCCCAATTTCATAAATACATATTATATATAATATATTATTACCACCTATCTAATCTATATAAAGAAGACCACTTTGGGGATTCTTTGACATTTAGTAAATTACATTTGGGCAAGATAGAATTTACCTTATTTCAGAGGCCAAGAGGTTATAATGGGATTACTGAATAGGATAGAGCTTAAAATGCATGAGGAAGTCAAAAATAATGAGATAATATGGAAGACTCTATAAACCAGGGGATTCACAAGGTTCATGGGAAAAATTTAAGGCCATAATAGGCATGTTTCAACTCTAATAGAGAATTATTAAGAGGACATAACCATTACCATTAATGGGGTCTTAATTGAGACTATAAAATATTTGATAGCACATGTTATAGGATTGGAGATGGAGGTCACCAAAATTTATAAATTGGGCAGTGACTACAAAAAAGAGAAGGATAATTTTCTATCAAAGGGTGAATCTCTAGAGATACTTCATCATGGATTTAATTGAGAATCAGTACCAAGGCCCTTTAGAGAATTAGATTTTCATTTGATTCAATACATCACCTTTGAAGTTTGGATCAATGTGATTAGATGGTCTCTATTTATTTTCCTACACTATTTTAGGCATGCAATGTGCATCATCCTTCCTTTCTATATCCTGATATTGTTAGAGACATCCATTATGAAATATAAAAATGGAAAACATCCTACTCCCATATATGAATGGGTTATATTTCTCATCCATAAGTACTTCAAAGGGATGAATCATATCACTCTAGAAATTCTTAATACTCAAAATAAAATAGATGTTGGAAAACCTATGGACATCAAAAAAGTTAATAAGATTTGGATCAAATATCCTAGTAGTGTCTCCTCCAAGGTTAAATATTTTAAGTTTTCTAATAATACTTCTAATATTCAAGATAGTAACATTAAAATGTGTCTGAGGAGTGTAGCCAAGGAACCACTTGTGTCAGTCAAGAATTTGGGTAATAATGGTAAAATAGGGCATTATTTAGGGGATTCTATTTTGTTTGAGGAAGATGCAACTGGTACAGAGGATGAAAACAATAAAAAAATATTTTGTAAAGGTGAATATGGAAACCCAATCCAAGAAAATTGATTCTATGAAAAGGAATACAAGAGAAGAACCCAAGGAGAAAGGAGAAGACTTTATAGGTAAGCAGCCTCAGGATCTAAATGAAGATTTTAATAATTTAGTGGGTTATTTAAAAATGAAACAAAACTTTGATAATATGGAAGAGGAACTAAACTTACAAAATTCCATTATGCATTGGTTCATGAGGAAATTGACAAAACTTAAAGGGAAAGTCAAATATTTGCAATAGGAGAATGAAAGATTGGTACAAACCAATTATGATAAGGATTTTAACCATCAATTTTAGAGTCTCCAACTGAGGTTTGGTATGCTTGAAATCGAAAATGAAAATCTAAAAAATAACATTAGCTTTATTATGAATTATAGCAAGGCTACTATGTACGAGGGGATAAAAAATGTGTAAAATCTAAGATCTCATCTGGGGGATCTATTTGAGATTAGGACTCCAAGCAAAGGCAAAGGTAAACAAATTTTACTGTATCATTTGTCATAAATATGTTGATAAATAAAATCTTCTCCATAAAATCGATTCAAAACTCAAAATAATGAAGAGCTGTTGGGAAGACATATCTAAAAATTTAGACATGGAATAGGCTTTAGGTTCACTTTTAGCTACTTTATACTCTTGGATTATCTTTCACTATTTTTGAGTTATATTTGGGTAATTTTGTATCTTCTTTTGGTTATGTTTATTTTTATCTCTTTTGAGGACTCTAGCAGTCTTTTGGTTTCTTTTTATTTGTACTTCTCTTAGGTTTTGGGGACCCTAGCCAAAAAAAAACCATTTAACCTTAATAAAAAATATAATAATCACCCAAATATATTTTTTAGATGATCGAGATTCATCTATATTTATTATATGTCAAGATAGAGATTATTTTCTATAGATGCCTAATTATTTATTATGGATGCTTGACCATAGTCTTTAGACATACCATAGACACCTGGATACACAGTCTAAACACTAGAATACATGTTATTGACACCTGGATACATAATCTAGACACTATAATAAATGCTCTAGATACTCAGTTGTTTCATATGGATACTCAACCATAGCCTGTAGACATGATGACATTAGACTACACACTCTAGATGCCTATCTACATGGTTTAGATGTTAGACTACACACTCTAGATGTTTGAATATATAGTATAAACATTAGACTACCTACACTATATGTTATACTACACACTCTATATTCCTAACTACATATTCTAAGCACCAAACTACACAATCTAGACACCCATTTACATAGTCTAGACACCCATCTAGAGTACATGCTCTAGATGCTATTATAGATGTTAGACTGCATGCTCTAAATTCTTATTTAAATAATTTAAAAAAGGTCATCACTAATATATTTCATCATAAATATTTATCACATATTTGGATTCCTTTCAAAAAAATATATAATTTCAAAACAATAATCATCTTGACCTGAATTCGTATGTAAAAGTTATGCTCATTTGAAGCTAGTTATAGAGACTACACTCTCTAGATGACTGAACACAAGCTCTATATAGAGGCCATAGGTTTTATACATCCAACTAAAATATCTATAAAATTACTATAATATATATATAGTGACTACAAGTTCTAGATAGTGACTACATGCTCAAATGGTGACTACAAGCTTTAGATGGTGACTATAATCTTTAGACAATGAGTATAAGTTATCGACAGTGATTATAGGGTACAGATGGTGATAATTAATCTACATACTCTATAGAACATCTAAAATATCTATATAGTATGCATTATACTTTAAAACATGTGTATAAATTTTTTGGTTGGGTGACACTTAGGGTTTACTTTCATGATGAAATGACTTTCCCTTTAGTTTGCCATGATTTTGAAATGTAATTTTCAATATTTGCCATAATTTTACAAAGAGATTTTTCTTAGGGGCCCTTAAAAAATTCCTATACATGCTTATAAGTATTCTTGTATGCCCATAGGATCATAGGAATTCAATCTTCTTAATTATCTCTCTAGACATTACATATTTTTGTAAGCATCTTCTCAAGTACTTTGTTTAGATGCTTCTACATGCTCATTGGATTGAGGATGATAGTTTGTGCTCTTATGGTGAAATTTCATTAATTATTATATCAGGTCTTCATATTACTAATCAATATGTGTGTTCCTCTATCACTGATCAACCTCATCGAACATCCAAACTTGGTAATGATTTTGTCACTAAAAAATTTGGTTGTCTCTTTCACTGCATCTTGGTTTCATAACAAATTCTACCCATTTGGTGAAGAAATATATCATAGTAATTATATACTTAGCATGAATATGTTTTGTTGGTAGATTAATAGGTCCTAAAAATTTAATTACCCATTACTCAAAGGGTTTCATTGTTGACATTGGATTCAAAGGCATTTTATCCCTTTTATTTGGCATTTTTATTCTTTGACAGATATCACAAAACTTTTTATCTCTATACACATCCAAGAATAGTGTAGGCCATCACAAGCCAATCTATAATATCTTACACATAGTTAATTATCTTTTAAATTATATTTCTATAATTCCTTGGTATGCTTCTTATACTAATTATGATATCTTGTGCTCCAAGGATACTTTATGAAACACATCATCCTTACCCATTTTGTATATAAAGCCATTAATAATCTTGAAAGGTATGGCCCATGTGATCAACTATTTTCTATCTTTTTTGAAATAGTGTGCAATAAAAACCCTTGTTATAGGAAAATGGCTATGCCTTCCTTATTTTATGGAATCACAAAAACTATGAATAAGTGTGCATCCAATGACTCATCTTTAAATTATTATGGCTCCTCACCATTCCTTATTCATCTAAGATGAACTAATACTACAATTTATCTTCCTATTTTCATGTTGATCTTAAATTTAAAAATTTGGAATAACATTAACCACCTAAATATCCTTCTACCTAGCATAGGCTTATCCACTAGGTATCACATAGCTTGGTTATCTTTAAAGAATTAAAATGGTGTTGTGAAGAGATAGTGCTCAAATTTATAAAGTGCAAACATCACAACCAAGTCCTCTTGCTCTACTATAGTATAATTCTTATCTATTTAAGACAATTTTATGCTTTCAAAGTGAATTGGGTGATCCAAACCTCTGTCTCTTGGTTGAGCCAATATAACCCCTATTGTGATTCCTTAAGTGTATACATGCACATGGCATAGCTTAATCCAATTAGGGAATACCAATATGGGATTTTTTACCAACCTCTATTTCAAATCCATAAAAGATGCCTACTACTCATTAGTCCACTCAAACTTTGTATCCTTGCATAATAATCTATCTATTGGCGCATATATAGTTGTGTACCCTTTTATAAAATTTCAATAATATTATGTATGTCTAAGGATGAATCTCATTTAGGTAGAGATTATAGGATGTGGCATACTCACAATGACTATGAATTCAACTTGGTCATCCAAAATACCATCGTTGCACATTATGTGGCCCAAGAGAACACCAAAATGTGTAAAAAAACACTTTTTAAAATTCAATGTGATATGTAGAGCTCAAAATCATTCTAACATGAGTTTCAACTTAGGTAACTGTTTTTTGAATAAATAAAATATAACCCAATCATCAAGATAAACTTCTAGGAAGTTATGGATGAAATCTTTGAACACAATGACCATAACCCTAAAAATAATAATAGAATAATTATTAAGACCAAAAGGCATTGTATTATTATAAAAGGATCCCATTCTATTAAAAATGTGGTATTATAATGATATTTGACTATGATTAGTATTTGGTGATAGCCACTAAAACCATCTATGAAGGAATAGACTTTGTGTCTTGTGACTGACTCCGAAACTTTGTATGTAAAGGGAATTAGAAATGGGTCATTTACATAGGCATTATCCAATGCCCTATAGTCTTTATAAACTTTGATTTCTCCTAAATTTCTAGGTTGCACAACCATTGGACTTACCCATTATTCATTTTCTATTGGATATATAATCCCTACTTTCTACATGCAATCGATTTCCACCTTAACTATAAGCTTCATATTGAGATTTAGCCAATCTAAGCACTTCTAATAGACCATGCACACTCTTTAAGTTATATGTGAATCTCTCCCAATGAAGGATCTAAACCCTTAACTTATGAAACCTTTTTTGGGAACACATATTAATAATATTTTAGAAATTACAAGCCTTCTAATATCTTTTATTATGGCAAATAGTCAACAAAAGTCTTAAGCTTTAATGCATCCTTGATACCAATGTTTCCTACCAATTTATTTAACATTTATTTATATATCTTATTGGACCCACTTGGCATAGAGTGTCTTAGTATTCTCTGCCATTATTATTCTTGGATGCTCAAATTCTATAGCTACGCATCTTTAGTATACTCTATAATTTAGTATTTTGGTTCTTTTACTTCTCACTCAGCTTCGAAGAAACCCTTAAAGTCTAGGTCCTCATCATTGTCACTAGATTATGCCTATTCTCTATCATTCATAATTATATTATAGGGTTACACCAAAAACTACTCTTTCTTCATACTATCCTTGTAATTTTATATAGTTATATTCAAATCTCTAGTTGCATCTTCCTATGAAAAGGAATTCATCGTAGTGCTTAGATCATCTTGTCACCCATGACATAATTTTTTTTCAAATTTTTAATAATGTTCCACACTGGGGGTTTCTCATCTTCAAATATAAAGGTTTGAATAAAATCCTTCTAAAATTATGGCCAATTTTTAGTTTCATGCCTACGTTATTGGTGTATGTACCATGTTCTTGGAAGAGGTGTTAGAATATACTTAAATACATGTACCTAGTATATAGGTTCTACACCCTATGAAGTCCATACGTCAGTGAATTTATGAATATTCATTTTAGAACATTTTCCTTCAATAAAAATGGCTATTAAATCATGATTGCATCATTATTTTAAACCAAGCTCATGATAATTTGTAAGCATTTTATCAATGCAATGAATTTCACTTGTGTACTTCCCACCATGGTGCAGTATTGGAATTTAGAGTAGAATTCAACACACTGACTCGATGATATATACTTGAAACATATTTCTCAAATCTAAAAATAAATTATCCCAAGTATTTATTTGTAAAGTATGGAGGTAATTATCACTCTATATCCAAAAAATTCTCATTGGTCTCACCTCATGGTCTCTTCTTACCAATTTTAGCATATGGGTATCTAAATCATCATTTATAGAAAATGTAAATTCCCATGTTAGAGCACTTTCCTGAGTTGGTTTAGTGTAATCCATGTCTGTCACACCACTTGAATTATCAAGTCTATTTTAGACCTTATTAGTGATCTCAAAGATGGAGACTTAGATATTCCTATATGTAAATGTGGAACTTGTTTTTTTTTTATCATATGTATAGATGAAGGATATTATTTTTGATACAAATGCCAAAATGGTTTTATCTCTAAATAGAAAAAATTAAACTTTGTAGCTTGTAGTGCATTGTGCTTAGACTTTGTGTCAACTTTAAACCAATTGTTATTATAATATTCATTTTGGGCCCTTGTTTCATTAAGTATAGAATCCATACCAACTTGATAAAAATATCAATGTGAGGCAATCATTTGGGATGATTGCTATTTTGGTATCTTTTGCACCATCTAGAAGAATTAATGCACATCTTGTGCTAGCTGGTAGGCAACTAACCAATTTAATGATTTCTTGGGCATCTTCAAGAAGTGACTATACATGGTAAGTAAAGTCTAAAGGGATTAAGGTAATGGATCTGGTAGAAATATTACCAAATCTCCATCTCGGTACCCAATGTGTGCATCTCCACCCTGGCAGAAGGTGCTCCCTTAGCCTATAAAAGATAGATCAAACTAGTGAGCAAAGAGACAAAAATTTGATGTAGGAAGCTTTGAAGAAATAGAATTAGATATGTATGTTTTGGCCACCATTAGTGTTAGGATTAGCTTCTATGCCTTTCAGGGTCTGTTCGTATATGCCCAAGCTCACCTATGAGACTATTCTTAGTTAAGTTGCTCTAGTAAAGTATATTTTTTATTTTCAATATAATTTACTCTTTTTTATTGAATGTTAATCAATGATATATAAGGGTTAAAATAAGATATGGACTCTAGTTTATATGACTTTGTTATTAATCCTTGAATGCGTAATGGCTATAATGTTGTAGTTTATAATCATATATGTGAAGAATGTGTATTCAACCTTTTGGTTTATAGAATTAATGGCATCTCTATAAATTATGATGATGTCATCATACTATATAGGAATAACCTAAGTGTAGATAAGAACCCACACTAAATGATGATATCTTTGCATGAAGCATGAGCCTAGTATGAAAAATTGAACTAAAACATCCCCTTGACCCTTTAAAATCACCTGAATGATGATAAGCATAGTAAACAAAGGCTTTCATGCCAAAAAATATCTATCTAGTTTGCCCCCCTCTCTATATAGGCTATATGGGATATATATAATGGGGAGTACCACTATAGAGAGTGTTATCTTTCCTTAGATATATAGTTGGTGAGTGCCAACCTCAACGTGCACTATGTATATAATTAGTGGTGAGCCATTGGGAGATAAGAGATCTAGTTAGTGGTGATGGGGAAGCCATCCATTGGGAGATAGGAGATAGGAGATCTAGTTAGTGGGTGGGTTTAATCATTTATGATCCATCCATTGGAGATACATGATAAGAGCCAAGCCTAACTCTTTATCTATTTGGTAACCCCTTAAGACAATATAACCACCTCAATATAGGCTTGCACCTAAATGGATCTAGAACTAGTCCCCCAAATGGACTTACACCTATAGACCATCAAGCTTAGCCTAGACAAGGCTTGCACCAATGAATCTAATAAAATCCTTTTTCAAATAACCAAGTCTTATATGTGATGCATTGTGCCATGGTACTACTAGCCCAATGCAAGCCCTAGTTATTTCTTTGATGTGCTTTAGGTGAGCGCATAAGGCTTGTGTTTTATGTGAATTGATGCCAGTACAATCGATTATTAAATTTTGAGCACTATGGGAATGTACTATGTTTTTACCTAGTTGTAATAAGTCTATAACTAACTTAGAAAATTTAATGAGCACCTAAATCCATATTTGATGAATTGACCTCATTTTCTACAACATTTTTGTTTCATTGTCAGGACCTGTATTGAATTTTTTTATTATAATAGTGTTATAGAATAATGTTCCAACTCTCCCTCGAGATCATCGAGTTTTAGATATAATAGGTAGAATATAGATTTGCATTGGATCATCCATCCTATAAAGGACAAAAGCCAAGAAATTGGGTTCAGAATAACATGTATGATGCTTTGTATGAGGTCTTCTTCTATGAAATACCTAAGCATGTGTACCAATTTTTGGCTACCTATGTGACCCATAAAAGATAAAGATATGGATATCACCTTGAGATCTTGAGACCCTATATGCAACTTGGCCTAGAGCAGTAGATAAATGGTTACAAGGAGTGTTGAATAGTTATATGTTTAAGTTCATTATTTCCACATACTCCTACCCTGAGGAAGTAGAGTATTATTTTTTGCATGAATTGAGATGCACATTTTTGAAAGAGTTAAGTGAAAAACTCAAAAAACTAATGGTGGATTATGGCTTTGAAACTTTGAGAATGAAAGGTTAAAGTCCTTTTGCATATAAGTAGTGCAAAGGTAGAGAAGGGGGTGTCTAGGTGAAGCACAATGGAAGGGGATGAATAGATTGACACCTAAGAGCTTAGGAGATATACTTATAATAAGAGATGGTGTAGGTTGATGGATGATCTAGAACCTAGACATTCTAAAAGAACCCATAGCAAGCAGAAAGGGCATGGGGAAGGATCTCTTGAATTGTAACAACACGAGGAGGAGAGAAACAATGAAGCCATAGATTGAGATCAATAGTTGAAAGGTGTAGAATGTGTTAGGTTCCTACAAATTTGGTGACTGAAGATACATCAATTTCATTTACCCCATTTGAACCTATAGTGCAAGCTCAAACATTGGATCCCCCATGAGAAGAAAGAAGAGTGATAACTTACCTGTTGTCAACATAGACTTTATATGTTTTATATATTTGGAGTATAATTTCAAGATTGAATAAGTTATTCATTATGAGGAATTGAGTGAGGATACGTCTAGACCATTAGGTGTTAGTTAACCAAAATAGAAAGA
Organism: Torreya grandis; assembly: GCA_037957365.1. Classification (NCBI taxonomy): domain Eukaryota; kingdom Viridiplantae; phylum Streptophyta; class Pinopsida; order Cupressales; family Taxaceae; genus Torreya; species Torreya grandis. The sequence continues at coordinate 615,302 of JARHVA010000190.1, forward strand.
GAGTTAAAGAATTCTAGCTTAGTCAATGTTAGCTATGGAAAGTGGGAAATAACCATCAAAAGTGGCTCAATGTCACAAGTTCATAGTATAGTGCCATCATCATCAGCACCAACAATAATAATAGGGAAAATACCTAACCCAGTGGCTAGAGGCATTAGAGGACCACTACCAAGAAAAGTATAGGGAGACAAGTACCCCAAATGGTAGTTTTCCCCTAGTAACAAATATACTATGAGATGGCCATGTACTTGCCATAGTATCATAGCATGGAGAATGTGATAGAGCATATGCTAAAGTTTGAACTATAATGGCACGTGTGGAGCATCACCTAATTAGAGCATAAGGAAACTCAATTTTTGATAACTCTATTAAATCATTCTCATACTTGGTATAGGAAATTTGATCCTAACTAGGCTATGGTTGACTATGACACCTTTAAGGAAGTATTCATGAAGAAATTTGACATACTAGAGTTTGAACAACAGAGAATCATTGTGCTCAAAGAAATTAACCAAGGACTCTTAGAGATCATGGACCTATATGATGCAAGGTCTAAGACTCTCATTTCTATGCTTTTTTATGACATTCACCTCTCCTAGCATGCATAATGGTTAATTGGAGGATTGTTAGTACCATTCAAAAGAGTGTTTCCCATGAAGACATTCATAGACCCTCATAAAGCCTATAAAAGATAAATCAAACTAGTGAGCAAAGAGATGAAACTTTGATGCAGTAAAGCTGTAAAGAAATAGAATTAGCTCTATATGTTTTGACTACCATTAGTGTTAGGATTAGCTATAATGCCTTTTAGGATCTATTTGTACATGCCCAAGCTCATCTATGAGCCTATTGGTAGTTAAATAGCTCTAGTAAAGTATATGCTCTATGTTTAATATAATGTACTATGTTCTATTGAATTTTAATTAATGAGATAGAAGGGTTAAAATAAGACATGGACTCTAGTTTATATGACTTTATTAGTAAGCATTGAATGCACAATGGTTATAATGTTGTAGTTTATAATCATGCATGTGAAGAATGTGTATTCAAGCTTTTGGTTTATGTAATCAATGGAATATTTATAAACTATGATGATGTTAGCATACTATATAATAATAATAATAATGTACATGTATATAATAACCTATGCCAAGCAATGATATCCTTGCATGAAGTGTGAGCCTAGTACAAAAAAATTAACTAAAGTATCCCCTTAACCCTGTAAAAGCACCTAAATGACAATAAGCATAGTAAAACAAAGGCTTTGGATTACACCCAAATGGGCTTGCAACTATAGACCATCAAGCTTAGCCCAGACAAGGCTTGTGCCAATGAATCCACCAAAATCCTTTTCTCAAATGACCAAGTCTTATATGTGATGTGTTGTGCCATGGTATAGCTAGCCCAATGTGGGCCCTGGTTCTTTCTCTGAATTGCTTCAGGTGAGCACATAAGGCTTGTGCCTTATATGAATTAATGTCAGTACCATTGAGCATTAAATATTGAGCGCTATGAGAATGTACTATGTTTTTGCCTAGTTATAATAAGTCTAGAACTGACTTGGAAAATTGAATGAACATCTGACTCCATATTTGATGAATTTATCCCCTTTTATATAACATTTTTGTTTCATTTTTGGGACATTTGTTGAATTTTTTATTATAATGGTGTGACAAAACAATTCTCCAACTCTCCCTCAAGAACATTGAGTGTTGGCTGCAATAGGTAGAATATAGATTTGCATTGAGAATCCATCCTATAAAGGATAAAAGTTTAGAAAGTGGGTTCAAAATAGCTTGTATGATGCTCTGTATGAGGTCTTATTCTATGAACTACCTAAGCATGTGTACCGATGGTTGGCTGCCTATGTGACCCATAAAAGACAAAGTTATGGATAACACCTTGAGTAGATGAAGGAGCACTTAGAGAGGATTAAGACCCTAGATGCCACTTGGACTAGAGAAGTAGAAAAAATGGTGGCAAGGAGTATTGAATAGTTATATGCTTAAGTTCTTTATTTCCACATACTCTTACCTTGAGGAAGCAAAGTATCAATTTTTGCACAAATTGAGAGGCATGTTTGTGAAAGATTTTAGTGAAAAATAAAAAAACTAATGGTGGATTATGGATTTGAAACTTTGATAATTAAAGGTTAAAGTCCTTTCACATATAAGCAGTGAAAAAGGGGAGAAAGGGTGTCTAGGTAAAGCACAATGGAAGGGGACAAATAGATTGGCACCCAAGAGCTTAAGAGATGGACTTATAATAAGAGACAGTGTAGGTTGATGGAAGATTTGGAACCCAGAAGTGCCAAAATAACCCATAATAAGTGGGAAGGGCATGGGGAATGATCTCTTGAATTGCAGTAACATAAGGAGGAGAGGAATAATGAAGCCATAGATTGAGATCAATAGTTGATGGGCGTAGAATGTGTTGGGTTCCTAAAAAATTTGGTGACTAAAGATGCACCAGATGTACCTACCCCATTTAAACTTATAGTGTGAGCTCATGCATTGAATTTCCTATGAGAAGAAAGAAGATTGATAATTGACCCTATTGTCAACATAGACTTTAGATGTTTATAGATTTGGAGTATAATTTCATGATTAAAGAAGTTATTCCTTACGATAAATTGAGTGAGTTTACCTCTAAACCATTGGGTGCTAGTTCACCAAAATAGAAAGAGAGCACAAGCATTCTAGCTCAAACAATGTCAGTTATGTAAACTAGGTAATAACCCACAAGAAGTGGCCTAGTACCACAATTCAATAGTACAGTGTCATCATCATCATCACATCATCAACACTAGAAATAATAATAGGGTCAATGCCTAACCCAATAGCTAGAGGCATTAGAGGACCAATACCAATATAAGTACTAAGGAGATAAGCACCCTAAATGCTAGCTGTGTCCTCGTAAAAAATATACTGTGAGATGGCCATGTACTTTCTAGAGTATCATGGTGTGGATAATGCCATAGAGCATATGCTAAAGTGTAAACTATAATGGTATGTGTGGGGAATCACCTAATAGAAGCACAAGGCAACTCAATTTATGATAACTCTATTAGATCGTGCCCATACCTAGTATAGGAAATTTGATCCTAACCAAGCTATAGTTGACTATGACACCTTAAAGGAAGTATTCCTAAAGGAATTTGACATACTAGAGTTTGAATAGAAAAGCATCACCATGCTCAAATATATTAACCAAAGACTCTTAAAGAGTATGTGCCTATATGATGCAAGGTTTAAGACTCTCAATTCTAAGCTTCCTTATGACATTCACCCCTCCCAGCATACATAATGGTTCATTTGAGGATTGTTAGTACCATTAAAAAGAGTGTTGTCCATGAAGACATTCATAGACCCTCATGAAGCACTTGAAGCTACACTTAGAGTTGAGGTAGTCAGAAGCACTGATACTAGGATTAGCCCATTCATGGATGTGTAAATTACATCTATGGCCTCCCAACTCTAGAATCTGACCACTAGTTTTTTTTAAGATGCTCATAGTGGGTTATGGTACACTGATTGTGAAATGGAAGGCCATAACAGGAATAACTTCCCTCGAAGGAATGTGCACACATTGCTTCTAATATTTGAGGCCTATCATGAAGTGTATGATGTCTGCAACTGCCCTTTATTATAATATTCTAGTTAGGTTAACATGACCATATATTATTGTTTATGTGAAACCTACACTCATACCATAACTAATTATTGAGTAATTGATGAGATGCATGAAAACATGGAAAGAGGTGCATGATAGGCAACTACAGTTGTTAGAGGGCAAGAAAATTAAGGGAATAAGGGTTATGGCCAATAGAATGTAGGCTATAAAATGTAATGAGGTGTTATAGGACGAGGTGGAGGATGTAGTGGTGGAAGGTTCCCACCCTACTCATGTTACAAGTGTGGTTCCATAGAACACTATAAGCATAACTTCCCTACACATCCTATGTGTGGGTATTGTCAAGGAACCTATAAAGATGAGTAATGCCCCAACTTGTATAAAAAGTTGACCCAATGCTAACTTGGTATAGACAAGGGCATAAAAATGATCAGGTGTGAGCTAAAATTAAAGAAATGGATTCTAAAATCACAACTAACTAGTATGAAGATAGTCAAAGTATAGGGAACTAATCACAGTGGATTCATAACTAATCTACCAGTTACACCAATGCCTGAATTACAACTAGAATATGGGGAATAGAGTCACACTGAGTGCATCATAAAACTTGAACCCAAATTTGTACCTTACCCAAACCCTATGCATCATAAATATGTTTTACAACAAGTCATGAGCATCATTAAAAGCCTACAATGGGATATATAAATGGCACGAGACCTCAAATAATAGGTTGTCACCTCTTGAAAGAAGTAAGATAGCCAAGAGGTTAATATACAAGAGCTGATGGAGATCATATGCCTCTTACAGATGGAAGGAATGATGCCCCTATTGAATAATTTGCTCTTGGAGCATGCAGGGCAAAATCAAGTTGAAATCACTACACAATTCATGGAGTGGGCATGAGAAGTGAGGAATATACATAATGTGGAGTATGATCAAGAATTCCTTGTGAATGACACCATTGATAGATGGTCTGTTTGTGAGGTCCTTATGGACATAGGTGTTGAGGTTAATATTTTGAATAAGAACACTTGGGAAAAGATGGGTAGACTAGCCTTGAGGCCTTTCCCTCATTTTATTTTCATGGCTAATAAGACCCAAGCATAACTAATTAGAATTCTAAAAATCATTGTTATAAATATCATGAGCACTGAGTTCTATACTGACTTCAAGGTGATTGAGTTGGCAAAACAAGACAATTATCTAGTGTTCCTAAGAAGGCCATGGTATTATGTAAATAATGTGGATATGCACTTCAAGAGGCACTATATGACCTTTGAAAATGGTAAGGAGTGGGTAGTGATCCCCCTCTCAAGTTACAAAGGACCCCACTATGTATAAAGTGTTGATCTCAAGGATAAGATCAACCATATATATAACATCATGGTGTAAGTCACAAAGACTCTCAACCCCAATGACCAAGGAGTGATTTTTTGGGAAGATAGATAGTCAGCCTCAGACACCACTGATGTTGCTTGTGATCAATGGGTTAAAGAAGCTTATGATACCAGTGGTCAGAAGTGCCACTTAGTACATGTAAAGGTCCCAAAACCTATGAGGATTGGTTGGGTCTAGATTTATCACACTTTAAAAAGATGGATCCCTTACACCAAGGAGAAGGGAAAGAGAGTGTTTCACCTAAGCAAAGGTAAACTTGAAACACTCCCAAGATATGAGGAGAATAATCTTGTGAAAGAGTATGTCTGTGACCTTGAGTCATGGATCCCAAAGGAGGTAGATATAATGGGTGCACTAGTGTATACTTTGAGGATCACTACCGCTCATTGGTGGGTAGTATAAATCCCTAGCTTACTAACTTAGCAAGATGTAAAAATAGCCATCATCACTATATTTTGGAAAATTAATGAGGACCTAGACATATTTTATTACGCTGATGAATTTGACCCTATAGTGCATGTGTGCTTGTGTGAAGAAACATGGATTGTCTATGATGAGAATGCCCCAAAGAACTTATGGGTACATGCCTTCTACAAAACCTTAAAGATGTGGGCATGAGCATGGTAATTTATCAATGAGATCCATTAAGAGATATCTAATTGGGATGCACTTAAGGATAATTTCATGTACACCTTCTCCTTTTCTTCATAGAACCTAGAATTGATTGAGCCACTACAAGTAATTTGTAGGGCAGTGTTTGAGGACACTAAAATCCTATAAGAGTGCCTAAAAGATATGTTTGGGGAAAAAATTTGGCACTCCTAAATTTATTTCAAGATAAAACACTCAATAGTGGCTCTAGTGATGAAGATGATGCTTCCTAAAAGGTGTGCAACTGGATGACCATGATAGGAAAGAAGAAGCTAGTGTACCAAGTTGATGATAGCACCCCTAAGAAAGAATACCCTACCCATCTTTGCATTGAAATAACTAAGGGAAGTAGGCAGGTTGAGGATTTGCATTAGGAAAGGAATGAGCCCTACCACACACTAATCAAAACCACAAAGGTAGACATCAGCTCAAAATGGGAACCAAAGATGGCTACTCTGGGCACATATTGGTTTAACATAGAGCTGGTGCAAATTGTGGATCTCTAAAAGGAGTTCTAAGACTTATTCCCTTAGAATTACCAAGATATGAAGGGAACCCACCCATCCCTTGGTAAAATGAGTATAAATATATTTGAATGTGCAAGACCTATCAAGAAATTCCCTTACATATTAAACCCCAATCTCTATGCCAAGGTCAAGATGGAGATTGATAGTATGCTAACCACAGGCATCATCTACCATGTGCAAGAATCTAAATAGGTGAGACCCAAATTTATTAGCATAAATAAGGATGGGTGAATTCATATTTTCATCAATTATAGACTATTAAATGTTGTCTACATCACTAACCCCTTCTTGACTTTGTTCACTGACGAAGTCTTGGATGGTGTTGTAGGCTTCAAAATATATACTTTCACTGATGGGTTCTTAGGATACCATCAAGTCCAAATTGAAGAGTAGGACAAACCCAAAACAACCTTTACCATAGAATTAGGTTATTTTTCATATAATGTGATGCCCTTTGGACTCAAGAATGTTCTGTCCATGTTGTCTAGAGTGGTGATCATTACATTTAAAGACTTCACTCATAAGTTCCTCCAAGAGTATTTAGACAATTGGACTATGTATGGCCTAGTGAAGGACTATTATGACAACTTTCACCTCATGTTTGAGAGGTGTAGATAGTTTTATATATCCTTAAACCTTAAGAAGTGCATCTTCACAACACCATTTTTCACCTTGTTCAAGCACATCATCTGTAAAGATGGTTTGCTCATCAATCCTATGAAGATTGCAATAATCATTTAGTTCTAGACCCCTTCAATGCAAAAATACATCAATGCCTTTTTTAGCCATTTTGGATACTATATAAAGTTTTTAAGGATCTATGCAAAGGATACAGCACCATTAGAGGAGATCTTATTCAAGGATGACCCATTCTATTGGGGTATTGTGTAAGAAGATGCCTTTGAAACTTTGAAGCTTAAATTGGCTAGTGCACCTATTCTATAATTTATTGATTAGATGACTCCATTCCACATCCATGTTGATGCATCTAGATTTACAATTAGCACCATTATATCACAACCCAATGAAGGCAAAATGGATCATCCCATCTCCTTTGCAAGAAGGAAACTAACCCAAGTAGAGTAGAACTATACAACAACCAAGTGTGAGGTATTTACCATGGTCTACACCCAACTAAAATTTAGGTAATACTTATTGGAGACCCCATTCATCTTCTTCATTGACCATGAGTTGTTGAAGTACTTTGTGAACAAGCCCATTCTCCATAGGAACATTTGTACATGGATATTTATATTCTAAGAATTCCATTTCTTAGTTGTCGTGAAGCTTGGAAAATAGAACTTGGGCCTAGACCATTTGTCCCACAGCAACTCTAGTGATGTGGCAACAACTATTGAGGATGACATGACAGATTCTCAACTCTAAAGACACCAATGCATCCCTAAGGACTTGGTATATATCATCACTTTTCTAACATCTATATCTTCACCCCAAACTATGATAACCAAAGTAAAGAGATAGCTCATAGTTCATATCATCCCTTTTCATCTCATTAGTAGGGAACTCTATAAACTAAGATGAGATGAAGTCTTGCACTGATGTATCTAAGAACATGAAATGGAATCTATTTTACATGAGGTATATGAGGGAATAGCAGGATGCCATTATAATGGAGATGCTATGGTGCAAAAAGTGCTAAAATTAGGCTTGTGGTGGCCAAGTCTATTTCAAGATGCTAAAGATTATGCCAAGGCATGTGACATCTACTAGTGCATAGGAAAGCCCAACCACCAGGATGAGATGCCTCTCATTTTCATTCTTACCTAGGCACCATTCAAAAAATGGTCATTTTATTTTGTTTGGTTGATCACTCCCATTATGAGGTGAATATGTGCATGATATATTCTAGTAGCCAATAATTATATCACCAAGTGGTTCAAGGTAGTGCCAACCAAAAACTATACACCCACCACAAACATAAGGTTCATATGGGAGAACATCATAAGTCTCTATGGGTGCCCACTCATTTTGAATAGAAATATATGTACACACTTCATCAATGAAATTATGTAAATCTTGTTGACTGAATACATGGTGGCACACCATAAAACAACCCCTTATCATCCCCAGGTAAATGGAATGCTTGAGGTGTTCAATAAGATACTGGGGATGTGCCTCATGAATATATATGATGTTGTTCATAAATATTTGGATGATCGAGTGTCAGTAGTGTTATGGACCTATCACATAACTTATAATCACCTAAATAAGGCTACACCATTCTAACTAGTGTTTAGCATAGAGGTGGTTTTACTGATGGAGTTCATGGTTCCTTCATTATGCATTGCACATCTTGGTCATCTAGATGACAAAAAATCTTTGAGTGCATGGATGGAAGACTTAGAATACTTGGATGAGGTATGCACCCAAGAAAGATGGAGCTAGTAGATTGAAAAAGCACACCAAAAACTCTGGCATAACAAACATATTAAGTGTAAGGTACTTACTGAAGGAGCACTGGTCTTATTCTAAGACTCTAAGTACCTCAAGCACTTGATAAAGATTCAAAGTAGGTGGATGGGCCCTCATGTCATCCACAAAATTTTAGAGATAGGTGCATGCAATTTGTGCACATTGTCTAGTGAAATGTTCCTCGAGCATTTCAACAACAATTGAATAAAGCTTTATAGGCAATAAGATGACACTTGTGTCATCATATACCAACTTTCATTTATAGTTGAATTGTGTTATGCTGACTAGAATAAATTTTGGCACAAGTCAAACATTTGCTTATATTTTGTGTTGTTGTGTGTTATGTTAGTGATGAGTGAATAAGTGAGGTGTTGAGTGTGGAGCCCTTTGGGGCTAACACATAACTTTAGGAGAATATTTTGGGGGCCTAGAGAGATACAAGGATGTGGGCAGTGCATTTTTACCTACCTCACCTTTTGTAGAACCTTGTTCCACATGTGAGTGTAATATTCTTTATATTTTCTAATTTCTATGTTTCTATATTTTATGGATTTAGTTGTTAGATGCATTTTCCCTAACTACCTTGATCATAGGGAGCTAGTTATTTTTTTGAAAAGGGGATGCCTTCCTTGTTACAAGGAGTTGGTTGTGATCACATGGTATTGGTAAATGTGCCCTTGAAAGGTGGAGACCTAATCTTGGCATGTTCATTCATGGATGAGCTTTTGGATGAGCTTGCTTAGGTGGAAGAGGGTTATCACATATAGGATAATGCTTATCTTGGATAAGCATTACACATTTCTCCTCCTTTTGTGGATTTTCCTTCATTTTTTATATATACAAGGTGTGATGTATACTTTAGAGGTTGATGGTTTATTTTTAGGGTGTGGATTTGAGGATCAAAGTCAAAGTGTAGGTGTTTTACAAAGTGCAAATACTTATTATAGGGTGTGTTTTAGCAACTTGTGAGATATAGCATTGTGTAGGTGCAGGTGAAACGGAAACATTTTGTGTAGCATTTTATATAGGATATTTTTATATCTCTATGAGAGTTAATTTTAGTCTTGTGTTTGATTACATTTATATTTATAACTTTCTTGGTGGATGTGGATCACATTTGGGTGAACCACATTAGATCTATGTTATATGTGTTATTATCTTATTCTCTCATTTATGATTTCATAATAATGGTGAATTAAAGAATGTTTCTGTGATGTATGATATTGCATAATTTATATTTGATATATGGTCATATTAAATCTAGTAAAAATGTTTTTAATTCCTAACAACTAGTATCAGAGTCATTGGTTGTGTGTTTTATTAAAGTGTCAAATCATAGGAAGGCTATTAGCTTGAGTGGGAGCTATGGGAGAAGAGATCAGATTCAGAGTCAATAAGTTTGATGGTAAGCATTTTGGTTTTTGAAAAATGTAGATGGATGATAACCTATATCATAAGGAGCTTCATCTCCCCTTGGAGGGGAAAGGAGAATAATCTGCAAGTATGAATGATGTGGATTGGTCATTGCTTGATAGGAAGGCATTGGGAGCCATTCATTTATGACTTGAATTTTATAGTGCATTTAATATTTATGATGAGAAAACCATAAAATATCTCATGGATAAACTTGGAAATTTATATGAGAAACCTTCAGCTTCTAATAAAAAAATTCTTATGAACAGGTTATTTAATATGAAAATGTCTAAGAATGGTTCTATTGCTAATCATCTAAATGATTTTAATATAGTTGTAAGTATGCTCATTTTAATTGGAATTAAGTTTGACGGTGAATTTATAGCTTTGATAATATTATGTTCTTTATACGATAGTTAGGATAGTTTGGTTATGGCTATGAGTAATGTAGTCCCTGCCAAGGGAAACTTAAATTTTGAGGATGTTGTAAGTGTGATATTTAGCAAGGAGATGTGTAAGAAAATCACTAGTGAATCATCCTTAGGTAATGATCTATCCATTAATACTAGAGGGAGGAAAAAAAACAAGAGAAAATACAACTGAGGAAAGTCAAAAGGTATATCTAAGTCCAGATCTAGATCCAAGATGATATGTTGGCATTGTGGGAAGAGTGGATACTCAAAGAAGGATTGTTGGTCACTTTGGGATAAGAATGAAAAAAAGGAGGAAATAAATGAGGTAAATGTGAAATTAGGTAAATCATGTTAGGATTCCTTAATTATTTCTATGAATAGTTTTTCTACATCTTGGGTATTAGATTTAGGGGCTTCTTTTCATGCCACCCCACATAGGCATTATTTTATTAATTATGTTCAAGAGAATTTAGGACATGTATATCTTGGTGATGATTAACCATGTGAGATAGTAGGGAAAGTTTGTGTTTAGCTTAAAATTAAGAATATAAAGACATGGATCCTTAAGGATGTTAGACACATGCCTATGTTGAGATGGAATTTGGTTTCAATGTGGTAATTAGGGAGTGAGGGATGTTCAATATTATTTACTATAGATTCTTGGAAAGTTACCAAAGGTGATCTTGTGATTTTGAGAGGTAATAAATTTGGTACATTATATTAAAATATTAGTGTTGATTTTATTGATTTATTTGTTGTAGATGGAGATACAACTATGTGGCACTACAGGCTCAGTCATATGAGCCATAAGGGCATGTAGATCTTAAAAGATAAGTTGCCTAGATTGAAAGATCTAGATCTAGACTTCTATGAGAATTATTTGTATGGGAAATAGAATTGGGTTAATTTCATGAAGGTTGGACACAAAAATAAATATCACAAGTTAGATTTGGTACACTCAAATGTATAGGGACCAACTCAAGTATCTTCTATTGGTGGATCCAATTATATGTTACTTTTATTGATGATGCAACAAGGAAAGTTTGGGTTTATTACATTAAAAATAAATCTAATATATTTGACACTTTTAAGAAGTGGAAAGACTTCATTGAGAATGAAACAAGTTTCAAATTGAAATGTCTCAAATCAAAAAATGGAGGTGAGTATTGTAGTAATGCTTTCTTTGATTATTGTTCTAACAATGGAATCTGTAGGCAAAGGATGGTTCCAAGAACTCTAAAATAGAATGGGGTATCTAAAAGGATGAATAGAATAATAATGGAATGTGTTAAGATCATGAGGTTATATGTAGGGTTGCCTTTAAAGTTTTGGGTAGAAGCAGTTAGCATGAAAATATATTTGATTAACAGAGGACCTTCTCTACCTTTGGATGGAGGCATTCCTGAATAAGCTTGGTCTTGTAAGAATGTTGATTATTCTTTTCTTAGAATCTTTGGATGTGAGGATTTTGATCTCATTAATAAAAAGGATAAGACCAAGTTAGGGGTTAAATCAGACAAATACACATTTGTTGGTTATGGTGAGGATGACTTTGGTTTTCATTTATCGAGCATTAGATATAAGAAAATATTTTGGTCTAGAGATGTAGTCTTTAATAAAAAATTCATATATAAGGATCAGTTGTAGGAATAGGAATATAAATAAAAATATTACACAATATTGGATGGCATTGGAGATGGAAAAGTATCCAATGATTCATTTGAGGAACCTTCTACATAAGGACCCCAAACTCCTATGGTAAGAAGGTCTTCTAGGGTAAGAAGAGAACCTAAACATTTTTATCCTTCTTTGAATTATTTATTACTCACTGACAATGGAGAACCAGATTGTTATGAGGAAGAACTACAAGCAGATGCCAAGTTGAAGTGGGAGCAAGCCATGGATGAAGATCATAGAGAGCCAAATGTGGGATTTGGTAAGGCTACCCAAGGGCAAGAGTGCATTTCTAAAAAAGTGGATCTTCAAAATAAAAGAAGAGGATGAAGGGAGAAAAGGTATAAGGCCAGGATGGTGATCAAGGGGTTTGCACAAAAACTAGGTATTGATTTTGATGATATTTTCTCTCTTATTGTAAAAATGACTTTTATTAGGATTGTTCTTGGTTTAGTCATAGTTGAGGATTTGCATTTAGAATAGTTAGATGTGAAAATTGCTTTTTGTCATGGTGATTTGGATGAAGAGTTGTATATGCAGTAGCCACAGGGATATGAGGTGAAAGGGAAGGATAACTATGTGTGTAGACTAAATAAGAGCTTGTATGGTCTAAAACAAGCTCCATGGCAATGGTATAAGAAGTTTGATTGTTTTATGTTGGAACAAAAATATCAAAGGTATCATTCTGACCATTGTATGTACATCATACATTTTTATGATGGTTCCTTTATTATATTATGCTTATATGTCAATGACATGTTAGTTATATGAAACAACATACAATATATGCATATGCTCAAGAAACAACTTAGTGACTCCTTTTATATGAAGGATTTGGGTGTTGTAAATAAAATCCTTGGTATGAGGATTTCTCATGATAGGAAGGAGAGGAAGTTGATCTTATCCTAATCAAAGTATGTGAAGAAAGTCTTAGAAAGGTTTAGCATGTTAGATACTAAATTTGTTGGTACTCCTTTGGTAGGCCACTTTAGATTATCAAAGGAGCAGTGTTTAAAGATATAAGCTAAAATGCTTAAGATGTTCAAGGTACCATACTCATTGGTAGTTGTTAGCTTGATGTATGCCATGGTTTGTACTAGGCTAGATATTTCCCAAGCAATGGGAGTTGTGAGTAGGTATATGAGTGATCCAGATTATGATGATTGGTAGGCAGTGAAAAAGATTCTTTGGTATTTGAGAGGAACCATGGATTTTGCATTATGTTATGGTAGATCAGATACCACTTTGCATGGTTATGTGGACTTGGATATGGTAGGGGATATTAATAATAGGATAAGTATGATATGATATATATTTATTGTTGAAGATACAATGATTAGTTGGATTTCTAGTATAGAAGGTTGCGAGTTTATCAACCATAGAAGTAGAGTATGTTGCTACCATAGAGGCTAACAAGGAGATGATTTAGTTATAGGAGTTGTTTAGAGAGTTAGAGCATGAGTAGGAAGTTGGGAGACTACACAGTGATAGTCAAAGTGTTATTCATTTGATAAAGAACTCTATTTTCCACGTGAGGATGAAACACATTCAATTACGTTATCACTTCATCAAGATAAATTTGGAGGAGAACTTGATGAAGCTAGAGAAGATTCATACTAGCCAAAATCTTATGGATATGATGACCAAGGTGGTCACATTAGACAAGTTAAGACTATATTTAGATTTGGTTGGCCTTAGTGGTCATCAAGTAGTGACAGATTCTATTCAAGAGAAATGATCTCTAAGTGGGAGATTATTGAGTGTGGATCCCTTATGGGCTATCACATGACCTTAGGAGAATATTTTGGGGGCCTAGAGAGCTCCATAGATTTGGGGAGAATAGTTTTCCCTACTCCACCTTTTATGAAACCTTGTTCCACATGTGAGTGGGAATATGGAAATATAGAAATTAAAAAATATAATGAATATTCCCTACTCCACTTTTTATGGAACCTTGTTCCACATGTGAGTGGAATATTCCTTATAATTTTTAATTTCTATGTTTCCATATTTTTTGGAGTTAGTTGTTAGATACATTTTCCCATGTTGATTTCCCTGATCTTAAGGAGCTATTTGTTTTTGGGAAAAGGGGATGTCTTCCTTGTTACAAGGAGTTGGTTATGATCTTATGGTGTTGGTCAATGTGCCTTTGAAAGGTGGAGACCCAATCTTGGTGTGTTCCTTCATGGATGAGCTTGCTTAGGTGGAAGAGGGTTGTCACATTTTGGATAATGCTTATATTGGATAAGCATTGCACATTTCTCCTCCTTTTGTGGATTTTCCTCCATTAGATACATATACAAGGTGTGGTGTGGTCTTTAGAGGTTGATGGTTTATTTGTAGGGTATGGCTTTGAGGATCAGAGTTAAAGTGTAGGTGTTTTTCAAAGTAAAAGTATTCATTATAGAGTGTGATTTAATAACTTTTGAGATATAACATTGTGCAAGTGTAAGTGAAAGTGAAGCATTTTGTGCAACATTTTATGTAGCATTTTTTACAGGAGATTTTTCTAACTCTGTGAGAGTTCATTGTAGTCTTATGTTTGATTACAGTTATATTAAGAACTTTATTGTTGGATGTATCCCACATTTGGGTGAACCATGTTAGATATGTGTTATTTGTGTTATTATTTTATTCTCTCATGTATGCTTTTATAAAAATGGTGAATTAAGGAATGTTTTTTGTGATGCATGCTATTGCATACTTTAGATCTTATTTATGGTCATATTAAATCTAGTTTAAATGTTTTTAATTCCTAACATGAGGCACTTTAAGGCCAACAAGAAAATTCTTCTAACACTTCCTCACATAACTCCAGTTGGATGAGTAAAACATGGGTGATTTTAAATTCTTGAGGCCAGACACCTAAGTATTTAAGTGCATGGAATTTTTGAGGCTTTGAAAAAATTGAGTACCAAGTGACAAAGAGAGGTGCACAAGATGATAGTGCACAAGAGATAAAAATGGAGGAATAATAGATGATATTACACAAGAAATCAAGAGAAACCTAAAGAATGAAGCACTGGAGGACCAATGCAAAAATTTGTATAGGGTAGGACAAGCCAAAGCAAGAGATGAAAGTATAAATAAATCAACCAAGGAATGGAAGTGTGCTAGAAAGGAAGTACAACAAGAAAAGAGGAGATGGAACCTAGGAGGTTTAATCATGCACATGTGATGCACTATGCCCAAGTTTTCATAAGAAGGGCAAAGGTCATGCCAAGGTAAATGAAGGAAGAAGATTATCTAGACAAGCTTGCATCCACCCAACAGTAGATGGGAAGTGAATATTTGAAAACACTTGTCACTTCACCAAATAATTCATTAAGATAATTTAATGTAGTGATAGTAGAGGCATAAATAATCATGATAAATGCAAATGTGGTGGTATAGTTTTGTGGATTTCATGGATTTTAGTGAATTTCAAAAAATCCATACACCACCATGTCATTACTCACCTGAAATAAAGAGGGTAGATAAAGTTAAGGTATAAAGTGGCTAACAACACACTAGTTTAGGTTACAAACCTTAAGTGAATTTGAACCCAAAATGTAGAGTAGAACTAGAGCTGAATTAGAGCTAAAGTGAGAAAATAGTACCAAAGTGAAACCCTAAGCACCCACTACCATCAAAAAAGAACAAGTGAATAGGGAATGAGATTGCATTTCATTTGAGATTGAAATAGAGTCATGTGGAGAGAGAATTACCAGAGAACAATGCAAGATAAAGTCTGAGTGATGCCTAGGCTACCATTAATGTTAAACAAAGCTTGAGAGCTAAAGTCATAGTCATAGACCCTGTGACTATGAGGAAGCACCAAGAAACATTACAAGATTTGTCAAAATCAATAGGCCATGCTTCAACACTAGCTAGTTCAAAATGGGAAATAAATGAATGATTTTTGGTCTACCATAGGCCCAGAAGGATGCTAAGAGGGAATGGAAAATAGAAGAGATATCTAGTGTGAAGAAGAAGGCATAGCTGGTTGAGGGAGTTAGCTTCACTAAGGTTGACTTAGAGGTGCTTACCAAGATATCATATAGAGAAATATAGTTCCCCATAAGGTATTAGTGGGTAAAATTAGATGTATATCATGCACACCTACATGCTATAAGAATACAACCACCACATGTTTATCAATTCACAAGATCTCAAATAAGACTAGGTGATTGATATGGGAGTAAAGACAGAGGTGGGCATGGTGTTGTTTGATGTATCCATATAAGATAGGCTTGTGACCATTGGCACAACCTAGCTCTATGAGTTTCCATGTTTTGGCAAGCTAGAAGAACTCATGCAATTCTTCCTATCATGCATCTATGGAAACTATTTTTACTTCACATGGAGGCACATTCAAATATCAGAACACCTCATCAACAAAATCATCAGGCTCCTAGGCTCAAGCATAGACATCCACCTAATGATGGTGGATGACATAAAAGTAGAGAGGGTTATGAAACTCCTTGGTTATTATAAGGTAGGGTTTATATTCCTAATCAAAGACATAAATGACCCTAACACAAGATCCATGACATGCCTTGTGAGATCTAAACTATGCCCTAATGAATGATAGATGGATATCAACAAGGCCTACTTATGAATCACCCATCACATGGTGCAAGGGGTCTAGTTTAACATTATAAAATTCATTTTTGAGGAGATGGTGAAAAATATGCTAGAATGTCACAAGGCATGAGAGACCTTCAGGTGGGGGTTGATAATGATATTAATTATGATGGAGGAGATTGGCATGTCTGATGGTGATGAAGATAATATTTGGGTCTTCCTAGCACACACAGTCTCCCTAGCACTTAAGTAACAAGACTTCACCTATGCACCTTATTTCTCCAAAAAAATAATACCTAGATGCTAGGGTGGTGTACTCAATATATTGAGGCATTCAAGATAGAATGGTGAATCTTGAAATATCTCCCCTAGCACATGTTTTGAATGATGACCTTCATCGCTATGAAACATTTATATGTAGTGTGCCTATCACTCATAGACAACAACCTATCTAGCTATCAAAAACTCCCTTATGTATTTTATACAAAATATTTTAGGGAGGTGTTAAGAAGGATTCTTAATACGTAGTAGTTAGATATCCTAGTGAAGGTTGTGGATATAGAAATAATTAGGTTGAGATGTAAGTATATGCACCCAAGAGGGAAAGCCATAAGGGATGAGGAGGATGACTCTAATAGACCTGACCTCTATCTCCTCTAGAGGGAAGTGATAAAACATCACATCTTCATGTTACACTATGAGATGAAGCCACAAAAGAAGGGTACAAACCCTAAAAATATGATAATCTCCCCCTCCAAATAGGTGAATAAGGGAATCTATCACCAATAATGTAGCAGAAGTCTCCCCAAAAAAATTGAGGAGAGAGACTTAAAGAAATTTAGGAGCACATTATGTTGAGAGTCACCTTTGGTAAAGAATCAACTCCTTTACCTCTAAAGAAGAAGAACATGACCTTCGTGCCAGAGACTACTTACTCCAATAAGAATCAAAAGAAGAAGAATTCTAAGGGACCTATTGCACTCTATACAATAACTCGATAAAAAATGGAGGTAGAAGAGGCCCACACATGAGGAAGGAAGAGACAAATGAAGGCACAAAATATTACATTTTTCAAGAAGAAGTGGGATAGGATCCCAGTATCAAGGATGTTTAAAAGGCCCTCCAAGGTGGAACTACCACTGTGCTGAAGAAGCAAACAAGCCAGATAGTGCCTCATCCAAAGATCCCTTCACACAGTCTCCAAAAACTAATGAGGAGAAGAGAAAGGTGTGGAGGAAACTAGGGATGAGTGAAGAGGAGATTCAAAAGGCACTGGTATTAGAGAAAAAGAGGAAGGCTATGAAGGAAATGGGCATGACCCAGGTAGATATTGAGAAGGTTGAGGCCGAGGAGAATGTGACCAAGGAAGAGAAGGCCAAGAAAAAGAAGGCAGCCAAAGAAAATAAGACCAAGAAAGAGAATAAAATAAAGGAGGTTCTTGCAATAATAGAACCAACTGTAGAAGTAGCAAATAAGGCACCTAGTGCCCCACCAGCAAAGTAGATAAAGTCACACAATTACACCCAAGTAGTGAAGGGGTACCTAAAGAAAAGTAAAGTGATGTTGGAGCCTAAAAAAATAATAAACTAAGAGCATCAAGGAACCCCAATAGAAATAGGAGGAAGGTAAATTTGACTCTAAGGGAATACACCAGGAAGTTAACAATGAGAAACCCCAAGAAGAAGAAGCAGACAAAGGGGACAAGTCTGAAGAAGAACCCCTCTAGAAATAGGAAGAAGACACCTCTAAGGAAAGTATCAAATAAAGTGGTAGCACCAGTGAAGAGGAAGAAGAGAAAATAGAGCTAGCCGTCACTAAGGAAGAAGCCATAGAATTGATCATAAGGCAAAAAGTGAAGAAGGGGTGGATGGAGGATGATTTTTATATGTTTGAATTCATGCCGCCTGAATCTGCCATAGATAAGATATGCAAATAGATTTCATTTTCATTTGATATCTATATGTATGAGCCTCACTTTGAGGCACATTAAAAGGCAATATTAGGTGTGGATGAACCTAAAAAAGGGCATGACTCCCTTATCATCAATCCTTGCACCATGAACCCAGTCTGGTTTGGGAATGCACTCATCCAAATGGCCATTAAAGTCACATGAAATAACATCATGATGGGAGAGCAAAGAAATGGATTTTTTTTGTAAAGATGTTGAAGATGAACTGCAGGCCATGGAGTTCAAGCTAAAATAGCTATGCAAGTGCATAGAGATAGTAGAACCATCCCTTTTGGTCAGCATTGATACATCAAACATCTTAGAAGCTCTTGAGGTTGAAACTAGAACTGGTGCAAGAATAAAAAGAATAAGATCCATGGACCACATTAAAAAAAGAGCTAGCTACCAAGCTCAAAGAGGTGAAAGACCTCTTTATGAAACTCTAAGAAGGCACAGTTACAACTGACGCTATCTTCATGAACTTTTCCAACCAAACATTAGTCATAGACATGTGCCTCAAGTAAGAAAAGGAGTAAAATTAGGAACTAATGATGAAGGTGTATTCTAAAAGTAGGTCATAATGTATGTAGATCATGGGGAGGGTCAATACACTGAGCACCTAGATAAAGGACCAGGAGCAGAACCTGGAATAACTCTTATGCACCTTATAGACTAAGGCATACGATCAAGGGACAATCTTAGATGGAGGAGTTATAAAGGATAAGGAAACACTAGAGGCCTTTAGAAATGAGTTAGATAAAATTGATGTGCTTGCACTTAGTAACACCTCTATATAAATAGATAGTATTTCTGAGGAAAGCAATCTCACTATCAAGGGATTTGAGGACTTCAACATCAAGATAAGGGAGAGTGTACCTAAGTTTTACATGCTTAAGGCTCTGGCATCCTAGTCTAAGGTTAGACTAGAAATTTTTTATGGGGTATTGTTGGGCCCCTATTTTAATAAGTATTGAATCTATGCCAACTTGACAAACACATCAACATGAGGTGATCATTTGGGATGATTGCTATTTTGGTATCTTTTACACCATCTGGAAGAACCAATGTACACCTTGTGCTAGTTGGCAAGAAGCTAACCAATTTAATGATTTCTTAGGCATCTTCAAGAAGTGGATACACATGGTGACTATAGTGAAAATGGAATAAGGTAATGGATCCAATGGAATGACTGCTAAAGCTTCAACTTGGCACCCAGCTTGCACAACTCCACCCTAGAAGAAGGTGCCCATATAGCCTATAAAAGATAGATCAAACTAGTGAGCAGAGAGATAAAAATTTGATCCAATGAAGCTCTAAATAAATATAATTTAATCTAAATGTTTTGAACTTCATTACTGTTAGGATTAGCTCGGATGCCTTTTAGGCTCTGTTTGTATATGCCCAAGCTCTATTGTGAGCCTCTGCATAGTTAATTACCTCTAGTGAAGTATATGCTCTATTTTTAGTATAATGTACTTGGTGTTGACGACTAGAGATGTGCACCTAGTTGGCAAGAAAATAGGTTCCTACCCTCTCCCCACAACATGGAAACTCCTCTCTCACCTGTGGGACGGCGAATCAGGAGAGGAGAGTCTCTAGGTATGGGCTAGTTCCCTCTAATGTATCTTGTTTGTTTTAGGCAGTGCAAAATATAGATATATAGATATACTGGGGGGGATGAAAAGGGAGAAGAAAATATTGGAAAACAAACAGCCTACTCTAAAGAGGTGATACACCAAAATAAAGGGTTGACCTTCCACATCCACTCTCAGAATCAAGAGAATGCAACTATACTCTACACATCTGGCAGAAGAACCAGGCTGCTAAGACTAACAGGGAGGCTATAATGGAAAATACCTAACAGAGGTTTACCAAGGTGATATGGAATGCACACTTGCAAGCAACTTCCCCTATTTTGTCCTTCTCAAATATTGCTCTTCTCCCTTTAGCTGTAGAAATGGTGCCTTGTAGATGGCTGGTTTGTTGGCATTAACCTGTGAAAGCATCGAAGATAATGACTAAACACAAATAATACTCATGACATACACATCAAATCTATCCAAGATGGAGGCAAAAAACTGTATTTTATTGATTCAGGTGGAGAATTTGCAGAGCTGTGCTCTTTACAAAATTGGAGAAGATCCTTTAAAAATGACCAAGTCTACCCATTTGTATGGGAAAAGCCAAGAGGAGTCTCATTAGGAAGAGGGAAAACACTGTAGCTGATGTCAAAAATCTACCGGGACCATGCTTGCTACCTCATTTTGCATGCAGCCTGCTCCTCCGTCAGCTGGTCGGGCCTTTTTCTGTGTTCTGCGGGCCTTTTTTTCCACTTGATGTTGTGAGCGATAAATTTACCACTCAATTTCATGGATTGCATGCAGCAATTTTGTCGCCATTGGCTGACTTACTACCGTGCACGACAATTTTGCCGATGTCGGCAGAGTTCGCTGCCGTGCACAGCAATTTTGCCACCATCGGCTGATTTACTACCATGTGCGGCAATTTTGCCAATGTCATCTGATGTTGACGGTCTCCTTTTCTCTATTGGCTATTTCCTATGGCAATTTTGCCGCTTACTACTTGTGCTGGCGGTCTCTTTTTCCCTGCCAGCTGCTGTGAGTGGCAATTTTGCTGCCCATTGCTTAAAACTTTGAATTTTTTAGCGGGACTTAGCCAATTTCAAAATAAAATGGACTTTGAAATGTTAAACTTAATCCCTTCAGGATTCTGACTGTCTTTGTAGGCATCCCATCTAGTTGCAAGACTCCTTTGTTCATTGCTTCATACTTTAATACCATCTTATCAGCAATGCACTTGGGCATTACTGAAGTGTTGGCCCCGCTGTCGATTATGCAATTGTGTACTAAGAAATCCCCTATGATCAAAGATACATAAAAGGGGGGAGTCCTTTATTCTTTCTTTACCTGACTTGAAACAAAAGGCTGCCCATTCGTCATTAGGACGTTATTAGTGTCTGCTGGGACGGCCTGTCAATCTAGTTCATGCAATTCTTTCTTAAATACGTCCCTTTATCCTGGAAGAGACAACAAATCCCATAAAGAAATGCTCACATGCAATTTCTTCATTTGATCAATAATATTAGCTTGGGGGCTGATTCCCTTCGTGCTTTCCTTTGGGTTGATCCCAGTTAGAGCTGTAGACTGAGGAGTTAGAGGTGCAGACGGTTGACTGAAAATTGGGGCCCTTTGAAAATGGTGTGGTGGAGGATTCGTTGCTGCCTAAGGGGAATCTTGCGCTTCTCCAACTGATCTTCTTTTAAATCTCATGTTGGCTGCAACGCAATCACCTTGATTGTCTGTAGTGCCCCCATGATTAATTCCACAGAGCTCGCCCTCTTCATGATTTATCAAGGTAGAATCCGATTGAGCCTGATTTTTACTCATGCTGGGCTGAGCTAGAAACTCAAAAAATTGGGAATGATCAGCAACCTGGTTTTCTGAATTTTGAAAAAAATTCATCATGTCATTCATATGGACAGCTTGCTCTTGACCATGTCCTATGGTCGAACAGCTAGGTTGTTCCTGTACAAGGTTATTCTGAGTAGGCACCATGGCTTTAGATGATGAAGAGGACCTGAGTTATAATTTTGATAAGGCCTGGTCTGAGTGAGCTGACCCTGTCCTTGATTATAGCCTTGAAAAGGGTTTCTAGGTGCTTGACCATAATGTTGATAACCCGGATTTGGCTTGTTATTTTGAGCTTGTTGTCTTTTAAGAGCTACAAGTTTGTTTGACATGTTTTTTAATAGGCTTTTTACCTCATGTAGTTCATTTGACAGAACAGCAGCTGGCTTCTCAACGCTAGGCATAGGGGCTAATGTGGGCACAATGGTTTGTATAGGAGGCAGCATCTCTGGGAAAAGTGGCATGTGGGGGCTAGGGGCGATTTTTCCCGCTTGAACCAAACAATTTTTGGCTGCTATGGCAATGTTGTAAGCAGCTGGCAGTATATGTCCTCCCATAGATTGGATCATCATAGCAATATCACTATTCAATGCTTTTAAATAGTACAAGAAAGTGTAGCTGGGAGTTAGCCTTACCAGGACGGGCATTCTATCCCAAGTCTTTTAAAACCACGTGTTGAAGTCCTGCATATACTCGTGTGGAGCTCTCTTTATAGTCGTTAGTTGCTCAACAAGAGAGAGGCCATCACTTTTTTCCCCAAAATGACTAGTTAAATGGGTGCCCAATTCATTCCAAGAATGTATGGAATTCACAGGCAAGGTGCCGTACCAATCAAGAGCCTTGCCTTTAAGGGACAATGCCAACAATCTGATGGCAATATTTTCTTCTGTTATATTATGAATATTGCAAAGGTTGGCAATATTCTTGATATGCTCAACAACTGTAATAGGTCCTACTCCATCAAAATAAGGTACATTTTTTAGAGCTGTTCCTGGAATCGGATCATAGTGTGGGAGGTTTAAGGGGCTCTCACCGTGAAAAGCTACGAAAGGTAATGCCATGGCTGGAACGGGCTATAACTGTGGTTGAGCTGGGTTGGTGTTCTTAGCAACAAGTCTAGGAGGATTTACTAATGGATAAGGGTGAGTTCTTTCAAACCTGAGCCTTTTAGCAGAGTTTAAAGGCAGCTCAATGAAAACAAAAGGGACCCCCCTTGAAGCTGACCTTGTGGTGACTTTTGGCATAAAAGTTTAAGTGACTAGTCTTAAAAACAAAGAACTAAGCTCTTACCAGTGGAGTCGCCAGATGCTGGAAATCTTTGAGATGACTATAGTAGGACCAGCATCAATCTCAAAATACTACTACATTATAAACTGATAAAAACACTATCCCACCGGGCATGCCAAAACTGTTGATGATTGGAGATGTGCACTCGGTTGGCAGGAAAACAGGTTCTTGCCCTCTCCCCACAACATGGAAACTCCTCTCTCACCTGTGGGATGGTGAAGCAGGAGAGGAGAGTCTCTAGGTATGGGCTAGTTCCCTCTGATGTATCTTGTTTGTTTCAGGTAGTGCAAAATATAGATATATAGATATACTGGGGGGATGAAAAGGGAGAAAAAAATACAGGAAAACAAACAGCATACTCTAAAGAGGTGATCACCAAAATAAAGGGTTGACCTTCCACATCCACTCTCAGAATCAAGAGAATGCAAATATACTCTACACATCTGGCAGAAGAACCAGGCTGCTAAGACTAACAGGAAGGCTATAATGGAAAATACCTAACAGAGGTTTACCAAGGTGCTATGGAATGCACACTTGCAAGCAACTTCCCCTATTCTGTCCTTCTCAAATATTTCTCTTCTCCCTTCAACTGTAGAAATGGTGCCTTGTAGATGGCTGGTTTGTTGGCATTAACCTGTGAAAGCATCGAAGATAATGACTAAACACAAATAATACTCATGACATACACAGCAAATCTATCCAAGATGGAGGCAAAAAACTATATTTTATTGATTCAAGTGGAGAATTTGCAGAGCTGTGCTCTTTACAAAATTGGAGAAGATCCTTTAAAAATGACCAAGTCTACCCATTTATATGGGAAAAGCCAAGAGGAGTCTCATTGGGAAGAGGGAAAACACTGTAAATGACATCAGAAATCTGTTAGGACCATGCTTGCTACCTCATTTTGCATGCGGCTTGCTCCTTTGTCAGCTGGTCGAGCCTTGTCTGTGTTCTATGGGCCTTTTTTGCCACTTGATGTTGTGAGCGGTAAATTTACCACTCAATGTCATGGATTGCACGCAGCAACTTTTCCGCCGTCAGCCGACTTACTGCCGTGCGTGGCAATTTTGCCGATGTCGGCAGAGTTCACTGCCGTGTGCGGCAATTTTGCCACTGTCAGCTGATTTACTACCATGTGCGGCAATTTTTCCAACGTCGGCCGATGTTGATGGTCTCCTTTTCTCTGCCAGCTATTTCTCACAGCAATTTTTCCACTTACTACTTGTGTTGGTGGTCTCTTTTTCCCCGCTAGCTACTGTGCGCGGCAATTTTGCCGCCCATTGCTTAAAACTTTGAATTTTTTAGCGGGACTTAGCTAATTTCAAAATAAAATGGACTTTGAAATGCTTCAAACCGAACCCGATTCCCTCACAAAATGTGAAGTCCGTGCCACTTTGAAAGGGGATTTTGACCTTTGTGCATTAAACCGTTGACTTGAACTTTTTCCTTTGAACCAAGGTTGTTGAACCTTTCGGTTGAACTGAGCATGAACCTGAAGATGGACTGCAACCCGAAATTGATTGGCCTTTCATAGCTTTCGAAGAGGGTGACCAAAATTTTTCCAAAGGGGCAAAATTGGGTCAACACTTGGTTTTGTTGAATTTCAATTAATGAGATATAAAGGTTAAAGTAAGACATGGATTATAGTTTATGCAACTTTATTATTAATCCTTGAATGCACAATGGATATAATGTTATAGTTTATAATCATGTATGTGAATAATGTGTATTCAAGATTTTAGTTTATGGCATTAATGGCATCTCTATAAATTATGATGATGTCAACATACTATCTAGTAATAGCCTAAGTATAGATAAGAACCCATGCCAAGTGATGATATCCTTGCATGAAGTGTGAGCCTAGTATGACCAATTAAACTGAAGCAACCCCTTGACCCTTTCAAAGTACCTGAATGATCATAAACATAGTAAAATAAAGGCTTGCACCTTCAAGACAATAAAACCACCTTGATATATGCTTGTATCTAAATGGATCTAAAACTACTCCCATAAATGGGCTTGTGCCTATAGACCATCAGGTTTATCCCAGACAAGGCTTGCGATAATGAATCCACCAAAAGCCTTCTCTCAAATGACCAAGTCTTATATGTGATGCATTATACCATAACATAACTAGCCCAATGCGACCCCCAATTCTTTCTCTACTATGCTTTATGTTAGCGCATAAGTCTTGCACCTTATGTGAATTGATGTCATCACAGTCAAGTAATAAATGTTGAGAGCTACAAGAATGTACTATGTTTGCACCTAGTTTTAATTAATCGAATGAGTACCTGATTCCATATTTGATAAATTGACCCCCTTTTATACAAAAATTCATATGGTGAATTAGGTTCTTTAGTAATGATGTAAGGATTGATTTTAGATTTATTCATAGGTATGATGATAATATTATCCCCTTGGTGTGCCTCCAATTGATTCTACATTTTATTGATGGTCATCTACCCATCGTATGCCTACTTCTTGCCAATCAAATCAGGGTAGTGTGTCATGTCCCCTTACTAATTAATTTTCATTTAATAATTATTTAATCTAGTTTTAAATTATAGGGGAATGAGGGAAAAAAATTAGAATAAATATTTAATTAATTGTTTATTTGAAATTGTCAAATTTAAAAAGCTAAAAGGGGTTCAAGTTAAGTAATAATAATTTATTATTATTATCCAAAGTGGGGCTTGGTGTTTTTAACAAGGAGGATTATAGGTTTTAAATAAATTAATAAATTATTTTTGCTTTCTTATCCTCAAGAAAAGTTAGCCAATTTGGAAAATTCCTGGAATATGACAAAAGCAAGAAAACTAGAATTAAAGTAGATTATGGAAAGTGGAGAAATATGACAACTAGTGGCCAAGGTTTTTCTAAGTGCCCCTAGGAAATATAACTATGAATTTTTTTTCAAATATTAAAAATTACATTTCAAATTATTGGTGAACTAAAGGGAAACTAATTTTGTTGAAAAGATGAATCTTAGGCATCACTTGACCACAACATTTAGGTATTTCCATCCAAACCCTTTGGATGAAATCCAGACCTTGTGAAAAGCATTTAGATGCTATGGATAACATATATACCTTGTGTATGGTGTCTAAACACCCTATACAGTGTCTAGAGGCCCTAAACATTATCTAGAGCCTCTAAACGACATCCATAAACTATGGATGTCATCTAGAGCCTCTAGAAATCATCCACAAACTTTGGATGATGGTTAGAGTCTTTGGATGCTATCCACAAACTACAAATAGTTTTTAGAGCCTCTAGATGGCATCCACATACTCTAGATGCCATATAGAGCCTCTAGACACTAGACTGCATGCTCTAGATGCTCATTTGAAAAAAAATGTAATCATAGATGTATTTTATCTAAAAACTTATTATATATTTGGATTTATCTCAAAAAATTAGACATTTTCAAAAAATAAATTAGCTCAATTCAACTCTGTATGCAAAATTTATGCCCATTTGAAGTTCTAGACGTCGTCTAGAGCCCATAGATTACATCCACAGGATCTAGATAAATAGGATGATTATAAAACATTAGAGAATACTTTAATAACCTAAAATTAACCATACACAAAAATTTACTATATGTTTTAATAAACCCACAAATCTAAAAATACTTTTATACCCTCTACTTACACCAACTATTTGCTTAAAACACTAAATATTCTTTGAATCTACACTCCTTGAAGCTTTGTTATAATTCTTATGTGAAATTTTATCTCCATATCACAGGCGTTTCTTCCTAAAATCCTTGAGATTAATGGTTTTCTAGCCAAAAACTTTAAATATCCAAAATTTTCCATTCCATGATGGTTTGATAAACACTGCTTAATAAGAAAAATTAATTAGTTTGGAAAAGATATCCTTCAAAATGAAATTATGGAATATAAATAACCAAAAGAGAATGGGCACAAAAATCCATCTCAGTGATTTAGAAAGATAAAAATTCAATTAGAAAAATCCATTAGTAGGGATTTTTTAATGGGGAATCTTCACTAATTTATGAATATTCCATATTCTTAAATTTGGTTTTGATGATTTTTATGAACCAATAAAGAGCACTAGGTTGCTTAAATTTTTGGGTTGTAAATTAAATTTTATAGATTGGCTTGCTTAATAGTTACAACTAATTCCACAATTATGAGTATAAATCACCATAGCCTCGAAGGACATTCTAATCATTTTATCTAATATATGTGACATAACCTAGATGATCGTCTACTCATTGTAGATGCTAGATTACACACTCTAGATGCTAGATTGCACACTCTAGACACTCACAAAATTATTACATTTTTGGATCCCTCTCAAAAAATTAAACAATTAAAAAAAACACCCCAATCCAACTCTGTATGCAAAAGTTATGCCCTTTTGAAGTTTTAGGCACTGTCTATTATTGGTGGGTGGCATCTAGAGCCCATAGATGGCATCCACGAGATCTAGACAGTGTCTAGAGTCTATAGAAGAGCCTATGAACTACTTCCAAGGGATCTAGATGTTTTATAGATCCTATGTATGTCATTCACAGGCTCTTTCATAGTCTCTAGATGTCATCTATATCTTGTGGATGCCATTCATGGGCTCTAGATGCTGCCCACCAGCTCTAGATAGTGTCTAGAACTTCAAATGGGCATAACTTTTACATATAGAGTCAGATCAAGGTGATTTTTTTTAATTGTTTAATTTTTTGAGATAAATCCAAATATGAAATAATTTTTAGGATAAAATACATCTATGATGACTTTTTTTCTATTTTTCAAATGAGCATCTAGAGTATGTAGTCTAGCATCCATAGCACCTAGAGTCTAGAGCGGGTAGATGAGAATTTAGGGTATGTCACATATATTGGCTAAATTGATCAGAATATCCTTTGAGGCTATGGTAATTTATACTCATAATTGTGTAATTAGTTGTAAATGTTAGGCAAGTCGACCTATAAATCTAATTTACAACCCAAAAATTTAGGCAATCTAGTGCTCTTTACTAGTCTAAAAATTACCAAAACCAAATTTAAGAAAATGGAATATTCATGAATTAGCAAAGATTTTCCATTAAAAAATCCCTAATAATGGTTTTTATAATTAAATTTTTATATGTATAAATCAATGAGATGGATTTTGTGCCCCTTTTGAGCCATCTTGGTTATTTATATTTCATAATTTCATTTTGAAGGATCTTTTACCAAACTAACTAATTTCTCTTGTTGAGCAATGTTTAACAAACTAGCATGGAATGGAAACTCTTATATACTTTAGGTTTTTCAATATTAAACCATTATCTCAAGGATTTTAAGAATAAACTCATATAATCTAGAGATACAATTTCACATAGGAATTGTAACAGAGCTTCAAGGAGTGCAAATTTAGTGTTTTATGTAAATAGTTGGTGTAAGTAGAGGGTATATAAGTATTTCTAGATTTTTGGGTCTATTAAAAAATATATTAATTTTATTGTGTGGCTATTTAATTATTCTCTAATTTTGTGTAATCAACATATTAGTGT
Source organism: Torreya grandis (assembly GCA_037957365.1). Taxonomy (NCBI): domain Eukaryota; kingdom Viridiplantae; phylum Streptophyta; class Pinopsida; order Cupressales; family Taxaceae; genus Torreya; species Torreya grandis. The sequence continues at coordinate 644,196 of JARHVA010000190.1, forward strand.
TGTGAAATTATGCTCTATTTGAGCAGTGTTTATAGTGTTACTATGTAGTTATGGCAAGGGTTTTTAACCGAAATTTATATTCTGATCTAAAACTATTTTGGAGTGATTAATATAGTGATTTGTAATTTTTTGTAATCATTTTTATGCAATATAAGTTCCCATATGTGTTGGTTTATAGCTATTGTTTTATTCCATAAAAATTATCAAATTTGGTTTTCACTAGCTAGTGTCGAGAAGGGCATAAATTTTATAGAAATTATTCCTAATATAAATTTTAATTTCAAATATAATATTTTAATATAAATTTAGTAAAGGTACATTAAAATGATATCAAAGCCATAATCTTTTCAGTCTGTAGGATTTTAAGAGCGAATGCTTCCTAGTGAGAGAAAAACTAGGTGTTTCAAATAAGAACAAAAGAAAATACAAGTAGAGAAATTAATCTATATAGAATAAACTATGGTTGAAAGTGAAAGGGGAAAATAAATAGTGATAGATGAATAAATAATGAATCAATTATAAAACACCTTGGAATACATAAATTCTAGTCAAAGAGAGTTGAGAGAGGTGATGGGGAAACTGGTGGGTCAACTAAGTCTTGAGGCTATTCTTAGAAGGGAAGGATCACCTATGAGTAACAGATCTACAGTTAATTCAATTTTAAAAACCTCAAAACCCAAATTCATATAAAACTAGGAAGAGAACATAATTACACCCCTACAGTCCATTAGAGCAGTTGCAATAGAAGCAACATAGATTTATAATGCATATAATAATTTAGATGAAGCTTTCAAAACTATCCTTTATTATGATAAGTTTGAAAAATTGTCAAAAATATCCACACCCCAAAGAGGACAAGTAAATAAATAGAATGGGGGAAAAAAGGATCTACAAAATAAATTGAGTATATTAATAGTTCTTACCTATGATGGTAGTGATATAATTTCATGTCGGGTTTGATTACAAAAATTGTAGCCCTACCTTAATCTTAGCCCTATGAAGGAGAATGAAGCTATTCAATTTGATACTCTACATTTGGAGGATTTTGCATATGATTAGTGGTATCATGACCTAATAAACACCTTTGAATAATTTAACTAGATGCTTATTGACATATTTGATTTGAGGGATGAAGAAGAGTACTTCAAAAAACTCTCTAAAATCAAACAACAAACTTCATTAAGTGCCTATGTATCATAATTTAAAAATATGGTTGTAATGGTAAGTGATATTTTATAAAATTGGTTATTTTCCTTTTTATTAATGGACTTTTAGATCCCCTTAGAGGGTTTTTCAAGGATTTTTCACCAATCACCATACAGGATGTTATAAGAAGAGTTTTAACTCTTGAACCATCAACACAAAAGAGTAAGTTGTCTTATCCTTGGAAACCATTTTCTCCTAGTCAAAATAGGGTAAATTTTCAAAAGAGAGAACCTCATAATTCTCTTTAAAAATATATACCTCCTTTTAACAAAAAAAGGATGGATGAGGATACTATGAATGAACTACGAAAGAATAAACTTTATTACATATGTAAATATTTGTGGGGACCAAAGTATAGATGTCTGGGTAAAGGGAAAGTGCACTATATTGAAGTGATATCAAATGATGAACAAGGTTTATAAGAAGTTAAAACCTTATAAAAAATGAAAAACCCAATAGCAAAAGAGGGAGGAAATGAAATTACCAGTGGAGGTACTCTAACATCCCTATTAGGAGAACCTAAATATCACCTTTTTTGAGTTTTTGGAGTGCTCAATGGACAAATAATGATAATTCTCATTGATAGTGGAACCACCCACAACTTCATTGATGAAGGATTTATGGTAAAAAGAGGGATACAAATGGAAAATTTTAAAGGATTCAATGTTATTGTTGTAGATGAATTTACAATGCCATGTAACAAAGTGATCAAGCATCTCAATGTTACTATGGGAGACTATAAGGTATTTGTTGACTTTAATGTGGTGAGTTTGAGTGGAATAGATATGGTCTTAAGAGTGCAATGGATGCATTCTTTGGGGGATTTTCACCAGAATTACCAAACTATGGAATTCAAGTTTAATTCCAATGGGAAGGAGATAGTTTTCAGGGGTTTATCCAATGCAATATCATAAATTCTCACAAAAAAAAAAGAATGGAGAGGATTATCTAAAGAAGCCAAGTAGTATGGACAATAAATTGTTTGATAAAATCCTTTGATTTATCTAGAGGTAATAATTCTAATCCTTATCATGTTGATATCAAAAAAATATGACACTCACAAAGTAAATTTTTTAATGATTTACCACATGATTTACCCCTAGGTAAAGGTTTCCAACATGTAATAAAATTAGAACTAGGTACAACACTATTCATCACAACTTTATACTACCACCCAAGGGGGTTTAAAGAAAAAATTGAAAAGATTATTAGATAAATCTTAGATATGGGTTTCATAAGACCAAGTTCTATCCCCTTTGCATCTTTTATAGTTCTTGTTAAAAATAAGGATGGGACCCTATGCATGTGTATTGATTATATATCCTTAAATAAAAAGACCACCAAGAATAGGTATCCTATTTTGATGATATATGAGCTCATAGATGAACTACATGGTGCCATTTATTTTTATAATATTGAACTAAGATCTGAATATCACCAGATTCATATGAGAGATGAAGATGTACATAAATCCACCTTCATATGCCAGTAAAGACATTTTGAGTTTTTAGTCATGAATTTTGAGCTAACCAATTTGCCTACTACCTTTCAATCTACTATGAACCATACCTTCAAGAATTAATTGAGTAAATTAGTATTCGTATTCTTTGATGATATCTTAGTTTCAAACAGGACATGGGAGGATCACTTAACACATCTAGACATTGTTTTGGGCATATTAGAGAAGCATGCTCTTTTTGCTAAGGAATCCAAATGTTATATTAGATCAATAAAAGTTTTATATTTAGGTCATATCATTAGTGTTAAGGGAGTATATGTGGATCAATAATATATCTAAGCTATCTTAGATTGGCCAACTCTTACTACTTTGACATAATTGAGAGGATTTTTTGGGTTATGCAGTTATTACAAGTGATTTTTCAAGGAATTTTATTAATTGGAAGCCCTTCTTATAGATTTGACCAAAAAAGGATCATTTTTTTGGACAAAACTAGTTCAAGCTACACTTGAAAAAATAAAACAGGTAATGAGCTCTTGCCTGGTATTAACATTTCCTGATTTTTGCCTCCTATTTATTGTAGAATGTGATGCTTTAAGAAAGGGAAAAGGATATGTTCTAACTCAAAAGGGGCATTCTATTTATTTTTAAAGTAGGAAGTTAAAATGTTATAAAAAGGCTACTCTATTTATGATAAGGAAATGTTAGTCATAATGCATGCATTGAAAAAAATCAAACAATATTTGGTATGTAGTTATTTCATTGTTAAAACATATCATAATAGTTTGAAATTCTTCTTGGGGAAAAAATATTTGAATGATAGAAAATATAAATTGATGAGTAAACTAAAATCCTATAATTTTGACATAGAATACATGAATGGGAAGAAAGATATTGTAGCTGATGCACTCTCTAGGAAATACAACTTGTATTCTATTTTCTCTATTTATGTTGATTGAAAGGCCATTATTATGATGGAATATGCAAAGAATTATTTTAATACTAACATTATTGAGGGATTGGTAAAGGATGATAGGTATACAATATGTGATGAGTTGATTTTATATAAAAATAAAATCTTTAGTACCCAAATCTACAGTGAAAGAAAAGATTTCAAGAGTAGTGAATGATGTGCTTGTAGCAAAACACCCGAGGTACTACCAAACATATAAGAAAATTCAAAAAATATTCACTTGAAATGACCTCAAGAATTATGTTCTAAATCATGTTAGAGAGTGTACCATTTTTCAATATAACAAAGGGGAACAAGGGTTACAAGTAGGATTACTCCAACCTTTACCCATTCCCAATAAAAAATGGGAGTATATTAATGGACTTTATCATAGGTTTGCTCGAGGAAATTGGTAGAGATTACATCTATGTAATAATGGATATTTACTAATTTTTCACACTTCTTTGATATAACATCAAAATTTAAAGCCCCTCAAGTGGTTGAATTATTTTTTAAGGAAGTGTTTAGATTGCATGGATTACCACATATTATTGCTAGTGATAGGGATACCAAGTTTTTTATCTCTTTTTAGAAATATTTATTTAGATTGAAAGGTACATAACTCACTCTTAATACTAGCTACTACCCTCAAAATGATTTCCAAATAAAAATAGTAAAAAAGTGGGTGGAGGGTTACTTAAGGAGTTATGCCTCAAGTCAACAATCTGCATGGGTCAAGTGGTTACATTTGAGAGAATTTTGCTACAATACCACTTACCATATATCTATTGATATGTCCCCATTCAAATATTTATATGAATATGAAGAAATGACATTTATTGATTTAGTTTTTACATATAAAATATTTCTAGCATCAAGTGATTTCATTAACTAACACTAGAAAATATTGAAAAATATCAAGGATCATATGTATAAAGTATAAAATCAACATAAGTATTATGCAGACAAAAACCACACAGAGAGATCTTTTGAGATAGTTGACATGTTCTATCTAAGGTTGCATCCATATAGGTAATCATCCATCAAGAGAAGTGGAGCATATAAACTCAAGCCAAAATTCTATGGACCCTATAAAATTATAAGGAAAGTTGGCAAGGTGGCCTATGAACTGGAACTTCCTATAAATAGTAAAATGCATAATGTTTTCCATGTCTCTTGTTTAAAGAGATATTTGGGGTAGTATATTACATCCTCCAAAAATTTTCCTCCTTTGGATGAGGAGGGGAAATCGATCCTAATTCCTGAAGAGGTAATAAATATTAGGGTTAAGAGATTGAGGAAAAGAGATATTGAATATTTGGTTTGTTGGAAGAGCTTGTCAATTGAAGATGCCTCTTGGGAAGGTCTAGAGATTTTAAATCATCCAAGTTTGAACTGCTTAAGGATGAGAAATTTTAAATAGGGAGGACTTATCATGTACCATTTTTAATTAATTTCCATTTAATAATTAGTTATCCCAATTTTATATTACAAGGGAATAAGGGAAATAAAATTGGAACAAACATTTAACTAATTATTTATTTGGAATTGGCAAGTTTGAAACGGTGATTGGGGATCAAGTTAAATAATAACAATTTATTATTAATAGCTAAAGCATGATGTTTTTAAGGAAGAGGATAATATGTTTTAAATAAAATTAATAAATTATTTTTGCTTTAATATCATCAAGAAAAATTGGCCAATTTAAAAAATTCATGTAATAGGATTAAAGTAGCAAAAGCATAATTAAAGTAAATTATGGAAAGTGAATAAATATGACAATTAAAGGATTTTTGTAATTATATTTTTATCTTTATAAATAAATGACCTAGATTTTGGCACCCACGTTGGGCCCTATTGGTTATTTATTTTACATAATTTCATTATGAAGGATCTTTTGCCAAATTAATTAATTTCTCTTGTTGAGAAATGTTCATCAGACCATCCTGGAATGGAAACTCTTAGATGTTAGAAGTATTTAATAGAAACCCATTGATCCAAATTATTGAAAGATGAAACCCCTATGATCTAGATATATAATTTCACATAATAATTATAACAAAGTTTCAAAGAGTGCAGATTCAACTAGTATTCAATTGTTTATATAGATAGTTGGTGTGAGTATAGGGTATAGAAGTATTTTTATATTTGTGACTTTGTTATATCATATAGTAAGTGTCTTATGGTCTTATTTAAGTATTCTCCAATTTTTTGTAATCAACCTATTAGTGTTATGAAATTATGCTCTATTTAAGTAATGCTTACAATGTTACTGTGTAGTTCTGGGAAGGATTTTTACCTAAACTTTATATTCTACTCTAAAACTATTTTAGAGTGATTATTATAGTGTTTTTAATGTTTTTAGACTCATTCTGATGCAATATAATTTCTCATATTTGTTGGTTTGTAGCTACTATGTTATTCTATAAAAATTATCAAATTTAGGTTTCACTAGCTAGTGTAGAGAAGGGCATAAATTCTACAAAAAGTGTTCCCAATATAAATTTTAATTTAAGATCTAATATTTATCTATAAAATTCATTAAGGGTACATGACATGGTGTGTTGCATCAGTGTTCATATATATGACTTCAAAATAACTTTGTAGACTTAGATCAACAACTTTGAATTCTATATCTTTTAATCACCTAATAGGTTTTATCCTTTTTTAGTCCACAAGATTCAACATAATTGGTTTGTAATTGATATCACATTGTCTAATGGATTCCCATGTCAATCGAGGGATCATATTTACTATACTTCCAAAGTTAAATACAACATTTATAACTTCATAACCTACCAATTTTATATCCATTTGAGAGTAAATATCTAATAGTTTATTAATCTTTACATATGATACCATATTATTAGTTAGGGTTAATTTTAGTGGGTTATATTAAAAAATCCTTGGAGGTTCCCAGGTGAATTGAATTCGTAATGGTGGTGAATTAGTTTGGAAGGTGATTAATTGTACAGATGAATCAAGTGATAAAGCATACGAATTAAAATTTTATGAATACAAAACTTCTCTAAACATAAATATTAGTAAATATTTAGATTCTTCTCAAAAAATTATGCAATTATTAAAAATAATCATCACAATCTGAGTCCATATGCAAAAGTTACAACCTTAAAAAGTTGGCTAGGTTATAGTACACTTACCAACAGATGTCTACATGATGCCAACAACCATCCACATGATGCCATCACCCATCCACATCATGATGATGGCCATAAAAAGGTGTGTATATAAATCGACATCATGTGGATGGCCATTGACATCATGTGGATGTCTATTGGCAAGTGCACTATAACCTAGCCAACTTCTTGAGGTTGTAACTTTTGCATACAAACTTAGATTGTGATGATTTTTTTTTAAAAATGCATAATGTTTTGATAAGAATCCAAATATATAATAATATTTATGTTTTGAAATTTTTAATGTCATTTTAGGCTGTGGATAGCCATCAACATATATGAGCAACCATCGGTATATGTGGGTGGTCGTCAGCATATGTGGGTGACTGTCAACATATGCAGAAAGTCATCGACATATGTATATATGTAGATGACCATCAACATATGTAGATGATTGTCTACATGTTTGATGTGAGGTGAATGTACCTATATTGCCTTTTGACGTATGGGCAAAAAATATTTATATGAATGAAATTATTTTAAACAGTAGGTGATCTGACCCTTAAAAATGAGCTTGTATCTAGAATATTTAAGCAATTCCAAGCTCTTCAATACCCCAAAAAATCACCAAATTTAGATTTATAAAAATGGAATATTTGTGAATTAACGAAGATTTACCACTAAAATTTTCCCTATTATTAGTGTATTTATGCCTTATTTTTGTGCACTCTTACAAATTATGTAGAATATTTTTGATGTTCTATGATATTGTTATCACTCAAAATGTGCACTTGCATGTGAATGGATCTGATGCACACTTACACATAGTTCTTCTATGCCTAGCACCTTGGACTGCATGCTAGAGAGTAATTCAATGTCTTGTAATAATGGTATCATCCCCTAAGGTGTGGGACTCTTGCTCTTCTTGGGATGAACCTCTAGATTAGGCTAACTTCCTTCTCTTCTATATGCTCCTAGTTTAGAACCAACATGTAGACCTACAAAAAGTAGTATAAAATTTACAACTAGTACTAAACCTAAACTTGACAAGGGGAAAAGGGAAGGAAAAGGTAAGAGATTACTAAAATGAAAAACATGATACACCAAGAATAGAGCGAGAACCTAACCCACTTAAAGACATAATAAGACTAACAGACCAGATACAAGATCTTCAAATTGAGTGCACTTCATAAGTGTTTTGCATGGAGGTAAGGGAACACAATGTTGTGTTAAGATGGATGACAAATGATACATAGATAATGCCTACACAGACCCATATATTCACAACATGAGACCTGTAGAGACTTTTGATTCTATACATAGGGATGAAGGGAGGATGATAATGAGAAGGACAAATATCAACAACTATGAATGCACATATAACATTGGGCATGAAGAAAGTAAATTAGTTCTTATTAATCTAAAGATCTAAGGCAATATTACAAACTCAAATAGACATAAATTTGTTATACCAGGAGAGGTATCTTTGGATAGAAAATTTTGGTAACATTACAGTGCTCAAAATATGTCAACCCTTTTATAATGTAAGGCTCAAAATTTTATAGGCAATGAGAATATTATGGGTTATTAATTAGAATCTCACCAATTATCAGGGCCATTACAACATTTAATGATGATGTGGAGAGATAGTTGAGATATTTTTCAAAATATATCGCATGCCCATGTTATGAAAACCTAACAATAGCCCTTGCATTTAATTCTATTTTGATTTGGTTCCTTTTATGTCCAATCGGATTCAACTACCATCCTTATGTATGGTTGCCATATGTCGATCTACCTGGACTAATCTATTAACATGTGGCCATGTAGGCATATCATTAGGTTCTAGCTCATCATCTTATGTAAGTAGTGGAATTGGTGTGCACTTATATTTTGGGGATATGGTACACATTAAATTATATGCACTTTATTCTTTATAGAGTCCTGCACATGGATGCATTAGAATAGCTAAGTACATTCTATGTATAGGGTGTGCACTAAATATTGCACATAGGGTCAATTATGTAGTATGATTATAATCTTGTGAAGGGCACTAAGATATAACTTATATATAAGTTCATAATAGCCCAAACTCCTTCTACGCCTAACTTCCTTTAATGGTCTTTTCATTTTATGCCTTCATCTAACTTGGAACCTGCACTGGTCTGTGAAGAGAATGTTGCATAGTTGAGATCATAGTCTATGTTTTATAAGGTCGTAGATATGAAACTCTGTGATTGGCATAAGGCATCACCATTTGAGTGTGGGAAATTCTTTGAATAAGAGCATGAAATAAAATTTCAATATTTTGATCATGTTCTTCATGATTTAGAATTATTCCCTTCATACTTCCTTCTTTTACCACCTTAAGTCAGCGAGACATGCAAGTCCTAACTTGTACATCATGTTGGTGCAATTAATAATCTTACATGGGGCATGCATCAAGAACTCCTTATAAGCATGGATCAGTACTTGGTTTATGGGCAAACTTGAGCTCATTATTGAGTGAGGGAATAAATGGGAAGTGTCTATGTGTAGACTTGTTTTTAGAAAACTTGACACTACACAAGTGCATGACTATTGTGTGGTCCTTATCAGTTTAGCATCTACTGAAGGAGTGACTTGGAAATTCAACACTTTTTCAATCTCTATGGGCTACTTGCATGCTAAGCAATAATCTATTGGCCTTATAGTAATCCATTCGGTATGAAGTCACCTAAGATCCCTTTCTCTTCTTTCTCTTAATTATGATTATATGTGAGAAGCCTAATTGACCTTATAAGTAACTAAGATACCTTCCACAAGGGAAAATAAATCAAACAACTACACCGAATGGTGCTTAGAGGAATGACAACACTAAGCTAACAGAACTACACACAAGCACTTGGATAAAATGAAACTATTATAAACAACAACACTTGAGTGTGATACTCAAGAAAATCAAAACATATAAACTATTATTTACAAGGGTGTTCCTTATCATTAGAGATAGTGCTTGAGATGAATCCCATTGACTAGGATGGGAAAGACCTATTTACTTAGCTTTATAAGTTGGTATGTATTAGCTTACTTGTAACTAACTATGGTATATGATTTGCTCCATATAACATCTAATTTTTCATGCTTTCTGACCTTTGCTCTATCCACATACCATTTGAGTACCAAGGCTCTTTCATTGAATCTTCTATTATCAACCTTTCTATCAAATGTTCTCTTAGTTTGTGCTTGTTGAACCTCCATAGTGTGCATGGCCTATGCCCTAAGTTCTTTGAGCTCCATTAGCTTGGCGAACCTTACTATCATGGGGTCACTTTCAAGCAACTCTAATTGATGAGCTAGCTCTAGTGAGGTCAAGTTGACATTCAAAATGTGCACCCATAGATGGTCTATGGTGCATGAGGTTTTGTAGTAGGACATAGAGCATGAATACCTTACACAGGGCATAAAAGTGTTTGGTACTAGGTGTGGAAGTGTTGTCACTCACCTACTCGCATGGAGCATTGGTTGTCTCATCATAATAATGGTAATTTCCCCAAGGTGTTGGACCCTTACACTCCTTGGGACAAGCCTCTAAAGTAGGCCAAATTCCTTCTATTCTAAGTGTACCTAGTTTAAGATCAGCATACAGACCTATAGAGTAGAAATTTAATTCTACCACTAATCTAAACCTAATATTCTTGAGGGAAAAGGGAGGGAGAAGGTAATAATTTGTTAAAAAGTAAAAGGTCAATACACCAAGAATAGAGTGAGTGATCTTACTATCATGGACACACTAAAAATAATTGAGAATAAAATGTTATCACATAGACTCCATCAAGGACACTCCACATACATAAATATTTCATATAGAGGTGCAAAAACATAGTGTAACACTAAGAGGGATGACAAATGATCCATAGACAATGTCTATATAAACCTGTATACACATAGAATATGACCTATAAGTGATTTCTGAGTTCCACATGGAGGTACTAGGAATGGACAACAATGAGAAAGGCAAATATTACCCATATACAAAGATCAACAAACAAAAATATCACATAGAGTGTAAGAAGAATAGAGGGAGGTGAACTTAATTCTCATTAACATGCAAGGTTAAACCAATAGAAGTGATCTTGAAGGGTAATTTTTTGACAGTGTGAGGTTGCCTAAAAAATCTCAACCCTTTTTACAATAAAGAACAAGCTTTTAAAAGGGAGTGATCCATTTTATAATTAATGCATTGCTTGGGGTGGTAGACACGGTCCTTTAATTTTATTATGGTATCACATCCATACTTCTTAAATTATGCATGGTGATTCAGATCTGGGAGTTGGTGAAAGGATTAATTTGGGTACACATGTGTGTCTGATAATAGAAGATCTTTAGACTAGTCAAAAGGGTGGCGTGTGATCATGTTTCGATGTTTGACAACTACTTTTCAATTTACTCATTCTGAGAAGGCCTTGAATACCACTCAACTACTTTTCTAACTACCTATTTATACCTTGTTTCCACTTGTCAATCACTGTGCAGGTTTCCCTTGAACTTCCACATCATTGTTATGCATCTCTTTGGGAAATATTACCTTATTCCTTTATATAACATCTTTGCACTAAGTATTGCATAGTTTGACTGCATAATGAGTTGTTAGTAGGTGAAAGGCATAGACATAGAAGTCCTATGTAGTGGTGAATTAATTTTAACCCTTTTTGTGCCAAGTCCTCTTTAAATAGCCTTTTCAAGTCTTTGTTTTATACCAGGGTCCATTTAGCCTACAAAGTAGGATGTGCACAATATAGATTGAGGTCTATGATTTATAGGAGTGCAGAATTTAAACTCTATGATTTGGTGTGGGAATTCATCATGGATATGTAGGGACCCTTTTGAATAGGAATGCACATAAAGATTGAAGATCTTGGGTACACTTCTCATGATTTAGATCTACTTCTTGTGCACCTCTCCCTAGACTATCTAAATACTAGGGGCTCTGCATCCTTGAACATGCATGTCATTTATGATTATGTGATAGAGAGTTCCTACATGGGGCATGCAATATAAAATCTTTATGAATGCAAGTCAACACTTACTCAATTCAGGGATCTATACTCTCTGATTTGGTCATGGGCTCAGATGGGGGGCATTTGCACACTTATTGATTTTTAAAAACTTGATACTTACAAGTATACAAACCTTTTGTAGGATGTTTATGAGTTATACACAAGCTAGGGATGACTTAGAAATTTAACACTTCTGGCAACCTCTATGGGCTACTTTCCCACTAAGAAAGAATTTAGTGGCCTTTGAAGTAATCCTTTAGGTACAGAGTTATTGAAACTTTTTATCTTCTCATTTGTGAATACACTAGTTATGTATTCCTTTCCTTGGAATGAACTGAGATCCTTCTAACAAGAGCAAAGAACTGTGCCAAAGTCACTTAGAGAAAAGAGATATAAGCTAAGAGAAACACTATGCACAAGTGCTTAGAGGAAATAAAACTATCCTAAAACAATGTACACAAGGCACTTAGGGAAATGAAAAACATCTAATCTACTTATTTATAAACTATACAAGAATCAACAAAGATAGTTCTTAAGATGGATCCCATTGACTAAGATAGGCAATTTTACTCCATTCATTTTAGCCAGTTGGAAAGTGTTGGCTTGTTTACAATTGGTGATAATATATGGGCCACTCTATATCATGTTGAATTTAGTATGCCTTCTAGATTTTACTCTGTTTGCATCCCATTTGAGCACTAAATCTCCTTCTTGTAAACTTCTATCAACAACCTTTCTATCAAAGTTCCTCCTTATATGGGCTTGTTAAAGTTCCATAGTGTGTGTAACTTGCACTCTAGTCTCCTTGAGCTCCATTAGCTTTGCTAATCTTATTATGAATGGATTTATTTTGAGCAAGTCTAATTGATAGGAGAGTTCTAATGAAGGCAACTTGAGAGATGTGGGTAATTTGACCTCCCTTCTATAGACTAACATGAAGGGTGAATTTCCCAACACTCTTTTGGGTTGACTCGATCAACCCAAAGGGTAGCCCTGAGCTTATTATGCCAATATTTTTTATTATCTTCCATGGTCCTATTTATAATATGAATAAAATACATCATGAGCTTCTACGAAGGCATTATAACATATTATTATAGATAATGGTGGTTTCAATACCGAATCTTGTTATAATGCCTTTGTAGAAGCTCATGATGGATGTCTGGTTAGCCTCTTTGAGTGATACTAATTTTGTCTATCTCATGAAATAGTCCATGGCCATGAATATCTATTTATGTCCATCACTTGATGGTGGTTTAATCATGCCTATGAAATCTAGGCCCCATTACATAAAGGGTTGATCAGCTTATACTAGACGTAATGGTAAGGATGCCTACCTTTATTTGTCTAAAAAGAAGGAACATCTCTTGCAACTTCTCACATACACATGCACATCTTTGAACATAGTTTTCTAATGATAGCTAGCTCGCATGATTTTCTTAGCAATGGTCTTAGGTGAATAATGGCCTCCAACAGGGCCATTATGGAAACCTTGAATAATTTTATTCACCTACTCTGATTATATACACCTCAAGAGGACTCCATTGATGTCTCTTCTAAAAAACACACCATTTATAAGCACATAGGCAATGGAATACAACCTAAAAATCCTATACTGATCCTTACTTAGGCCAAGGGTATATGAACTAGTTTGAATTAAAATCATCATATTATGCATCCAATTTGTTATAGCTTCTCGACCTATCGATTCCTTTTCATGTGACACTAGGACTATTTTGTCTTCAAATTTTATCACCTTATCCAATTATTCACAAAGTAATTCTACTCACATTAGCTTGGTGATCTGGATGTCCATGTCATACTCCATCACCTTTGTGACCCAACTGGCTCTCTTTTTGTTGATGTCCTTATTGAGCAAAAATTATTTGATGCCTACGTGTGCAACCATGAGTCAGATTTTATTGTTGGAGAGTATATGCCTAAACTTCTTGAACACTCTCACAAATACAAGGATGTGATTCTACATGAAGTTATAATGTAGCTCATAATATTTTAGCACCTGGTTGAAGAAGCCAATTAGCTTCTCCAAATGATCATTTGTTTTCTACATAAGATCAGTTCAGATGCCTTTCACCCCATTGAATGCATAAAGGATAAAAATCATTATTATAATCTAGGTTAATCAAGGTGAGAGCTTACACAATAGGACACTTAATGGATTCAAAATTATCCTTGCCTTCATGAGTATAGTTGAATGCAACATTTCTCTTGAGCATCACAGTAAGGGGTTTGGTTAGGGTAGTGAAATCAAGCATGAATCTCCTAAAAAAGTTGATTCTTCCTAAGAAGCTCTAGAGACTCTTATTATGACTTAGAAGAGGGAGAGACAAAATAGATTTGACTCACACTGGATCGATTAAGAGTCCCTCTTTGGAAATAATGTGCCCTAGTAAAGTACTTTCATAAACTGTGAAGATACATTTGTTAGGGTTCAAAGATATTCCAAACTCTTGGCACCTTTCAAAGACTTAACCTAGATGGCCTAATTGATCTTCTGTGTGCTTAGAGAAAATATTTATGTCATCAAGGTAAACTAAGATGACATTGTTTATGAGCTCCTTAAATTCCATGTCCATGTATCCTTGGAAAGTTGTTCCTATGTTTGCTAAACCAAATGGCATTTGTTGGTATGCGAAGGTTATCCACTTAGTGGTGAATATTGTTTTATAGCGATCACACTCTTGCACAAAAATCTAATTATAGCATGAGTGCCATCTAGTAGTGAGAATCTCTCTACACCTACAACTATTTATAGGATCCGATCCATTAGTGGGATGGGATAGTGATCCTTAAAGGAGGATTTGTTTAATTATTTAAAGTCTACACATAAACAAATTTACCTATTCTTATTCTACACTGGGACTAAGTTGGCCACCCATGAAAAGTGTTTAATTGTAAGTATTATACTAGATTCAATGAGATTTGAGAGCTTATTTCTCATCAAGGTCTCAAGTTTTGGGTTGATAGGCCTCTGATTTTGGCAGATTGGCTACATGCTAGGGTTGAACTCAGTTGTATATTTTGCTAAGCTTGGATTAAAGCCTCTCAGGTCCTTATATATATATGCAAAGATCTCATCATATCTACTACTAAGTTCAATAAAGTTCTTAATTTTTGGTGGGGATCATACCTTGTTGGTTTTTATGACCTTCCCTTCAGAAGTGATTACTTGTGCATAGATATCCTCTTTTGCTATCATACTTTACTTTTCTCTTTTAAGCTAGTCATTAGAATTGAAGATGCTTTTTAGGGTAACTAAACCCTTTTGATAGATTGTTTCCCTTTAATTAGATGACTTGATCCTTGTATTAGGATTGTATCTATGCTTGGTTCTTAAAATAGAACTCTGACTCATCCTATAGTAATTTGATAATCTATTCATCACTTTCAAACACCATACAATTGCATGTGTTGTCAGGGACTACCGATTTGATAACAAGTTTGACAAACTGATTGGATTCCTTCATTATATCACATAAAATGTCATATTATGTACATATGGTTGAGTCATCAGCATTGGTATTATGTGATCTTAGTATGGAACTAATATTGAATGCATCAAAACCTTTAATTATATCCCACACTCTATGATTTTAAGACTTCATTAGTCTATTTTTGGTCATGCTCCATACTCTAACGTGGTTAACAACTAGTTCAATATCACCCAATGCCTATAATGTTTTGGTTCTTTTATTTTACACATGTTGTAGACCTTAGATTAACACCTCATATTCTACAACATTATTTGTGCAAATGAACTATAATCTAAAAGCATGGAAATATTTTTCCTTTTGAGGAGAGACTAGCATTGCACCAAATCCAATGCCATTTTTACTTTGGGAACCATCAAAGTATAATTTCCATGTACCCTCAGGATTCTCTTACACCTTTACGAGCTTGAGAAACATAGAATTATCCTCTAAGATGCAGTACATACCTAACTATGTCTCCTATAAAACTAAAAAATTTCACGTGCCTATTCATCCAGTAAATCATTTGGGATCTCTTCAAGCGGCATCATGGCTTCATGGAGAATCAAATTTTCCTCTTGATCTAACATTACATAGTTTAATTCAACTAGGATAGAAGAGTATGGTTCAACATGGATTTTAAAGATAGGTTCAACCCTAATTGTCACCTTAGTCCCTTATCTAGTTCTAAATAACATATGAAACTAATCTAAAGATAAATATCCACCCATCTTTATTGTGAAGTCTCAGGAGAGGCAGATGGAAAAGTAGGGAGGTAAGTCAATGATTATGATATATTGAACATGTTGGGTGAATATTTTGTCAGTCAGCTATCTGATCAAGCAAAATAGGTCTTATCATCCACAATAAAGGAGATTGGTCAGCCCAGTGTGCAGGTTTACTACATCAGAGGTGGACAAATCTCTCCTCTCATCAAGGGGAGGTTCCCTATAGATATGCAAGAACTATATACTATAAATATATAAGTAGAAAATAATACTTAGGGGTAGGATAAGCCATCCATCTCTCTTTTTTTAGATATGATGTTAACAAATAGAGGAGAAAATCTTGGTGAAAACACTGAAGGCACTTCTCTTCTTTCAAAAGTGTTCTTGTAGGAAATAGCAAGAGTTCTTTTAGGTAGTACAAGTAACTAGTAACCAAGGGTGTAGTAACCAGCAGCCTGAGATATAGCACAAAGTCTCCACCTCGACTACCTAAGAGTGAGATACAAAGGACAATGAGGGCAATAAGTCGTCCCAAGGTCCTTTACACATAAACAAAATATGAAGGATAATGAGGGCACAAAGTCATCCCAAGATCCTTTACACAAGAACAAAAAGAAAACATGTTAAAGGTGATTGTGGGGGCACAAAGTCTCTCCACAGTTGGCTTCAGGACACCTTCCTGATTACTTCCACTAGTTTTGCTTGTTAGATCAAATAAACAAGAACACATTTAGAAGACAGACATAAGAACAATCTCCTAAAATGATACAAGCTATAATAGCACAAAGTCTACAGGTCACTTGCTTTCTCATTCAAATAAAATAATATGAACAATAATCTGAGCTCAAAGTCTCAGTACAATTTGGGTAGAGTTTTGCTTTTGGTAACAAGAAGATATCCCTAAAAAAACAAAAGAGATTACAATATATAGCAGCCAAGAATGACTTGGTGCTTTGTTTCATGGGGCAGCCCTTGTTGCATTCAATGCCTTCAATGTGTTTCCAAATTTGTCAAAGGACTGCATTGAAAATAGGGTGGCTATCTTAATTATGACATGTCACTTCATCCCATATGTCTTCTCCTAGGTCTGGATCATCTGGTTTGTCTCCTTTGGCATCTGTGTAGCTATCCATTTTGTCTTTACTCCAAGGGAGACCAACAGGTCACGCCTTCAATGTTTGCAAGCTGAAATATCTACTTAGTTGACTATTCCACCTATTGAAATTACTTCTACGCAGATATTTTGGGCTTTTCCCTCTTTCTACTTTTATCTTTTCTAGTTTTGTCTCTTCCTAGAATTTAAGTTCTTGGGGCTACGTTCCTAGCTTTATTGGCTCTTTACGCTCCTTCTCTCAGCGGTTCTTCCCTTTGGCATTTTGACCTTCATCACACTGGTTGAACCTGTGAACTCATTGAACCTTTTGGTTCAAGTTTCAACGGTTCAATCAGTTCATTCTTTTTATTTGGCTAAGTCCTTTTGATCTTTTTGAACCAAACATGTTGAACCCTTTGGTCATTGAACCTGTTGAACCATTAAACCTGTTGAACCTTTGAACCAAAGTGGTTCAATGGTTCAACGGTTCAATGGTTCAAGCCTTCTTCTCTTTGATAAGTGTTTTGAAGCCATTAAACCTTGAAGTGGTTGAACTTTAAACCTTGATAAATGTGCTTAACTCTTGATGATGACATTGAACCTTTGAACCCATTGAACCCGTTGAACCAAAATGGTTCAAGGTTCAATGGTTAAATGGTTCAATGGTTCAATCCTTGCTTACAAGCTTGCCGATGGAAATTTTGGTTGAACCTTGTCATTGAACCAACCTTGAAATTGCCTAAGTGTTGAGAGCTTGCTTATTTCTTGCAGAGTCCTTAGAAATCAACCTGTGAAGCCCATAGAACTTGGTCTGTAGAATCCGTAGATTTTTTTCTTGCAGAGTCCTTAGATTCAATCCTGTAGAGTCTGTAGATTTTTTAGAAGCTTGAAAAATGAGGAATTTGAATGCTCAGAACAAATTTCAAAAAGGGAAGAGACAATTTTGGTCTTATAGGGCCTAAAATAGTTCATATGTTGTCCCAAAAATGAGTGACATTTTTTGGGGATAATGGTTGGCTCCAATTGGGGAACTTCCTTCAATTGAAAACTTGGAACAGCTGAGGGGAGTAGAAACCAGAATCTCTAGTGCCTTAAAGTATGCCATTGGGCTACGGAGTCATGCTACTCAAAAATAAAGGCTCCAAAAAATGAAAATGAAAAGCACAAAATAGAACTAAAGACTATACAAATGTACATATGTACAGGTGAACTTATCTGATACTTCAAGAATTGAAGTGATTTAGATGCTGCCCATTGTGAGACAATGAAAATGGCATTTCATCTTGATAAACCAATAGGAAACCATTTTGTCCCCAAAATTGGTGACAGGCGAATGGAACTCTCCATCAGGAATCACATTTTCTATGCACTCCTTTTGGTTCTCTCCTCTTGTTCCATGGCAAGGTGTGATCTTCAATCTGAAAATCGTAACTCCTTACTCTCTCTGTGAAGAGTTCCTTTTGCTGACTTTGGAGTATAGTAGTAAGGTCCACTACCATAGCTTGTTGTTCTGCTAGTTTAGTCTAGCACATATTTTGATTTTCAGCATCAAACCCCTAACAAACCATTGGTTCAACATCTCCTTTGACATGAAGGAGCTTGACATCTTCATCCTGAGCAACCTTCAATTCAAGTAACAGAGGTTCATACTCAGCAGTGTTGTTGGTGTTGTTGAATTGCAACTTGTGTGAAGGAAAAATATCTCCTTGAGGAGATATCAACATAGTCCCAGCTCCAACGCCAGTAGAGGAATTGCTGCCATTGGATTCCAGGGTCTAAACATCATCAGAAACTGATCTTCTATCAGATTTTTTGTCATTAGAGACAGAAGATCCTTTTTCATCTATACTGCACCCTACTAATTCTTCTAATGTCTTGTTTGAATCAATATTTGGATTGTCACCTACATGACTTTCATCTACAAAAACATTAACATCCTCAGTAGATAAGAAGTAATTACCCCTACCTAAAGACTCAAATAGAATTTGAGCTTCAGGTGCTGATGTCTAGATGACAACATATTTTGCTTCCTTTTCAAAGAGCAGCCTCCTCATGATGCCTTTGACAAGGATCCTTGCTTCAGATAGGTCCATGCTCAACTCTCCACCCACATCCTTGTAGAAATTTCATCCTAGTAGAATGCCATATGAGGCTAGGATGTTGGCCACCAGGACTGTCATCTTGATTTTCTTTTTTGAGAATGCTAAAAATTATAAATTGGGTGTCCTTGATTTGCCCCAGTAGTGGCAATTATTTATTCTCCATGGAGAAGCATCTCCCAAATGTCTTGGTCAGTGTGAGGCTAAGATATTTTGCCACTTTGGCAGGCATGACATTGTCAGGTGCATCAGAATCAATGATGCAGTTGCCCAGTTTGTGAATGTTTATCAGTAGGGAAACATAGAAAGGCTCTATTTTCCCAAGGCCAGTAGGAGGAGTAATGACAAGATTATTTGGGATGGGCATGTTCCTTGGGGGATCATGAGTTACCTTTCTAATCTCTTGTCCTGCAGGGATGCTTATATTCTTCACACACTCCACCAACCTGTCCAACTACTCAGGGTTGGCTTGTAGGAATTCAAATTCAGTCATTTGGATTTTAGTTTTCTTGACATGGTCAATTATGTCAAATGATTGAAATGGACTAGGAAGAGAGGATGGTAGTTCATCCTTTTGGTTTTTGGGAGGGGGAGGACTAGCCTATGAATTTGAAGTTGAAGGTGCAGAAATGTTTGATGTACTTACCTTTTTGGCAATCACTGGGTCCTTTGGCTGGAAAGGTAGAGTGGTTCCTTGCTTATCAATTGAAATTTCTGATTGAGGTCACTCCTCTATCTTCTCTTTATTAGCTTGCTGGGCTGACTGGTTCTTGGACTGGGTGAACACTGTGTATGATCCCTCATCTACTTTTCCTTCACTTCTAGGTTCATCCTAATAATTCAGGAAACCAATGTTGGAGTCACCAGCTAATTCTTCTTCTTCCTCAGTGAAGAGATTAGCATCATTTTCTTGCTCAAAATCAGGTTGGAAAGAGAAATCATGTTTAGTTTCTAGATATCCAACTGATGAGTTGGTTGGGGGCGCTTCAAGGGCAAAGTTCCTTTATGGGGGAGGAAGATGATTTGGCTACCCTTGATTCCTGGCAGTGTTGCCTTGGTATGCCTGATTCTAAAATGTCTTCCTTGGCATATCTCGATAAGGAGGAGTAGACATACCTTGGGCCACTTGCTTTTTCAATGCTAGCAGTTTGTTTGCTAGCTTTTGCACCATTTGATCAGTGGTGGCTGAAGGTGGACACTCAAAAGATAAAGAAGATTTACCTCTGTTAGGATTTCTCCTTATCTTTCCTACCAAGATAAGGTCATCTTCTAGCTCAGTAGCCAAGTCTTGAGCAGCCTCAAGGTGTATGTGTCTATCCCATTTCAGCAAAAAACTCACTTCAGGCAGTTGTGAGTTGATGAAGAAGCACTTGAGGTTTTCAGGTGTTGGTTGTGCAATAGCAGGAATCCTATTCCTCAGCTTGTCAAACTTTGCTATGAAATACCTCATAGGTTCATGGGGCTCCTTCTTCATCTATGTGAGTTGGGCCAGCAAGGCATGTGCATCTTTTGCAGGGTTGAACCTAGCTTCAAATTTATCTTTAAGAGTGTCTCAATCAGTCACTGACCGAGCTTGCAGATGGTAGAACCAATCTACAGCAGCACCTTGTAGTGTCTCTACGAATAGCCTGACTGCTATGTCTTCATACTCCACACCTATTACACCACAGATTATGTTGAAGGTAGTAACATGTTCATCAGGGTGAACACTCCCATTACCAAAGAATTTGGGGAAATTCTTCCTTGAATTGTGTGGTAGCTCATGTAGGGGTGGAGTTAGATTGAGTGGGCCAAAAGAGTTACCCCAGGAGCCTTAAACTGCCATGATTTGATTATATAAAATTGGAATCACAAATCTAGGTGGAGTATGGATAGGCAAAGCTCTGCTAGTAGTAAAAAAAGAAGCTCTACCTTGTGTTGGTGACCTGGTAGGGCTAGGAAGAAGACTCCTAGTTCATTGAAGGTGAGGTTGTGGAGGAAATAAATCAAAATTACTCTGTTGTACCAACTCAAAAGTAGGGTCAACAACACCTTGAGATTTTTGGCTTCTAGTATAACGTGGAGTTGCTAGATTGCAGAACAAAAATGGAAAAGAGTAGGATCTGCTTTAGCTTGAAGCTTGAGACTTAAATTGCATGCTCTTCCCCAACGGAGTTACCAAAAAGACTGTTGGGTGAATATTTTGTCAATCAGCTATCTGATCGAGCAAAATAGGTCTTATCATCCATAGCAAAGGAGATTGGTCATCCCAGTGTGTAGGTTTACTACATCAGAGGTGGACAAGTCTCTCCTCTCATCAAGGGGAGGTTCCCTATAGATATGCAGGAGCTATATACTATAAATATATAAGCAGAAAATAATACTCAGGGGTAGGATAAGCCATCCATCTCTCTTTTTTTAGAGATGATGTTAACAAATAGAGGAGAAAATCCTGGTGAAAATACTGAAGGCACTTCTCTTCTTTCAGAAGTGTTCTTGCAAGAAATAACAAGAGTTCTTTCAGGTAGTACAAGTAACTGGTAACCAAGGGCATAGTTACCAACAGCCTGAGATGTAGCACAAAGTCTCCACCTCGACTGCCCAAGAGTGAGATAAGAAGGACAATGAGGGCACAAAGTCATCCCAAGGTCCTTTACACAGAAATAGAATATGAAGGATAATGAGGGAACAAAGTCATCCCAAGATCCTTTACACAAGAATAGAAAGAAAACACATTGAAGGCGATTGTGGGGGCACAAAGTCTCTCCATAGTTAGCTTCTAGAAACCTTCCTGATTACTTCCACTAGTTCTATTTGTTAGATCAAATAAACAAGAACACATTCAAAAGATAGACATAAGAACAATCTCCTAAAATGATACAAGCTATAATAGTACAAAGTCTGCAAGTCACTTGCTTTCTCATTCAAATAAAATAATATGAACAGCAATCTGAGCTCAAAGTCTCAGTATTCACCTTTCAATTTAGGCAAAGTTTTGCTTCTGGTAATGGGAACATCTCCCTAAAATAATAAAAGAGATTAAAATATATAGCAGCCAAGAAAAACTTGGCACTTTGTTTCATGAGGTAGCCCTTGTTGCATTCAATGCATTTCCAAGTTTGTCAAAGGACTGCATTGAAAATAGGGTGGCTATCTTAACTATGGCATGTCACTTCATCCCATATGTCTTCTCCTAGGTCTGGATCATCTGGTCTATCCCCTCTAACATCTGTGTAGCTGTCCATTCTATCTTTACTCCAAGGGAGACTAATAGGCCACGCCTTCAATGTTTGCAAGCTAAAATATCTGCTTAGTGGACTGTTCCACCTACTAAAAAACTTCTGCGTAGATATTTCAGGCTTTTCCCTCTTTCTACTTTTATCTTTTCCAACTTTGTCTCTTCCTAGAATTTAAGCTCTTGAGGCTATGTTCTCAGTTTTACTGGCTCTTTACGTTCCTTCTCTTAGCAGTTCTTCCCTTTGGCATTTTGACCTTCATCGCACTGGTTGAACCTTTGAACCCGTCAACTCGTTAAACCTTTTGGTTCAAGGTTCAACAGTTCAATCGATTCATTCTTTTTATTTGGCTAAGTCCTTTTGATCTTTTTAAACCAAACGTGTTGAACCCTTTGGTCGTTGAACCTGTTGAACCATTGAACCCATTGAACCTTTGAACCAAAGTGGTTCAATGGTTCAACGGCTCAATGGTTCAAGCCTTCTTCTCTTTGATAAGTGTTTTGAAGCCATTGAACCTTGAAGTGGTTGAAATTTGAACCTTGACAAATGCACTTAACTCTTGTTGATGACGTTGAACCTTTGAACCCATTGAACCCATTGAACCAAAATGGTTCAAGGTTCAACGGTTTAATGGTTCAATGGTTTAATCCTTGCTTAGAAGCTTGCCGATGGACATTTTGGTTGAACCTTGTCATTGAACCAACCTTGAAATTGCCTAAGTGTTGAGAGCTTGCTTCTTTCCTGTAGAGTCCATAGAAATCAACCTGTGAAGCCCGTAGAACTTGGCCTGCAGAGTCCATAGATTTTCTTCCTGCAGAGTCCGTAGATTCAAGCTTGCAGAGTCCGTAGATTTTCTTCTTGCAGAGTCCATAGATTCAAGCCTGTAGAGTCCGTAGATTCAAGCCTGCAGAGTCCGTAGATTTTTGAGAAGCTTGAAAAATGAGGAA
This sequence comes from Torreya grandis, assembly GCA_037957365.1. Classification (NCBI taxonomy): domain Eukaryota; kingdom Viridiplantae; phylum Streptophyta; class Pinopsida; order Cupressales; family Taxaceae; genus Torreya; species Torreya grandis. The sequence continues at coordinate 667,562 of JARHVA010000190.1, forward strand.
TTTGAATGCTCAAAACAAATTTTGAAAAGGGAAGAGACAATTTTGGTCTTGCAGGGCCCAAAATAGTTCATATATTGTCCCAAAAATGAGTGACATTTTTTGGGGATAACAGAACAATCAAAAGACTTGGACATGCATGCAATGTAAGATTCAAATATTTGATGATTCTCATAGTTTTTATCATCGTGTTATCTAACTAAACCACTCCTTTTAAAACAAGGTAATATGCAATTCTAAGTGTATATGTGATTTTATTTAGCATCATTATGTTTCTTACACCTAAGTCAATCATGTAATTGTGCACTAGGTATTGGCCAATAATCAAGGAGATATAGAATGGGGGAAGCTTGGTGCTAATGTGCACTTATTTTTCTTCCACTTTGGTATAACATAGACTCATAGAGATGGAAGGCATAAGTTATGATGTCTTACATTCCTGAAAGCTTTTCAGAGCATCTTGTAGTAAATTCTTTTAAGATGGAATAACAAGAGCATCCCACATGGTTACATTAAGGCTTGTCTTCTTCATTTATTTGACTATGTTGAAGGGAGTTTGAGATCCATTTGGTTATGGTTTTTGAATAGTAGCCTCCTCTCATATTTGTACACTAGTTTGAGGTGACTCTTCTCTTTGTGTGTCATATTATGTGTGCATTGAAAGTTGTACAAGTACCTTGGTTTGTGTACCTATGCAGGTGATCTAGGGCATTGAAGGTGAGGGTGCACTAAATTTGGTAATGCCTCCTCTATCCCTCTATTTTTTAATCTTGTATAAAAATCAAATTGGGTGCTTCCTGCACAATATGTGCCACTCTAATTTATGTAGTTGAAGTCATCCTCCTACCAATTGATAAGAGTATACCCATCTTATTATTGTGTTGGCACCTGAATTTCTCCTTCATGTGGAACCATGGTATTCATTTGCTCCTAAGCTTGAGACAAACTTTGCACCATGAGTAATTTGTTCATGCCACCATTTGCACATGTAATTTGATTATGCAGTTGGCCACATGGGAAACTCCATTCGATATCTTGCACAAGATTGTTTTGCATGGGTATAATGGATCTAGAGGTGCCAATAAATTTTTGAGCATAAGGCACTCTATTATATGTAAACTATTTTTTTGTTTTCATGCTACCTTGGTAAGTAGGTTTACTTGACTAGTATTACTAAGCGAAGGGTTAATGAGGTCTGGGGTATTGCACTTATTGCCTTTTGAGGGTAAAAAGTTGATTTCCAAAACTTTGCATTATCATTTTGACCTCATGCAATTCATTAGGGGAAACAACAAATGAATATGGTGGGATCACTATAGTGGGGAGAGATGCTAACATAGGTTGCATAACTGGTTGGCTAGGAGGAGGTTTGGTAAATAGAAGCATGGGGGTCTAGGTGTAATTTTCCCTACTTGGATCAAATAATTTTTTGCATGCACAGTGACTTCATAGGCATTAGGTAATATCGTACCTTCTATGGATTGAATCATCATGGCTATATCATTGTTATGAGTTTTCAAAAAATATAAAAATGTAGTATTGAGATATGGCTTACACAAGGGTGGGATCCTATCCCAGACTCTTTGGAACCTAAAAATTGAAATCAACCATCATCTTATGGGGCTCACTTTATATTTGTGAGCTACTCTATTAGGGATAAATGGTCACTATGGTTCTTGAATTTATTTCATAATTATTCCTTGAACTCATCTCATTTATGTATAAAATTTGGTCTCAAGCCTTGGTAGCAATGGAATGCTTTACCTTTGAAAGAAGAGGCAAGTATCCTAACTGTGGCATTGCCTTTGATGACATGGTGCACTGAGCAAATATTCATGATATCCTGAATATGATCCACAAGATAAATATGTTCTCATCAGTAAAGTAAGATAAAATTTTGAGGGCTATGACTAGAATGTCATCATTTGGGCAAGAATCAATAGACTGCCTCCATTGAAAGGTACAAATAATTGATTCCTTTATGCAGCCATGAATGGGATAGGGAGTAATCTCCTTCTAGGTGTAGGGAATCTCCCAAATGGAGGTGTAGACTGATCTCTAGGGGATGACTATCTTAACCCACTGCTTCTCCTAATAGAGGATGGAGATGTTCTTACTATTCTTCAAGAGGGTGCTGAAATATCAATAAAATGGAAATCAATACCCTTTGTAGATGATCTCATTTGTCTTAGCATGTAGATAGGGGACTGATATTTATGAACCAAAAATTCTTAGAGTCATTAGGTGCTCTTACTGAGTGTATGTTATAATTTTTAGCTAAGTTTAGCATTGATTCTTTATCTCTTTCTTTAAATTGGTCCCATCAGGCATGTCATAAACTCTTGACATTAAAAACATGCACTTGTAGATGGTTTGTGGCACAAGAGGTTTTGTAGTAGGGAATAAAGCATGAATTCCTTGCATAGGGTGAAAAAGTGTCCAGCACTAGGCATGGAAGTGTTATCACTCACTTGCTTTCATGTAGCATTGATTGTCTCATTGCAATGGTGGGTTTGTCCCCAAGTTGTGGGACCCTTTCACTCCTTGGGATGAGCCTCCAGAGTAGGCCAAATTTCTTCTATTCAAAGTGCACCTAGTTTAAAACTAGTACACAGACCTAAGAAAAAAAAAATCTACCATTAATATAAACCTAAGATTATTGAGGGAAAAGGGAGGGAGAAGGTAAGAATTTGTTGAAAAGTAAAAGGATGACACACCAAGAATAGAGTGAGTGCTCCTATTTTCATGGAGACACTACAAATATTTGAGAACAAGATGTTACCACATAAACTTCATCAAAGACACTCCAAATGCATAAATATTTCATATAAAGGTGTGGGAACACAATTTAATAATGAGAGGGATGACAAATTATCCACAAACAATGTCTACAGAGACTCATATGTGCACAAAACAAGATGCAGAAGTGAGTTCTAAGGTCTACACAGAGGTACTAGGAATGGATAGTGATGAAAGGGGTGAATAATACCCACATATAAATATAAACAAACACAAATATCACATATATTGTAAGAATAATAAAGGGAGGTGAACTTAATTCTAATTAACATGCAAGGTTCAACCAACACAAGTTCTCTTGGAGTGAATTTTTTTGACAGCGTGAGGTTTCCTAAAAAATGTTGACCCTTATTACAATGATGAACAAGATTTTATAAGGGATCGATCCCTTTTATAATTAATGTATCACTTGGGGTGGTAGATATAATCTTTTAATTTTATTGTGGTGCCGCATCTATACTTCTTAGATTCTGACAAGTGATCTAGTTATGGAATTTGGTGGTAGGATTCCTCTAGGTATACGTGTGTGTCTGAAAAAGGAATATCTTTGGACAAATTAGAGGGGTGGTGTGTGATCATGTTTTGATGTCTAATATCTACTTTTTCATTTACTCATCCTAATAAGGCCTCAAATTCCACTCAACTACTTTTCCAACTACCTCTTTATACTTTATTACCACTTTTAAATCATTGCATGAGTCTCCCTTGAACTACCACATCATTCCTATGCATCTATTTGGGAAATATTACCTTATGCCTTTTTGGAATATTTGCACACTAAGGGTTACACAGTGAGCTATGAGTAGGTGAAGGGCACAGATGTATAAGTCTTATATGGGGGTGAAATAATTTTAACCCTTTGTGTTCCAAGTCCCCTTTAAATAACCTTCTCAAATATTTGCTTTATACCAGGGTCCACATTAGCCTATGAAGTAGCATGCGCACAACATATATCATGGTGTATGATTTATGAGAGTACAAAAGTGAAACTCTATGATTTGGTGTGAGACTTCATCATAAAGATGTAGGGAACCTTTTGAATAGGAATGTGAATAAGTATTGAATATGCTAGACGTACTTCTCATGATTTGGAACTACTTCTTGTGCACCTCTTCCTACGCTATCTGAAGATTTGGGGCTCTGTATACTTGAACCTATTCACCATTTGTATGTATGTCATGGAGAGTTATTACATGGGGCATGCATTATAAATTATTTATGAATATAAGTCAAAACTTAGTCAATTCAAGGATCTGTGTTATTCACTTTGGGAATTAACACAAACGGGGGGCATTTATACACAAACTGATTTTAAATAAATTGATACTTGCAGGCACACAAACCTTCTTTAAGATTTTTGTGAGTTTCATACAAGCTAGGGGTGATTTATAAAGTCAACAGTAAATTCAATATATGTGGGCATCCTTGCTTCCTTTCTATAGACTAACATGAAGTTTGAATTCCCTGACACCCTTTTTGGTGTTATTCAATCTGCCCAAAGGGCTCTCTTGAGATTGGTATGTCAGGATCATTGATTATATTCTATGGTTCACTTGATGATGCAAACCAAATTCCTTTTAGTTGATTTGGAAAAACCATTACCTTAGGGGTAATAGTTTGAGGAGGTGCTCAGATGGATGTTATGTCTGATCTCCCATTTGTTGATCTTGGTTCCAAGGAAAGCCATTGCATTATTTGAGATAATAGTGGTTGTGACACTAAATATTGTGATAATGTTTTTTATAAAATTCCAAAATATAGGCATCATTAGCTTCCTATGTACTATTTCCTCTATCCACCTTGTGAAGTAGTTAGTTGTCATAAGCATCCATTTGTGTCCAGTACTTGATAGCATATTTATCATACTGATGAAGTCTAAGCCCCATTGTGTAAAATTTTGATCAGCTTGTATTGGGAACAGGGTTAGGGCTACCAATTTATGCTTACCTAAAAATAAGGTATACTTATTTTAGCTTCACACCCATGCATGTGCATATTTGAATATAGTTAGCCAATAATATCCAACTCGCATGATTTTCACTACAGTGGTCTTTGGTAAATAATGACCTCTTAATGATCCATCATAGAACTCTTTTAGGATTTGGCTCACCTGATGTTGATCTATGCATCATAAGGAAACCCATTGATGTCTCCTATAAAAAGTACATTATTGATAAGAACATAAGGAATAGTTTGTAATCTAAAGCATCTACGCTTGGCTTTATTCAATCCTTATAAATACACACTAGTCTAAAGGAAGATCCTCATGTCCTTAGTCTAACTTGTATGGGTGCCTTGGTATTCTGGTTGGTTCTTATACAATGCAATAATTGTATATTTTTCATTCTTCACATCCTTTGTTATCTACTCATAGAGTCCTCTACCTCACACCAGCTTAATGATTTGGATGTCTATGTCATATTTCATCACCTTTGCAATCCAAATGACTCTCTTCTCATCGATGTCCTTACTAATTAAGAACTCTTTTGTACTAGAGTGTGAGATCATGAATCAGATATTTTTATTGGATAGCATGTGCTTGAATTTATTGAGTGCTCTTATTACCATGAGAGTGTGCTTATGTACAAAGTTATAATGCAGCTCATCATCCTTGAGTGCCTGGCTAAATAAGGCAATAGGATACTCTAGTTGATCATTATTCTACTACATAAGAATAGACAAGATTCCTTCAACTATGCCAAATGCATATAGGATGAAATATTTATAGTAATCTAGGTTTATCAATATAGGAGATTCTGTGATGGTATGCTTGATAGCCTTGAAACTATTTTATCCTTCTTGGTTCTAGCTAAAACAATTCTCTACTTGAGCATTGCTATGAAGGGCTTGAATAGAGTGTTGAAACTTGGCACAAACCTTCTAACAAAATTTATTTTCCCAATAAAGCTCTAGAGACCAAGGTCAATTATGAGTCCCTCTTTGGAGATGATGTGTCCCAAAATTTTGCCTTTGTGCATTGAAAATACATACTTGTTTGGGTTCAAATAGATCATGAACTCTCAGTATTTTTCAAATACTTGCTCTAGGTGACCCCAATGATCCATTGTGTGCTTTGAGAAAATAATTATGTCATCAAGGTAAACCAAGATGATGTTATTGAGGAGTCCCTTAAATACCATATCCATGTCCCTTTAATAGGTAGACCCTAAATTTGTCAAACCAAAGGGAATATTTTGGTATGTGAAGGTACCCCACTTAATGGTGAATGCAGTTTTGAATTGATCACACTCCTGCACAAACACCTAGTTGTATCCTGAATAATCATCTAGTATTGATAACCTTTCCATGCCTATGACTGATTATAGAATTTACTCCATTGTCAGGAGGGGGTCTTTGAAGGATGCTCTATTAAGGTCCCTAAAGTCTACACACAAGCAGATCTATCCATTCTTTTTATGCACTAGGATTAGCCACCCATGAGGAATGTTTGATTGGAAATATTGTTTTGGTCTCAATGATATTAGGGAGCTCTTCCCTCATTAAGGTCTCAAGCTTCACATTAATTAGACTCTGTTTATGCCTAACTAGCTTGGTATTGGGGTCAATCTCAATTGTATGTTGGGCTAAGCTTGGATCAAAACCTCTATAGTATTTGTAGCTCCATAAAAATATATCATCACATCTTCTATTTAGCTTAATGAATTCTTTGTTTTTAGATGGGGATCATACCTTATCGGCCTTTAAGAGCTTGTCATCATATATGGATAATCACTTAAAGGTTTCTTCCTTAACTATCATGTTTCTCCTCTTGTCTTTCATCTAATCATTAGAATTGAAGATGATTTCTACTATGACTAACCCCTAGGTAGCTTATTTCCCTTCAGTCAAATGATTTTATCTTCATATTGAGCTTGGGTTCAAGGTTGATTTTTGGTGTAGAACCCAGCTTTGTATTATATGAAGTTGATAATTTATTCATCACTCTCGAGTACTTGCCAATTGTTTGCATTATTTGGGACTATTGGTTTGATTATAAGTCTTATGATCTATTTAGACTTGTCCTTTATACTGCATGGGAGATCATACTATGCACCCATAGTTGTGATCCTGTTGGCATCATCATTTTGTACCCTTAGTATGGAATGAATATAAAAAGCATTAAACCCTTTGATCATGTCCCATGCCCTATGTTTGTAAGCTCTTAGTAGATTATTTTTGGATGTGTTCTATGTTGTGACCTAGTTTACCACTAGTTTTTTATCTGAAAGCTTAAAATGCATTAATCTCTTTCTTATGCACCAATTAGAGACCCTAGATTAGTGCCTCATACTTGACAATATTTTTTATGCATCCAAACTATAATCTAAACACATGGAAATATTTATCCTTTTGAGGGTATACCATTACAACACTAGATCCTACATCATTTTTACTCTAGGGTCCATCGAAGTATAATTGACATATGCCTTCGAGGTCTTCTTGTGCCTTTATAATGTTATGCAATAAGGTGTCCTCCTCAAGAATACAATATGTGCTTAGCCCTATTTCCCCTATATTTTCATATAGATCACACTCATAATACTCACACACCCATTCATCAAGTAAGTCATATGGGACCTCTTCAAGGGGTATGGTAGTCTCATGAAGAATTGAGTTCTCATTTTAATCGAATAAAGTGTAGTTTGCATCAACTTGACTAGGAGTATATGGATCTATGTGATTCTTTGAAATAGGATCAACCTTAATGGTCACCTTGGTCTCATATTTGGTTCTGAGTAGTGTGTGTGACCAATCTAAAAATATATATTCACCCACCTTTGCAGTGAAATCTTGGGGGAGGCATATATCAAATTAAGGGGTTAGTCAATGATTTTGATGTCTTACATAATGGAAAGGCTCAAACATGCATGTAGAGTGAAACTCATATGCTTAATGATTCCCATAGTTTTGATCATTGTCCCATCCAATTGGATGACCCCTTTTGAGATGAGAGAATATGTTATGCCTAGCATGTCTACAATTTTATTTGGCATCACTAAGTTACTTATGCCTGCATCTATTATACAATTATGTATGAGATGCTTACTGATAATTAGGGAGATGTAGAATGGGGACATCTTGTTATTGCTATGTAGTTATTCCTTAGGTTGACATAGATATGTGTTCATAGTAGGTGCGGGATGGCTCATGAGGTTGGAATATTCTTAGAATTTTTTTAGTAAATTAATTTGGGAAGGGATATCAAGAGCATCCCACATGGAAATTTTTAATCCAAACTTCTTTATCTGATCAACTATGTTAAAGGGGATTCGAGTCCCTTTAAGCTATGATTTTATAATTGTAATCTCTTCTCATAACTTTGCACTAGTTTGAGGTTGGCATTCTTTCTGTGTAACCTATTTTATGTGCCTAGAATATTACATAGGTGTTTTGACCTAGGCATCTGCGCATTGAACTTGGGGCACAGAAGTTAAAGGTGTTGAATAAGGTTCCTCCACCATTTCTCTTTTTATGAATATTGTGTGAAAATAAATTGGTTTACTCCTTACATTAGGCACTTTGTTCTAATTTAAATAATTGAAGTCACCCTCCTACCAATTTAAGAGGGTAAATATGTCTTGATTTTGCATTCATGCATGCAGTTCATCTCTTGGTTGATATGAAATAGATGGAGGCTCTTCAAGAGGTGGTTCATTCTGCATCATAGGTACCTCATTTTTCAGTCCATTCATGCACACAAATTAATCATGTGGTTGATCACTCAGATATCACCACTCATAGTCTTTCACCATATCTATAAAAGTACCCATAGTGTTAGTATTTGGTGCATAGAGTGGTCTATTATATGTGAGTTGGTTTTGAGTCTACACAACATGTTGGTATAGAGGCATGTTCGATTGATATTGATAGTTTAAGGGTTGATAAGGCCTACAATGTTGTGATTATTTCCTTTTGAAATCCATGAGCTCATTTCCAAATCTCTTCAATAATTATTTAACTTGGTTTAGCTTTCTCAAGGGCACACAAATTGATGGAATTGGTAGGCTAGCAGTAATAGGAATGGGGGTCAGAGTTGGAATGAGAAGCAAGGCATATGAACTTGTACATGGGGGTTTGGTATATAAGGGCATAGGGGGTTTGGGCTTAATTTTACCTACTTAAATCAATTATTTATCTATGTGCATAATGACCTCATACACATCTAGTCATATTTTGCCTCTCATATATTTAATCAATACGAACATGTTGTTATTCATCACTCTTAATAAATATAAGAATATAATACTAGGATTTAGCCTTACCAGGAGTGGAACTCAATCCTACATCCTTTAGAATATGAAGTTGAATTTGACCATTTGCTCATGTAGAACCATTTTAATGGTCTTGAGTTGCTCCATTAGTGATAGGTGGTCACTCTTATCTTTAAATTTCCTGCATAGTGCCACACCTAACTCATCTCAATCATGAATAAAACTAGACTATAAGCTGAAATACAATTGGAGTGATCTCCTTTTCAATTAAGAGGCAAGGAGTCACACTTCAATGTTGTCTTTGGTCACATTATGGATAGAGCAAATGTTTTTTATGTCTTGTATGTGCTCTACAAGCGTAGTTGAATTTTCTCCATTAAAGTAAGGGATACTTTTAAGAGAAGCTATGGGGATATCATCATAGTGAGGAAGGATCAATGATTTGCCTCTATTAAAGGGAATAAAGGGTTGATTTCTCTATACAACCATAAATAGAATAAGGATTAATCTTCTTATATGTGTATGGAATCAGACAAATGAAGGTGTAGGTTGAGCTCTAAGAGAAGGTCATCTTGTGTCACTTTCCCTCTTGATAAGAGACAAATATACTCTAACCCACCTCTTCTAGAAACTGTAAGTACTTCAACGAAATGAAATTTAGTGTCCCTTGAAGATAATCTCATTTGTATTAGCATGCAGATGAAAAGATTATCTTTATGAACTAATAATGCTTGAAGTCATCAGGTTCTCTACAAAGTGTTTTCAACACTTGAATCGCTAGGAGTAGCACCAATTTCTTAGCCAAATTATAAACTTCATCCCACCAAGTGTGATATAAATTATTATCACTTAAAACATGCACCCCCATACAAATGGATATCATATGTACTTGTGCATGATTATTTTACACCTAGTGCCTTGGACTTGCATGTTGGAGAGCAATTCGGTGTCTCATCATAATAATGTGATCATCCCCCTAGGTGTGTAACTATCATGCTCCTTGGGATGAACCTCTATATTAGGTCAAATTCCTTTTATTCTAGATGCAGTTGGTTTAGGATTAGTACACAGACCTACAAAGAGCATAATGAAATCTACAACTAGTGATAAACCTAAACTTGACAAGGGGAATAGGGAAGGAAAAGGTAATAGATTGGTGAAATGAAAAAGGTGATGCACCAAAAATAGAGTGATCACCTCACACTCTTAATGATGTAATAAGACTAACAGACTAGATACAAGACCTTCAAAACAAGCGTAATGCATAAGTTTTTTGCATAAAGGTAATGGAACACAATGTAGCATTAGGAGGGATGAAAAATGGTACATAGATAAAGCCTATGTATACTCATGTTTGCACAACATGAGACCTATAGAGACTTTCATTTCTATGCATAGGTGTGAAAGGAGGATAGCAATGAAATGGACAAACATCCATAAATAAATATCAATAACCATGAATGCACATAGAACACAAAGCATGAATAAAGTAGATTAGTTCTTATTAATCCCAATATCTAAATAAATATTACAAAATTGAATAGGTAGAGATTTGTTATACCATGGGAGGCCTCTTTGGAGGGAAAGTTTTGGTATCATTACAATGTTTAAAAGATGTCGACCCTTTTACAATGTAACACCCAAGTTTTTATAGGTAATGAGAAGCCCACATGGCATTAATTGGAAACTCACCCACTATCAGGGTAGTTACAACATTTAATTTATAACTTATGCTAGTCTGTGAAGAGAATGCTACATAGTTGAGATCGTAATCTATGTTTTATAAGGTCACAAATGTGAAACTCTATGATTGGCACAAGACATCACCATTTGAGTGTGATTAGGTCTTTCAATAATATCTCACAAATATATTTGAAGATTTTGAGTGTGCTCTTCATGATTTATAACTGTTACCTATGTACTTCCTTCTTTCTTCACCTAAATTTGGGGAAACTTGCATGCTTTGACTTGTGCATCATGTTAGTGCAATGAAGGATCTTGCATGAGGTGTGCATCAAGAAATCATTATAGGTATGGATCAATACTTAGTTTATGGGTGAACTTGAGTTGATTATTGAGTGAAGGCACATACCAAAAGCATCTATGTGTACACTTATTTTTAGAGAACTTGACACTATACAAGTAAGTGACTATTGTGTGGTCCTTATGATTTCAGTGCCTACTAAAGGGGTGACTTGGAAATTCAAGAAATATATCTTCATTTCACAGAGTGCCTACCAGTTTAAGTAGATAATTCAAAGTATTAATTAATCCATCTTTCCTCATAATGTGCATTATTTGACCATACATATGTGTGTCAATGACTACAACATCACTCTTAGACACAGTCTGGTATCGTATATATTGTAATATTTGTGATGTCTGATACATTAGATCTGTTCCCTTGTAAGATTAATATATTTATCTTGATGAACCTTTATAATGTTATAATCTTACAACATCTCTAAGGGTGGTAATAATTTTTTTGCATGTTAATATTGGGTGATTACTTGTATGTATGTAAGATCCCTTAGGTCTCGAGGTGGATTACCTCCTTAGTATCCACCGTGATACCCATATCTATATCCCGCTTGTATTTTATCAAAACCTCAACCTTATTGTTGATCACCATCATATCCTCCTTATTGTTGTAGTGAACCCCGCACCTTTTTTTTTTACCATCATATCCCACATATAGTCCTTGGGAAGAAGATGGGGCCCATCCTGTCTATTGTTGTTGGGGTGACACAATGTTCCATGACTATTGATATTGAAGAGATAGTGGAGTCCATCATGTCTAGTACTATAGAGACTATGGTGTCGAACTTGGTAAGCCCTAAGGTTGATACTAAGGTGAGATTGGCACCCATCCAAGAGTAGTTTGAGTCAGTTATTATCTCTACATCTGGGCTTGGAACCCCTAGTTTTTCAACATAGATCTACTATGTTGTTATTGTGAAGACATCCTTGGTTATGTCTTCCTTCAAGTATTAGAGTGCTATGCAATTTTTATCATCGTTATTATATGAACTGTAAAAATTATAGTGTAAACTCTGAGATTTTTAGGTATACTATTTTAAGAGATGACATTTCATAGTAACATGCCCTACTACCTTCTAGATCTCATAGAACTCTATTTTGACTTTTGGGCAATCATTCAAGTGGTGTCCCTCTTTTTTTTACTACATACACCACAATCCTATATTGGTATTTTTAATTTTATGCAACTCATCCATCTTGTGCAAAATAATATATATCAATGCACTAGTTTTCACAATAGACTAAGAACTTTCCCCATTGTCTTCTATCTACTCCACCTAGAGCATTTGCCTTGAAAGTGAATTGAGTTTAGGAAATGATAAACCTAATCCAAGGTCATAGACATTAGACACATCATGTGGCATTATCTATATCTTAAAACATAAAATGCACTCTATTCATTACATCAGAGAACCTGCGATCATAGTCACATACTAACTCACCTATTTTTCATAAATCTCTTATAGATCTTATATTATCTGACCTGTACACTTATTCATTTTAAATTATTTTATCAACTGATCTTTGACATCCTAAAATGTTAATTTGATAGCATCCCTTTTGTACATGAACTCTAGAGCTCTGCCTGTTAAGGCTCCTATGAGCTCGCACTTCTTTACTTCATTTTTAGTTACACCTTTTCCTTGCCATTTCATCTTATATGCTAATATGTACTATTCAAGGTGACTAGACCTATCATATTCTTTCAAAGTGATAAAAACTCATGCAGTGAGAGCCATGCTTCTTATGCTTTCACCTAAAACTAATGGCTATTATGGAAAATAATCTATTGATGTCTTAAAACTTGTTGTGACCTAAAACCAAACATCAATAATTTTCTTCTTATCCAATACTTTCTTAGTGTCTTCACTATATTTTCCAAATTTATCTTTAAAACAGTCAAACCACATACCATATTAAAAGTTTTTGCATTTTTTATTCTACTCTTTGTTGATAAATTAGGCACAGGGGTGTGTACCCTTGAAATGAATGGTTCTTATCTACAACTCCTACTTCATTTTAACTTGAACCTACTTTAATCCTATGATTTACCATAACTTAATAAAAATATTATTCATTCTCTTCTCCAAACAATATACTCCCTTGTAACTATGATCTAAAACTACCTTCTAACTAATATAACTACTCATTTTCTCTCTCTCGTCTCTCTCCCATATCCTCTAAATCCCTTTTTTAATCTTTGTCCATTTGGATGCTCTCATTTGCACCTTCTCCTCTTTTGGACCCTATCATTTCCTCATCTTGATAACATCCATAATCTTTAGCTCCTCCCTAACCTCTCATTCTTTTTGTTTCTTCTAAACTCTCTACTTGATTTCGACTTGCCACTACATTAGTATTTTTTTATTTATTCTATCTTCTCTATTATTGTAGGTCTTGTTCTAGTCCCAAATTTTGTTTTTCATTTTGTTTCTCTGCATCCTTCATCTTCTGGGTTCAAATTCAAATTTTTTCTCTCAATTAGTAATCATTCATTTCATCATCACACACATCCCAATAATGCCCGAAGCGACTACTCCACATTATCTTAAATAGGCACCATGACCTTTTCCACAACCAATATTTTAATAGAGTAGGTAGTCATTGCAAAAAAAAATCTAAATGTCTCTTACAAACAAATCTTGCACAACTTCAAACATGATGTACCATTTCATGAAAAACTCAATGATATATTCATCAATGTTAGTCTTTATCCAATGATCTATTGCACATGTCCAATCAATGTCCATATCTCTTAGCTTTTCTATCTTTTCCTTAGTCTAAACAAAGTGATTTGTTTCCCTTGATTTGAAGTGATAGTACTCAATTATCAACAAAGATGTACCTACCAACCCACATAATTATCACCAAAATATTTTATATATCTCACCATGTATGTGCATACTTATAACTTCTCTCGTAGAGATTCCTATTATCTTTTCCTCCTCTTCTATGAAATTGTAAATTTTCCATCTAGCCATCACTCCAAAGCTCTATGTCCAGGTCAACATCTTGGAATATTTCAAAGGTCCACACTCATTACACCATTATTAGTAGAGGTTCCTAGAAAACCCATAAAAACATGCTAATGTGTGTTTTTATGCAAAGTAGGATACAAGCTTAGAACACAAAAAAAAATATAGAAAAAGTCAAGTATTTATTTGGTCTATAATTACATGTTTATTTAGAGAAATGAAGACTTGAACTATACAAAATGTTCATTATTATTATGTAATTAAACATATGTAAGTAAAACATGGTATACATTGTGCACAAAAAAGGTACAAAAATACATTCAAAAAACCCATCATCTTATCTCAATATTTATCTCTATATTTCAAATCTCTTTTCCTTTATAATTGATCACCATATATAAAACTTACAAAGCTCTACTACTTCACATTTTATCTTTTCAGTTTAAGCTAGAAAGAGTATTTTTGCATTCCACAGTATTATAAAATACATACCTAAGCCGAATACATATAAAATGATATATGTTACACAAAATGTTCTACATTGCATACTTGTCATGCATTTAAACTCTGTGATTTTGTAGTCCTAACTCTACTACCAACATAAAGAGAATATAAAAATTATGGAAAATGAATATAGAAAGTTGCACCCTCTTTCTACAATGCCATTTCAAAGCTTCCATGCCTTTTCTTGTTGTATTTTTCCTCCTTCGGGAGTGTCTATATATATAGTATCTATGCTTCATGCACATAATGGCACTTTAACAAGTTAGAGTCAAGTTTCAATGGTGCCACATAAAATGCAACAACAAGATCATTCCAAAAAATAACCTAGTCTAGCCTCATGCCACTCCCCTCCTTTTGTAGATGAATACCAAGAACTGACAATTATTGAAGCAAATAATATATACTAGAACAATGAACACCTTTGTACAACTACATCACTATCTATAATGACATATATTTGTTTGTCTTATTTTCATTCAACACCCTCCTAATAAATAATGGCACCTTCTTCTCACAAGAACGTTGCTTCTCATTAGAATGCCTTGCTTATTTTTTTCTATTTTTATCTTGATCCATGCAAAATATATAATTATATGTAGGATATATAAAATAATCCCTCTCTTCCTCTCACCCACTAGGTTTAAAAAGAAATATTTCTCTAGGCATTTCCTAGCTTACTCCCAAGCTTCTCAAACCATTAACTCTTAAACCATATGAAAATTTACATGAAGCCACAAGCCATGAGATGTATTAAAAAATATAGGCATATAAATAGCTTAGAACTAGCTAAGAAATAGTATAAGTAGTGAAGTTTAGTAAACTACATAACAACCTATAAACTTAATTAATCTTTTAGGTGAAACAAAAATATCTAGGGAATAGGTGATGGTTTAAACAAACTAATTAACCATCCTAATATAATATATGATTTATATTATCACACTTATTCTAATAAAGTCCTCATCACCTAAATTTATTTCACCTTTTTATTTCAATTAATTTTTCTCTTTTTGCTAATTGTTTGTTGTGGCCTCAAATATTATAATGTTTGCAGACTATAATTTTTGTCATAATGGCATGGGTTCGTAAGTGCTCGTAGTGTTAAGTGTACATAAGTAGAAGTTACACTTTATAGAGTGGACTTGTTAATCCATTGCATATGTGTAATGACTTGGAGTCACAATAAGTATAAATGTAGTTGTATGATGGGATGATGTGAGGTGTTGCCACATGGCATGATCCTGCAACCTAGGGTCATATTGTCAAAGTGCGGGCCACAGTATAAGGAGCTAGATGTGTTACACATTGAGGTGGAATTCATAATTCCACACATCTACACAAAGGGTAAAAGAACATTTCCCCAAAATAGGGATGCAAAGTGCAGTGATGTTGGATCATCACATGTGTCACAATCCCACGTTGTCTCGTCACAATATAGACCACTAAGTCACAATTTGTTCATGATACAAAATGTACAACATGGCATTTCATGTCACCATCCCACAAGGTCACAATATTGCTTCACACATATACACATGTATGTATGTATGTATGTATGTATGTATGTATGTATGTATGTAATAAGGTTGTATTTATATATGTGTACACATTCTAGGATCTCGTAATATTTCATGAATGCACTATGTGTTCACACACACACAACTTTAGAACATAAAATTGAACATAGTGGCGTCGATAGTATGGAAGTTGATAGTTGGAACTTTATTGGGTGACATGAACCTTTTTTGTGCATAAATTAGTGAGGATCACAAGAAATATTGGGTCAACATGTCATTTGGACTCTGTAAATGATACCAAGTACCAGAGTGGGTGGATGAACATGTTCGCATTAATCTCAAAGGACACATTGAAGGATCATGAACCTTTTCCTAGGCCCATATAAATTGGGATTTGTTTTCTTTTTAGGGTTAGCTAGAAAGAAGATAGTGGTAGTTATAAATTCCATTTTTAAGGTATTGTAAGAGCCAATAACTCAATCATCTAATAATGTGAATTTATGTTATTGTGTTTGTGTTGAATCTCTATGCTTTGCTTACTTTTATCCTACTCTTTATTTTTATTTTTTTATGTGACTTTGTTGCTATGTGGCCCAGGGTGTATGTTTGCTTGGAACCCCTAATGCAACTGTGTCAAGACTATAGGAAGCAACCAATTACCTTTCAAATTAACATTAAATAAATTTCATAATTTTTAGAGGACATCTAAATCATTTTGTATATTTTCAAGGATGTATCTAGAATGATTACAAAGACCATATGAATGTATGGAATGATTTGGATGGATTTTGGATGTATTGTTAATTTTTTTAAGAGTTTCTATTTGTAAGGTAATTAACCACTTTCATAATTATAGAGCATTGTTTTTCAAATTCCCCTTCAAAACCTCCCTGTAGGTGGTCATCTTCACAAGGTTGTGGCTACGGAGCTTGTGGTAGGCACAATTCATGAAGCAAGGGATGAAGTGTTTCATCACATTCATAGCATCCTTCATTAACTCATAGCTCTTGTGGTGGTGGTGGTGGATCTGCATTCCCAAACAATCATGGATGGAGGCATCGACAGTAAGGAAAAGTTCCTTAGTTGGCCTTAACAACTTCTCCGTCTAGACAAGAGCTAGATGATGGTGCAAATAAAGACAATTTTAACGATGGGTGGGAGCTAGTATCTTATACGACAAATCTATCTATTGGTGATGGTTGGAGTTGGGGAGAAAAGCCAAATGATCCTTTGCCTCTACCACTTGCATTGATTACTCCTTTAGCTTAGAATATTCTTATATCTTGACATTTGGTTGTGCAATAAAATAGTTTTCATATTATTAAATATGTTCTAAAAAAAATTATGAAAAAATACTTAATTACTCTTTTTAATTTTATGTTAAATTAATTACTATGTTTTTGTTCAAGGATTGAAGTGATTTTTTTAAGTGTGATACCACTCCACTCTTTTTTTTCAAGATAAAATTAATGGTATATACTTAAAAAGTGTGGTAGTACTCAACCCCTCTTCATTCTTGTTTTTTTAAAAGAAAATGGTGAAGGGGAGTTAACATTATAGGCTTCTATTATTATTAATAGAAAATATTTTTCAAAAAAAAATACAACATTGGAAGGGTGAGTCAAACTTTTGTTTTAGTCAAATCTGTTTTATTTATCATTGAAGGTGTAAAAGGAGCATTATTAATTATTATCTTGTTTCGTATCGTGAAATGGGGTGGGTGTTTTATAATTTGTTCTTGTAACAGTGACCAAACGATGGGGTGGGTGTTTTGTAATTTATCCTTGTAGCAGTGATCAAACGGGAAAGAAAGTGGGCTTTACACAATAAATCTCATGTTCGAATCTCTCTTATCATTAATAACTGACTCCGCAGATGGCATTGCTCTCCACATGGCTAAAAAGTTCCCTCAAATTAAAAAAGAACCGATTACTAGTATCCAAAAAATATATATGAAATTCATAAACCTGTAAAGAGATTCAAAATGGAGCATTTGGAATTGGAAAATTTTCAATCTTATTATTAGAATTCAGGGTGCTTGGCTCTCCAAACATTTATGTTGACAAAATGTAACTGAGCCAACAAGGACATAGATGCCTCAAACTGTACAGGGAAGCCCAGATTGGATTGTGCACGGATATGCGGACCAACTGCGGGCTGCTGCAACGAAGATTTAGCTCGCCTCTGCTGCCGCCATTGAAGCACCAATAATCATTATTGTGAGACTTAAAACTGCTGCGAGGTGCTGAACGACTGTCCGAACGACCAATCCGAAGGAGCAACGTTGTCGAATGTAAGCGTCTTGCCGTCGCTGGTGATGACCCGGAACGACAGGCTCTGCCCATTCAAGTACGAGTTGCTCTGCCAATTGGCGCCCCAATTTCTCGACATTGCCTGCCACCCTGTGTTCGATCCCTTGATCGACACTGCGCTCACCACTCCACTTCCGCCCACATTCGAGATCAGCACAAGCTCGAAGTACGATCGCCCATTTATTGTGAACCGAACGCCTCCCGATTTCATACAGGGCACTCTGCACCAATAAAATCGAAAAATTTAAATTACTACTATAGAGAATTAGTAGTGTATAGAATTGATATTATGTAAACAAAAAGTTACAGATTCATAATTATTGTTATATTTGGAACCATTTTTTCACTCATCATCAACATAAGTACGATGCCAATAATAATTTTATCTTATTATCGTTGGATGAGCTTCACAATCCAAATAACTTTTTTACCTATGGTTCGATCAATATTAATATAACATAAATAACAACACATTATGCCAGTACCTTATATTGGTATTATGTAATGAAAAAGTAGCAGATTCATAATTTTTATTTTTTTTAACATAGATAACAACACAGTATGCCATTACCTTATATTGATATTATGTAATGAAAAAGTTGTAGGTTCATAATTTTTCTTATATTTTAAGAACTTTTTTAAACTCATCATCAAAATGAGTACAATGTAAACAATAATTTTATTATCTAATATAGATGAATGACCTTCACAATCCAAATAAATTTTTCACCTATAGCTCAATGATTATTAAAATAGATAATAACACAGTATGCCATTACATTGGAGTTCAATGGTTATCTGTGTTATGAATTTTAACATAGATAACAACATAGCGTGGTTGAAGTAAGCTTATCCAAGACTCTCAAACTTATTGATTTAGTATAAATTATATGATTCCGGAAAAATATAAACCAATTTATGAATGCTAGTTAAATTAATTCAGGTATATGGATGCTCTATATTAATACCGGTTCACTAGATGTCAATAGGCTGCCTGCATTGCGAACACTGGTGAAGGTTATATAGAACTATGCGAAACACAGGCAATAAGAAGCAACCGTGAGCTTTATTTCAACCATTTTTGAAAGATAGATTGATAGATAGCGATACCTTCTGTAGACAACGGGCACGATTCCTCCCCTGTAAATGGCGATCTGCTCCCACGCAGGCTGCGCCATGTCGAAGTGTTGAAGAGGAGGATTGCACCACCCGCCATCGTTGTTGGGGAGAGCATAATTTGGAGGGCAAAAATTAGTGGCCGTGATGGTAATCGACTTTCCAGGCAAACACCACCGCTTATCCTTGCTGGTATCGCATTTTATCTGAAAGCATTCCCCGCAAGACGCCCCATTGTTAAACAGAGCGGTGCTCAGCGCCGCCGTTTTCGTCCCGTACCCCGTGCTGTACAGATTCCCATATCCACACGCCCCTCCTGAATACAAATCAACAAAGATTTTATGGTTTCATTGTTCATAACAATTATACAGAAGATGGAAATTAAAACCAGGTTATTACACTCCTCAATATATCCTTAAACAAACGGGTTGAAAGCTAGGGTTTGAAAGTTATGGTACCCATGGTGCCCGAGGCATCGCCGCCGCCATAAAACGTCGCATGGGCGCCGCTCCATCCACCGCCACCATCTGCAGCTGCTTGCATAACTATAACCAGCACTCCTACTAAACTACCTGCAATTTTCTTAATCGCCGCCATATATTTCAGCATAAATCCTCTATCTCTACCTATTTTCTCTGCCTGTTCCGAAGCTCGGCGGCAATCTATGTATAGAAGACGATTTCCAAATGGGCTTCAGTCAATAATTGGGCGACCGGCGAAATCTGTGTGCACTGTGAATAGTGAGTAAAATATTTTCACGTGCTTCAAAAAAGTATTTTGTTTGAATTCGTAGTCGAAATCTGGATGATCCCATTTCCGGGTATTTGCACGTGCTTTCATGTTCTCTGCACATGCGACCGCTAAAAAGGCGCCTATATCACGTTTTGTTTCGTTTATGTTAACGTCGAAAAGGGTATTATTTGGAGCGACTGGTTGTATGGAACGACCACGTGGCTGGATGTCGGAGTGGGAAGCAGAGAAGAGCGTTCTCACGTGGATGTGGTTTTTATGCGGCTGTGATTTGGCCACGCGTCGCGGGCTGCATATCACCCTCTTGATGCTCACATGGGAAAGCACACACTTGTACGGTAGCTCGCAACCAAATTTAATTTAAATATTAATGTCCACTAGAGGTCAAGAATGGCATAGGTTGTGAACAGATCAAGAATTGCTCAGAGGAAGATAATAATACATTATTCAATTAGATAAATGGAGTGTCAAAAATGCTTTTTTTAATAAAGAAATATGTAGAAAATGAAGTGTTAAATGCATTTTCTATAAAGAAAGATAATATTTTTCTTCTCACATATCGATCATTTTGTTTAGATATGTATTTTTTTTGTCATTTTGATAGTTTATTATTTTGCAAATAAAATTAATAATTTTACAGATAAATAATGTTAAATATTTTTTATCTTTATATTAAATAGAGATTGTTATAGATTTATGAGAATTTTTAAAAAGATAATGGTATCTTTCATGAATTGTATAGTAAATAAGACATTTGAATAGAAAATGTTCTTTTTTGTTACATTTTAGAAAACACATTTCTCATATATGCTTATTTCGTGAAAGGTTGAAGTCTAATTTCATTTGGAGTTGAGGAGATTAAACCTAAAATTAAACTAAAGTGACCCTTAGCAAGATGACAATAATATTTTGGCATGTTTTGAAAGTTGAATTTGAGAATATTAGAAACACAAATAAATTTATAAATAATGTAGTTGTTTTGGTGTGCTCTTTTGGATTAATTCATAAAAATTTCAACTAAGATTGATTAATATTTTCAATGAATATCTTAGTTTACTTCTTGCTTGGTGAGTTAAGGACAATTAATAGAAAACCCAAGAGGATGGATTCCTTCGATATCGATGTCTATCTGCTGAAGGAAACTCATAATTCTAGCATACCAAAAAGATTTGCATCTTTGTTTGGGAAGTTGAATGGAAGATTGAAATGCCAAATATGGATACCTATTTTGAACAAAATAAGAATATATCATGCTTCGGATCCTATTCTTATGCACCATAGTGATAATGTGAAAAAGTAATGAATTAAAGAAAGGACTTACCCAAAACATTTCTATAATAATTAAATGAGAAACTACTTCTTGGCTCGAATGTAGTTTGATAACAATGAAATGAAAATTATTTTCATGTGATTTGAATGATTTTGTCTCAAGTGTGGGCCCCAAAACTCATATACATATGAAATTTAGGCATAACTAATATATGGAAAAGACAAATCTTTGCCCAAAGATCTTGAAATTGGAGATCAAAACATTGTCATTTCAAAGGTGTCAATGTTATATGTCTTTTGTTAATTCTTGCTTTTATTGTAAATACAAAGCTAAAAGGAAGTGAAAAAATCCACACCCAAGTAGGTGTAGGAGTTCACCAACTCGACATCCTACTATCCTTTATATGAAAAAATTGATCATAGATGCTTCTTTCTTAGTTACATTGAATGTCATGACTTTTCTCTTTGCAATATTTACTTGGAGATCATTTTTATCAAAAAAAAAAAAAAAATCTACATGTTGCAAGTTGATTTTTAAGACATGTGATTGACTTTGAAATAAAAAACAAATTCATCTGCACATACTAATATTTCAATTCAAATCCTAAAGAGACTACAACCATTCATACCATCCAAATTTTTGCAAACTACAAGTTCCTCTAGTTTATCAATATAAAGCCTAAATAGTGTAGGTGAGAGTGGACACCCTTATTTGATAGCCATGGTGTTATGGATGGTATATATAGTGCCCATTATGATATGATAATGTCAAAACAATTCCTCATATAAAGTCATTATAATAAAAATTACTAATTCTACAAAATTCAAAACTTTAATCCTTTGTACCAAAAGATGTCTTCGGACAATTTCACAGGTCTTTCAAAAGTCTACAAAACAACAATAAACCTTACATTTGTAATTAGCCTTTGTTTCCTCAATAATTATATTAAGAATAAATATGTGGTCACATGTTCAATGGTTCATCTAAAATCCTACATGACATTTAGCCCAAAGTTGTTTTGGCTTTGCTCACTTGGCAATATAATCATATAGAGCTATAGAAAAAATCATAGCCAAATTATGTGAAATCATCATGGTATGTTAGTTTCTTGGTTGAAAACGTACTCCATATTTGAAGGTGGGATGAATAGTGTGAGATGTCCAAATTGGGGGAATATAACGAGAAATAATAATATTAAAATGATTAGAGATATGAACAAGTACAACATTTGGGTTGTGTTTTAAGAAGTCGGTGTTTAAAATTTTTGCATCTTGGATTTTATTAGAATTGACTTAAGAGAGGGCACTCGAGGTCATTTTTTTTTAGAAATGATAGGTTAAGTACTCTAGGATTTACTTGGATGTTAGGTTGATTGGGAACATCATAGAGATATGTGGCATTAGTATACCATGTGTGGGGGTTAACAATGGTACAAATAGAATTATTAGGCTAAAATGATTACTAAAATGACTTAGGATTGAGTTGGATTTGGTGTAGGATATATTCCCATTTGTTATAAAAGGTATTGTCTTTTTTACTTGCTAAGAATACCTCTTATATATAATTTTTGGATGAGTTTTTCATTAGAGGGTCTATGGTCATAATATGCTTGGTTTTAACTTGTGTAAGTTTTTTCAATCAATGTCATACCAACCATTTCAATGGAAATTGATGTAGAGCTAAATCCAACTTCTTAGCCAAACTCTGCCTTTTCCTTCAATTTAAGAAATCTTTTTTGTTCATTCACTCATTCCCATAGGGTAATCATGTAATAATGGTTACAATGTACCTTCACAATGTTTCATAATCTATACTAGTTTCAAATAAAATTTACATTAACAACAAATCATTAAATTAACTATCAACAACCTGAAACAATCCTTGTTCATAAACACACCTTTACCTCCATGGTGCACTCTTCATTGGCCAATGCTAATATGGTCTATCAATAGTTCATTCAAGCTCCATGATGATTTCAATATCATCAAACTCCTCCTTTATCTTTAAACTCTCTCCTATCCCTTCTCAAACCATCAAATCCAACTGTCAATTTGTTTTACTTCAATCAAACATCTTTCCTAGCTTTGTTCTTTTACTAGCCCTATTTATGGGTAAAGCTCCTAGTTGGGAGCATTTGACAAACCTCCACTAGAAAATAAATATATTTTCAGGGACCCATTTGTCCCATTCAACTACCACCTAAACCTTTTGACACAAATCCCAAGGCAAATTGTACTTCCTTCTTTAAGCCTTTCACCAATTAGCCCTCCATATGAGCAAATCTCCTCCTAAACCATGTACGGACTTTATCTACAAACTATTAACTTTCTCATATACCCATTAGGATATTTTAGTTGAATCAATCATTTTTTGACCCCCTTCTTTGGACAAATTTACTATTTCTATACCATCTTAACTTCTTGAGCCCTTCTCTAGGCCTTATCACAAGCATACAACCCTATTTCCATACTTGTACGTCCCTAAAAACTCAGAAACCAACTCCATGAGTTAGGTATCATCATTTTATACAAGATTACCAATTTTCATAAAATTCCAACAGTTAAATCTCCTTAAATAGGCAAACCCTAAAACCCAGGGTTTCAAACAACAGTCAGGGCCAAGAGGGTAAATAATTCAATATCTTGAACCAGGAACCATTTAAAAACAAACCAATTATTGGATTATCTCTGTATTAGTCTTACACAACTTTTATATTCAATATTCAATGTTCCATAACCCATAATGCACTCACAAACACCAAATCTCAATTCATTTGACTATATTCTACTAGCAATAAACAACGTAAGCAAGATTGTAATGGATATTTCACTTCCAAAGAGCTTTAAAAACTATAGTAAGGTTCTCTCTATCTTCCAAAATTTATATCAACCTATTTCAATCAACTTGAATCCATAACAAGAAACAAAACAAATACTTCAGTCTCTAAACATGGTGAATATTGGGTTCTGCCCTTTTGCAACAAGGTACTTAGGGTTTGTTTCCTCTTTCAATATCAAAGCACGAAAAACCTATAACAATATAATCTACACTTTTATATGATCATTCAACATCCTTCCTCAAACTCTTTAGAATCCAAAACAAGGTATAATACTAAGAAACACAGTGTGTAGGATTTCTGCCTACATGCTAACAATTGAGAAGATTACTGAGCAAACTAAAACTTAACACCTTGTATATCTCTTGTAAATCACAATAAGTTCTCTCAAATATGGCATACACATTCTATTATCAATTCCACACAAAATCGATATGAATAAGGTCAAATATTCAAAATCTTTCTTGCACAAATCTATAATATGCATTCCTTGTTCTCAGTGCTGACTGTCACCACAAATGTGACAATTCCCAACTCACTTTGGGGTTCCCTATTTAATGCAAGAGAAAAAAACTTGTTTACAGTCAACATCAATGAACAAAACCATCATGTACTTACCATATGGATCAACCAAATAAACATTGCTCTGTCTCACACTAATACTATGTACACAAAATTTTCATAAAACACAGTCCTTTTATTCACCGTCTTTCATTGATTACACGTCCATTATCCAACCTCAAATGTAATTAGAGGTCTTCATCTCTAAAAATTATTTTTCACACACTAACAACCTCCTATTTATCACAAAGACTCTTACAACAAGATTCATCACTAAATCTTGATCAAGATTTACAAGACACCTTGAAGACCTACGTGGGGTGGTGGGTTGCGACCTCACACAAACTTGACAAATACATTTTATTTTCATTCTAAGACCATCATGATACCATAAAAAGGTCATTTACAATGTTTACCATTAATTATATATCAACTCGACTCACCAAGACATTATAAAAATTTGAACTTCCCTTTTGGAGGGAAAACCTATAATTTGAATTTTATGCTTCTTGAGACTACCAAGACTCCATAAATGGACTACTAATTAGACACTGATTAGACTCTTTAATACAAAAATGGATCATTTTTGGGGTCCTTAAAGGGTGCCCCTGCATCAAAAATGACCATTGACACTGTGAGGTCAGGTAGTGTGAATGGAGTGAGGAAATGTCTATTAAGAGAAACAATTCAAATTGCTTAGGATAGTGTATCGAATTTAAGAACAAACCTCAGAGTCTCATAAATGCTCATGTGGTTGGTCTTAATAATATTAGAGTAACTCTCATTATAGGCATTGCCAAAATGGATAGTAACATGTTGGTGAGAGAGACAAAGGGGAAAATATATGTTAAGTTGGACAAGTGATGTTTGAAAAGAAATAAAAATATGATATGTTAGATGAGGGGGAGATGACACCTAGATATCATAGATATTCAAATAAGTAAATTTACAAGAAATTACATAGTTTATGACACTTTCTCTACTAATATATTTATTGACATTTATTAACAGTTCAAAGTTCATAAATATGTTATTTTCGTGAAAGCCACAAAAAATTTATTCAAATGTTTATATAGTTCATAATAAAAAATGAAACATTAAATATAATATGTATATTTATTATAATTATTTATAAATTTTAATCTAGTCAAAATTTCACCTTGCATTTCATACATGTTACCATGTCATATACAATTAATTAAAAAGGTTCCCAATTTTATCATATTCTTAAATTAAAATGCAAATTAAATAAAAGAGATTTTCTATCGTAGCACATTTATAAGATATTTTTATATGATTAATAACAAACAAATAAACCAACCAAAAAAAAATTGAAATCTTCCTTCGTTATCACATATTCTAGAGAACAACATTATTTCAATGATTATAAGCACATTCTTATCATAACTAGTCATTTATAAATCAAACACTAAACAATGGTCCTAACCAATACATAACCCTTGTTTAAAATGGAATAAGTATACAAATGTGCATAGG
Organism: Torreya grandis; assembly: GCA_037957365.1. Lineage (NCBI taxonomy): Eukaryota > Viridiplantae > Streptophyta > Pinopsida > Cupressales > Taxaceae > Torreya > Torreya grandis. Next base: position 693,948 of record JARHVA010000190.1, read on the forward strand.
AAATTATCACTTTTCTAACACGAACTAGGTTGCAGTGGGTTCACAACCATTGGAAAGGCCATGGGGTGAAACTGGAAGGAGTCCAAATCTTGCCAAGGGTTTCTTCCTATTTTGTTTCATAAACTCAGAACATTGTAAAGCCATAGTTAATCATAGCCCTTGGTTTATATTTAACACTCTAGTTGTTTTTTCTCATTAAACCCGAGAGTTTCAAGTCTCAGAACAACCTAAACTTAAGTTCCCAGTGTGTGTAGAATTTACAGGCTTACCTCTTCCTCTATGGAACTTTGTTGACCAACTTATCAAACATATTAGCCCTTTATATAACATGAAAAATGTAATTTCTATGCAACATGTCCCCAGAGAAGAGTTTGTGTGTAAATAGATCTTACCAAAGACCTCAAAGAGTCAATTGAGATTCAAGTTGGTAATAATCAATTCACACAATGTGTGTTTACATTAACCTCTCAAACACTTGTTTTTGGTGCCAAGATTTGGACCATATGATTAGAAAATGCCCTCTAATGGTCCATGTTGTATCATAGAATTGCACCCTTGTGAGAGGGTTCTTCAGGATCTCTCACTCTTGGCTACAAAATGGGATCAACCTAGGGTGTAGGTATCCTGTGATGAGGTTGAACCTCTAGAAAAGGTTGGTTCCTCTTGGTATATCACCTAAACTACTAGCTTCTACTTGGGAAAGGGATAAAAGGGTTGCAAATGGTGAATAAAAACATAAATAAAGTGATGCACCAAAATTAAAGACACTCCAATTTGCTTGAAACTAACACTAAGGCAAATCAAAGACAACCCTCACTCACATAATCTCTTAAACTGGTCATTTTGCATCAATGTTTCTAAAACTAGGCCCACTAGACAAGAAATGCAACATGGAGGAGTATCAAATTCAAACTATACCTTCATTAATGACCAAAAAAGCACAAGTTCAAACCTAAAACAATGGTGGAATACCTACAAAAAGGCAAGAAATAAGGACAACTACCGTGGAAGAACACCTCTCCATAAAGCAATCATGCACAATCTAACTAGAGCACTACATGTAGGTAAGAGATAGGCAAAATAAGTTGTCTTATTACTTTACAAAGTTGTTTTTAAAAAAAATTACAGGGTTTTGCCTTGTCATATGAAAGTATAACCTTTACAATGAAGAAAAAAATGCATATATAGGAGAAAAGGGAAGGGAAAGGAGAAGAAAGCTTTCATAAATCAATAAACGTGATTCAACCACCCTCCATGGAGCTCCATCAAAGAATAGAAAGATGTAGATGAGTCTCAACAACTTTTAAATCATTTAGGCACCGATATTACTTATCAAATTAACCTTCCAAAGTCAAAAAGGTCTTCAAGCTCTCCCATTGGCCTAAAAAGGCATTAGAGGACAAAATTTGCTTGAAGAAGATGACATCATGCCCACTAACTTGATAAAATTCTTCAAACATCTAGAAGACCTCAACTCCCCAAAACACCTCCACTTGAATTATATGCCACATCTCCACTTGGATTATGTTGGCAACTTGAAAACATGGTTAGTCATTCTGATATTTGATGCGTGCACTGACCTTGAGGGATAACATTTTTTTCTTTCTTCTTTGTTCCCACCCATATTTGTTCCTCCAGCCTATAAAAGACACCATGAAACTTGAAAATCCTTTGGACTCCATTAATGGATGTCTTCAAGCTTAAGCCATCTTCAACTAGCTATCCTAAAACTTGTTTCCAAGGCCATTTGTCACCATGAGAACCACTTTTAGACCTGAAGAAGGCTTTTAATCATCCATATCATTCTTATGAGAAATAAAAGTGAAGTTTTTGGACACTTTCAAAACTTGCAACAATGGTGGAAATCTCCATTAAACCTGTAACCATTCATAAACCATTAAAATACTTGGGTTTTTGACCTTAAAGCTTAATAAATCACCCTATAAATCTCTAGGAAGAGATCCTAGTGCCATATAATGATGATTCAATTCTCATGGGCTTCCTCCATGCATTTATATAATTTCATCCTTTGAAGACTTGTAAAAATGGGTATTTTAGACCATTTGGGCCTCCTAAGCACCCACACATGCCAATTTCTTCTTCAAAATAGGTCAAACATGAGATTTAGAGAGTCCCCTATATTATCTATGTGGTTTCCAAATTATTCCATGTCATTTCAAGGGCTTATGAACTCAAAAAATCAAAATTGGTCAAAATAGGTTCTTTGAGAGCGTGTAACGGTTTTAAGCCTCTCTATGGTGCTTGGGAGCTTAAATGATATTATTTTATACTAATAAATATTTGTATGGGGGCTAACCTTCTTTTTATACCATTCTCACCCTATGATTCTCTTAAAAATTCTTTAAATTAGTTTGGGAAGGTCTGCCACCTTCTAGGCTTGGGTAGGTCTAAAGTGGTTTCTTTGCTAATTTGAGCCACTTGGAGTCCATTTTTCCTTTAAAAACTCATTAAAAAGATGATAATGGATCTTAGACAAACTCCTTATCACTTTTCCATACATAAATCCTCCTTTTGACCTCTGCTAAAGGCTCCTTTAGACTTGGTTTTGAGCATGGACTCCATTAATGGAGATATGAAAACTTGGTTTCCCTCTCTGAAGTATAGTAGGGACATAAGACCACTTGTAAAAATTAAATTACATAAAAATAAATCTCCACTTAAAATTTAAAGTCACTTCATTGAGTGTAACTCAAAATATGCACATTTTGGGGTTGCATCATCTTACCTTGTCAAATTTTTAAGCATGTGTAGGTCTATATTTTTTCATTTTCTCGAGTTTTATGAGGTCTCAAGACCTAATTATTTTTTAATTAGGACCAAGAGGGACCCTAAAAACTATTAATATATTTTTTTTTTCATTATTAACCATAAAAAATAATTGGAATCACCAATTTAGACTTGCAACACACTTAGAAAATGAGAACCAAGAAAACTAGGAAGAGAGAAATAGGCATATCTTGAGATTTATAAGGTTGTAATACCTCATTATTTTTTCATTAATACCTATAAGATATCCCAAAAATATTCCAATAATTTTATTTCATCACCCAACCCTACAAACCTCTTAAAAATTCATCTTCCGACTGTCCCCACTTGCATGCCAAAATCTTAAATTTTGCAAATTTTCACTTCTCTTCATTTTGACTTGAAAATTGAATTTGATCAATCTAAACAGGTGTGGAAAGACTTAAGATTACCATAAATTTACTCACAAACACTCACATGATGTTCAAACCATCTGCCATACCTTATAACCCTCCAAGAAGCTTGTCTAGCTCCATGTTGACTATCAATAGACAAGCATAGGAATGTGACAACATAGTGGATGATTACACTACTAGTGTGACCTAAAACAGACAAAGGAAACTTATAACCACTCATTAGCATCACTTTTACCAAGTTTTATAGTTTGATCTTGTTTTTAGAGACCTGTAGATGCATTTTTCTCAAAACTAGTAATAGGTTGCCTGAGTGAATGAATGTTTATGACTGTAGAAGATATGTAACAAAATAGATGATTATTACACTATTTATGAGGCATTAAGTATGAAATATTAATCTTTATCTACTCACTGATCATATGTACCAAAAATGATAACCTAACTCCTCCTGTAGATGATCCAAAATCACAAATTTCTCCAAGACTGACTTAGGTTGCCTATGTTTTACTTAGAGAGTGCCTCAGCGCTAAGATAAAACAGGGGGTATATCCCTTATTATCTAGTCCAAATATAAACCATATATTCATAGTTTATGTCATGATTACCCTCCATATCAAATTCATAGGTTAGATCACCTCTCTAGCATCTTCAACTCTTCAAATCTTCTCCAAATTAGTCCTCAAGCTTATGACTATGTGTATGATCTGAAACCATTTTCTCAACCTTGGCCATGCTTGAATAACATTTTTTTTTTGTGTTACATGTGATTATATCACTCTTGAGAGTGGCTCTAGCATATTCATCTATTTATACAACCTTCATAAGGAGATCTCCATATGATGTTTGTGAGAGCACACTAGGTCAATGAACTTCTTAACACTATTCTGTGTGTGATCTCTTCAAGACCTCCTCATGCATTTGTAAAACCTTTTTTATCCTTAAAAACCCTCAAATGAGTCTTCTTTTATTCCATCTTACCTTCACTATCACTATCATGGAAACTAAGTTCACCCATCATTTCACTTGCTAGTTAAAGCCAAGATGCAACTGCAGGTGGTCATTTCTCTTTGCATACTTGAATATGTTTGTTATCAATGTAAAACCAATTCCATATTGGTTTTCCATATAGTGTCATAATTTTTCCTTGAGAATCTCTTATGACTACATTACCTTCCTTTATTTTCTCAACAAAACACTATTGATGTTCTTCCTTTGGATGTAGGTGGAGATTTAGGGTATTGGATGTAGGTGAAATTGGTAAATGCCTTTCCCTATAGCTTCCAAGATTTCAACACTTATTATTGTACCTTATCCCTATCATAATCAATTTCATGGTGTCCAAAGACTTTTTTCATGATCTAATATCTCTCACACTTGGCTCTCAAGGCACTTGAGTTAGCTATAGGTGATGTTTTTGAGCTAGGAGAGCCAAAACATTAATTTTTGCCTGGAGAGGATCTTCTCATCAAAAAATTATTGTAGAGGCCTAAAAGAGAATGGGGAAGGCACTCAATAAGGTTGATAACACTGATTAGGGTCATGAAGATGGTCGTCTCCTTCCACCATTAGATCATCCACTGCACTCGGACTACCTCTTTTTCGAAACATCTTTAGAGCTTATTTGGAGCTCGATAGAACATCTTCGAAGCTCAATATAATATCTTCGAATCTGCCTAAAAATTATTTAGAGCTAGCTGGAGCATCTTTGGAGCTCCCTGAAGCATCTTCAAAGCATGTCTAGGAACTCGACTAAGCATCTTTGGAGCATCTACAGAGCTATGAAGACAAAAGTTCACTAAATGGTCTAGGAGAGTGGCCTGATCCATCTATGCAAAAGATTTATATGTAGGCTAATTTTGACCAACATTTTTTGCGAACCCCTGGGATTGCATGCCTGTCTATGAAAAAGACTAGTTGCCTTAGTCTATCCATTGGGCTTATGGAGTCACAAAAGTGTTTTTTAACTAATTTTCAACTAATCACAAGGATGCAAATCCTCTTATTAGAACTCTCAAAATATCAAAGACAACCCAAAACCAAAACAACAATGTGCTCAAATCACGTAGGGGAGAGAAACACATAACAAAAGGGAAAAGTGTACAAGGCATTTGGAGGAAAACAACAAAATCTACTCTAATATGTACAACGCTAAAAATTTCATTTAGTAACAAGGCTTTAGATGAATCCCATTAGCTAGGATGGGTAATACCTCTCCATCCATCTTGGTAAGCTGAAAGATGTTATGTTGTTTGCATACATAGATCAAGTAAGGTCTACTCCACAAGTTGTCAAATTTAGTATGGTTACTTAGCTTGGCCTTATTTGAATCCCACTTGAGGACTAGATCACCCTCTTGAAAGTCTCTTGTTATGCCTCTCTTGTCAATGGCTATCTTGACTTGATCTTGATGTGATTCCATTGTCTTCATTGCAAGATCCCTCATTTATTCAAGCTCCATGAGCTCTGCCATCCTCACACTCTTATGTTCACTCTCCATCATCTCACGTTGATGGGCCAGCTCCAAGGCAGGTAACTCAAGAGAGATGGGCAACTTGGCTTCTCTCCCATATACTAGGACAAATGGTGAGTTGTCAATGGAAACCTTGGGGGTCACTCTATCAACCCATAAGATTGTCCTTAACTTTGAATGCCACACTCTCTGGTTAACCTCAAATTCTTCCAATCAGCCATGTACTTGCTACTTTGGTCTTCAATCTCAACTTCATCCAATCAAATTACCAAGAGAAATCCAATCAACAAAAACACACCAGCAACAACCCAAGCTCTATAAAACCACAATCTAACAACTAGAGTTTTGGGAAGCCTAAATCCAATATCCAGGGCTTTGTGCTCGTCAAATCCAACACCAATCAATATCCATCCACAAGTTAGCATACATCAACACGACCTCAAATCACTCCATCTGCTCAGAAGTGGTAAGCAATGAAAAACGCTCTTCAAGGACTGCAAGAAGGAAGCCAAGGAAAGAAATACAAGTTCGATGAGCTTTGTCTATATCCATTTGACAAGAGCATCTTAAATATACCCTTTCTAGCACAATTTGGGGCAACCAAAATTTTATAAATACAAAGGGAAGGGCGACCTAAAGGAGCATGTCAAATAATTCTTCATGGCATGCCAAGAAGTTACTTATAATGACCTCCTTTTACTCAGATTGTTCCCTGGAAGCTTGGGTGGCCAAGCCCTTGAATGGTTTATGAATTTGCCAAAGGGATCAATCACCACCTTTGTTGACTTGTCAAAATGATTTATGTGACACTTTCCATACAATGTGGAACATGACTAACTATTATGGGTATTTATAACACAAGGCAATGAAATGGGGAAAATTTTCATCCTTTTTACAATGATGGCAAGGCTTAGCTAAGATATTCTCTTATTCCATTCCTAAAAAATAATTAGTGAGAATATTTATTGAAAATCTAAATTAGGAAAGGGATTTTCATTGGAAAGTACACTATGCAAACACATTTGATGAAATTATAGAAAAGGGTATGCAATTATAGAAGGCCCTTGTTGTAAAAGGTTTGGTAAAATTATTTTCTAAGGACTCTCCTAATCAAAATCAAGCACAAATTGTGCTTGAATATCAAAAAATTTCAACAAAAATAAGATGTTGTGGGAAACGGAGTAACAAAATCCAAACATGTATAAAATGTTCAACCCAATCCAACAGTTACCCTTCAATGGGTGTTGCCTAAAGAAGAGTGCCAATGATAACATCCATTAATCTTGGAGGACCTTTAGAGGTTGTTTTCCAAAAACTTGTTACAACAAATATAATTGTATATCCATGGACCAAACCCTTTGACAAAAAATCAACCTAAACCAAAATGGTATAGGGAGGATGAATATTGTGAAATTCATAAGATCAAGGGCCATTCTACAAATAGATGCATGAAGCTTAAACATTAGTTTTAAGAATTGTTAGATCTTGGTGAAATCAAGTTAGATAACAATGCTTCATCATCTAAAGATTAGAAAATGGGAATCATCTAGCATCCATTCCTAAACATGATCAGAACAATCAGCAACATAACCAATAGCAAACTCAAGGACAAAATTGTGGTCAAAACACCCATGCCAATAATGTCAATTACCATAGAAGCCCATACAACTATGACATTGTTATTGGCTGAATCACTGACCACCACATTAAAATAATCAAAATCAAAGCCCAAGAATTTGTTGTTGCTACTCGGTGCTCTAAAGTCACTATCCAAGGTCCTTTAGTTCAAACACCATCCAAAGTCACCATCCAAAGACCATCCACATCCACCTCTAGGAAATAGTATGACCTTATTGATCAACTTGAAAAGACACCTGATCGGATATCCATCTTGAATCTCCTTAAAACATTTATTATTCATAATGATGTCTTATATAAATTCCTTCAGCAGTCAAAGGTTCCTACTAACATTGACCCTTCATAGTTCCAAGAACTCGTAGGATATTTTTCCTCAAGTCAACAACTCACTTTTGATTGCAATGACCTTCCATCTGTAGGATCATCCCATAACCTGGCCCTCTACATTGAGGCAATCATCACCAAGCACAAAGCCTAGGTACTCATAGACAATGGGTCATGGCTAAACATTTGTATGTTGAAATTGGTCAAACACCTTGGATATTCCAAAATAGCACTGGAATCCAACATCCTCACCATCAAAACATACTAAAATGCATAACGAGAATCGAGTAGTACTATTCATTTTCTTATCATGGTTGGGACTCTCACACATCAAATCCTCCTCCATGTCATTGACATTGATATGCCATATAATAGCCCCCTAAGACACCTGTGGATTCACACCATGGATGTTGTTCCCTCCACTTTCCATCAATGCATCAAGTTCCCACACTCTATTATGGAGGTGACAATCCTTGTTGACCCGCATACCAGTATTTCAAAATGATGGAAGCACAGTACCACAAAATCAATCATTGTCCTATCACAAATCATGTCTTTAAGAAGCATAAGCATGTGGCATCAGATGCTTCCAAATCATCCTCTGATATCCATCTGGATGACCTACCGTCCACATCCAACAATATGCCTCCCCAATCTACGTCACATTTCCAAATCATAGATAAAGGTTGTGGGGAATATGAGATTCATGATGCCTTTCATTTTGCAAAGATCTTAATTTCTCTTAAGATCCATGGCATGCCCTCCATTTACCAGTGAAAGAAAATAGAGTCCTATAAGGTTGGTCCCCTCTTCTTCGTCAAAAATGAGCTCCTAGACAATGAACAGGTTCAAAATTTTGAATATTATTGGTTATACAATTATGGTTTCATCTCTTCTTATCAAAACAAAGAGTATCTTATTGACAAAAATATATGTGAAGTCATGTATTACAAAGGCAAAGGCTTGGGTATCAATGAACAAGGGATCTTTGAGCCTCTCCCTCCTTTTGAGTATTGGGAAAATTGTGGGAATGGATACAAACCACCTGGGGGTGACCCCTATGATCTCATTAGTGATGGTACTAAAATATTTGATGACGAATCTTCCGTCAATGAAATAGAGCTTTTTTATAGCCTCTACGATGAGCTCAATGACACTAACATTTTTATGACATTGTTGTCCTCACTATCCACCTAGACCTCTGATACCCCATACCTCGTAGACTAGGACCAACAAGACTGTATACCCTTGGACACTTTATAGAATGACAAAGCTATGTCAGAGTTGGCTAAGGATTCGAGACTTTCCCATTAGGAGATAATAAAAAAGGATTGAAATCAACCTGGATTCGTTCCCTGCTTTAGGGAACAAGAAGAGTTCCTTAGTCAAAAAAATAAAAAATAACAAAAATCAATGTCTCCTAGTGAAAACCTCTTTGAAGTGCTATCAGACAATCTTAAAAATAAAAATAAGATGTGTTCAGTGGTGAAAACCTTTCTAAGGTGCTAGTGAATGGGGAACTCAACTCTTCCCATCAATTGGCACAACATCATGATGGTCTTAAGATCATCAAAATTAGAATAAATAGTAGTCCATTTGAAGAGGAAACATGTGAGGAACTTGTGAAGGAATTTTGAGGTGCACTCACATGGTTGCTACTTGAAATGAATGACTTCAATTCATCCTTTATAGGAGAAATAAACAAGCCTACAGAGCCACTAATTGATGAATAAATTCACCTTCCTCATGAGCCAATACAACTACAAGATTGTTCCACATTGTTTGTGGAAGAAGCCATTGATGCTAACATTGGAATGGAGGATAACCCCAAGATAATAAAGCTTGGAGATTCATTCACCCCAGAAGAGTGTGACATTTGAATTGCTCTCCTATGGGATTTCATCGACATCTTTGCTTGGTCATACATCAATATGCCTGGATTGGATCTGTCTTTAGTGGTCCATCATCTTGTTGTGCACCATGATGCTAAGCCTATCAAATAAAAGTTGTGAAAAATGCATCCCCGGATAACAATCCTAATTAAAAAGGAATTGGAAAAACTCTTGGAAGTAGGGTTCATTATGCCAATTGACTACTCTGATTGGATTTCCAATATCATACCAGTCACCAAGAAACTCATGGGAATTCGTCTTTGCATAGATTTTTGCAACATTAACAAAGCTTGCCCTAAGGATGATTTTCCACTATCTAATATTGACATGATAGTCTACTCCATAGCAAGACATGAAATGTTGTAACTTATGGATGGATTTTCCATCTATAATCTAATTTGAATTGCCCCTGAAGATCAACACAAGACAACGTTCACCACCCCATGGGAAACGTTTTGATATCAATTCATGCCTTTCAGCTTGAAAAATGTAGGGGCCAAATATCAACAAGTCATGACTATCATTTTTTATGATATGATGCATGACATTTTGGAAGACTATGTGGAAGACATATTAGGAAAATCAAAAACTCGGTTAGACTATTTGGTAATCCTGTGTAGAATCTTCAAACAACTCAGAGAATATAAATCGTGACTTGGCCCTAAGAAATGTGTATTTTGTATTACATCAAGTAAACTTATGGGATTAATCTTGTCTCATAGCGGTATTGAAGTGGACCCAGTCAAGGTGTAGGCTATAACATAATGCCCAAGCCATCCAATCTCAAGTAGTTACACAATCTACATGGGAAAATACAGGGTATCTGAAATTTATTTCACAGTTGGCTGATAGGTGTTTTCCCTTCACACATCTACTTAAGAAAAACATTGGATTTCACTAGAATAGGGAATGCCAAGAAGCATTTGAGTAGTTAAGACAGTATTTATCCAATTCACCAATGTTAATTTCTCCAACTCTAGGAAAACATTTGTTGCTTTACATCTTCGCAACTCAACATGCCTTGGGGGTGCTCTTGGCTCAGTACGATGACAATGGGATAAAATGGGTCATGTACTATTTAAGAAGCACCTTGGTGTCCTACAAGATTAACTATTCACCAATCAAAAAGGCATGTTTCACAATAATATTTGCTTCACAAAAATTGCACCATTATATGCTCAACAATAAGACTATTCTCATTTCCAAGATCGACCCACTCAAATACCTCCTATCCAAAGCAACAGTGATAGATTGGATGGCTAAATGGGTTATGTTAGTGAATTTGATATCGAATATACCAATCAAAAATAATCAAAGGACATTTACTTGAAGATCAGCTCATAGAAGGCCCATTATCCGATAAATAACCATTAACCATCAGTTTTTCTAATGAATCCATTTTATTTTTTGATGAGTCGCAACAATGGAAACTCTATTTTGATGGATCTTGCACATCATGTGGCTTAGGGGTAGGTTTTTTTATCATGACAATACAGTGAGACCTTATTCCTATGGCTTTTCACATTGGTTTTCTATGTACCAACAATATTACAGAGTACGAGGCCCTCATTGCAGCACTTCAGCTAGTCTTCCAATGAAACATAAAACATTTATCAATCTTTGGTGACTCACAACTAATCATTAACTAGGTCAATGACAAATATCAAACAAATGATGACAAGCTTATGCCATATAAAACCATGGCCGAAAACTTAAAACAATACCTTATACATATTCGGTTTGAGTAGGTACCATGTGTAAATACCAAGTATGTGGACGCCATGGCCACCATTGGGTCGTTCCTTGAAATGTCCTTAGATATTCAGCAATACCAATTCTTGATCAAACAACTCCTCACCCCAGCCTACAATCATCTAGAGTCTAAAATGGTATGTGATATTGTTGATCCTAGTTCCCCATGGTATCATGACATTTATAAGTACCTCCATGATCATACCCTTCACACTGACCTATCGCGTGCCCAATGCAAATATGTTCTTCATAACACTTCTCGTTATACCCTCCTCGACAACACACTTTATTGTAGAGGTTATAATGAAACTCTACTTCATTGTTTAAATTTAGAAGAGACTTATTTAGCTATCAAAACCGTTCTAAATTATATATGTGGGCACACACTAGTGGAATGGTCCTTATCAAGAAACTTATTTGCATAGGGTACTATTGGTCAACCATGGAATTAGATGTGTGCAAATATGTCAAGAAATGTGTTGCTTGTCAGAAGCATGGTGATCTCATCCATGCTCCATCTCAAGGTTTACAACCAATCATGACTCCATGGCCCTTCTCCATATGGGGGCTCATTCTCATTGGGAAGATAAATCCCACACCATCTAATGGCCATAAGCATATCCTCACTTTTATTGAGTACTTCACTAAGTGGGTGGAAACCATCCCTCTCACTTAAGTAACCGACAAACAAATTTCCAAGTTCATTCTCAATCATCGCATTTGTCGTTATCACATCCCATCCACCATCATTACTGAAAATTATAAGTCCTTTAAAAATAAGTATGCCAAAACTCTTTTTACTTAGTTTCATATCCAACACAGATGGTCCACACCCTCTTATCTAAAAATTAATGGTCAAGCTGAGGCATCTAACAAAACCATTATCAAAATCCTCAAAGAAGATAATGACATTGGTCGAGATTGGCATCTACAACTTTATCTTGTTTTGTGAGCTTATCTTATTAGCAACATTCGCACTCCCACAAGTCCCACTCCATATTCCCTGGTCTTCGGATATGAACCCATCCTCCCTATTGTGATCAAGTTACCCTCCCCACGCATTTCATTACAGGATATCAACAATGATGAGGAGTATCGAGTCACATGAATCTAGATGTTAGAACTTCTTGATGAGAAATAATTATTTATGCCTAATCATCTCAAAGCATAACAAAATAGGTTGCATTGCAGTTATGACAAGTGTATCAAATCCCAAGAATTTGAGATAGGGGACCTTGTGCTAAAGGAAAACCTGAAGAACACCAACACCAATCATGAAAAGAAAAGTAAATTTAGCCTAATTGGTTGAGTCCCTACATCATTACTATTAAATATGGTTCATGAGCTTACAAATTAACTACATAAGAGGGGTAGGAACTCGATGAGCCCATGAATATCATGCATCTCAAGCATTTCTATGCTTGAAAGTATTGTCTATGAGTACCCCTATGCTTGGGGGTATATCCATTTTTTTCGACTAATCCATACCCCAATCTACCCCATCATCTACATGTCCTCTTCCCGTTTTGACCTTGGTGATGACCTACAGGAACTATGGGGAATAGAGTGTTGATGTGATCAGACAAAGTGTAGCCAAAAATCAGATTAACATATGGATAGATAGTTTTACAAGCCCTATAGTATTTGAAGAGATCCCATGGAATTCCATCCATTCATTTATCCTCTCATTCGTCATCGCTTTCATCCCCGTTGTTAGAGTCAGTTTTCCCTTTTGCTAGTACCCCTTGTATTTAATGTTTCCGAAAAAATCACAAAAAAATAAGAAAGTCCAAAAAGTCCAAAAAACTTTAGAAAATCTAGAAAACCCCAAAAGAGGTATAAAGCCACAAAATTCTAAAAATAATGTATCATCGTCAATATTAGTAATCAAAGTGGGCTTCAATCCTTGATTTGTTGAGATGAACCTCCTACAACAATTTACCTCTTACAACAGATTTAATCAAAATATGCCAAAATAAAATAACTCTTACCAATAACAGAAACACAGAAAGCTTATATTGATCGCAGGCCTGTTCGAGGGGGCAACCTCCTTTGAGCAAGCTCAATACAATGAATTCGTGGATGCCTTTATTCGGCCTTAACACTTACTTATATACTAACTCTATTCTAACAACTACTACTTCCCCTTATATGTGGGATAATTTGAATAAGCTCTAAGGGACGACTTACAAAGCATATGCGTCCATAGCAATTAAGCACGGGTTCCTAACATCCCCTCCCTCTTAAAAAAAAGCTTTGCCCTCAAAGCTTCAAATGTGGGAATTGTTGTTGAATCTGGAAGAGTGGTTCCCATGTTGCATCTTCTGGTTGCATGCCGTGCCATTGGATTAAGACCTCTGTGATGGAGCGGGATCGAAGTTGGCAGGTGCGCCTCTCCAAGATTGCTTCGGGCTCGAGAAGGATGGAGCCTTCGTTATCAAGTGTTGGTAAAGCTGTCTGCACTCGGATGTTGGATCCAAGAACTTGTTTCAAACATGAGACATGAAAGACGGGATGAACTTGGGAGGAAGGTGGAAGCTCTAACTTGTAAGCAACTAACCCAATCTTTTGGAGAACCTTATATGGCCCATAAAACTTTGGAGCAAGCTTTTGGCGCCCTTTTTGTTTTAGTGATGATTGCTTGTATGGCTGTAGACGAAGAAAGACCATATCACCAAGTTGAAAGGTACGCTCAGAGCGGTGTTGATCAGCCTGCTGCTTCATTCGGTTTTGGGCCATGTGGAGATTGTTTCGCAAGGTGCGGAGAATCTGATCCCGGTTTCGGAGAGTAGTGTCAACTGCCTGAACTGGTGAGCTACCAAGATGATATGGAAGACGTGGTGGCGGTGCTTGACCATAAACTGCCTCATAGGGAGTCATTTTGGTGGAAGTGTGGTATGAGGTATTGTACCACCATTCAGCTAGGGGAAGCCACTTGGCCCATTGATGTTGTTGTTCTGAAGCAAAACAACGAAGGAAGGTCTCCAAGCATTTGTTGACGATTTCTGTCTGGCCATCTGTTTGTGGGTGGTACCCAGAGCTCATTTTCAACTGTGTGCCTGTGCGATGAAATAGTTCCGTCCAAAAATGGCTAGTGAAAGTGGCATCACGATCTGAGACAATTGAAGAAGGAATGCCATGAAGACGGAAGATCTGATCCAAGAAAACCTGTGCAACTGTGGACGTGGTGTATGGGTGGCTGAGTGCACAAAAATGACTATATTTGGAGAGGCGATCGACAACAACTAGGATCACTGTCTTTCCCCCAGATTTAGGGAGGCCCTCAATGAAATCCATGGAAATATCTGTCCAGATCCTAGTAGGAATGGGCAAGGGCGCGAGCAAACCAGGAGTCAATGTGGTTTCACCTTTGTGTCGTTGGCAGGTTTCACATTCAGCCACCATCTGTTTAATTTTGGTTTTCATGCCTTTCCAAAAGAAGTGTCGACGTGCCCGCTCATAGGTTTTGAGAAACCCTGAGTGCCCTGCTGAGGGGGAAGCATGAATTTCATAGAAGATAGCCTGATGTAGGTTTGAAATTTGGGGAAGCACCAAACGACCCTTGTATCACAGAGAAGCACCATCCCATGAATAATGTGGTATGGCAGAGGGGTCAGTGGCCAATTGATGAATGATGTGGCATAAGGATGGATCATTTACATATCCTTGTTGGACAGATTCCAACCATTTAGGAATGGGCATGGAGATGGCAGAGAGGGAAGGGTGGTCCTCGAAGGTTCTTGAGAGAGTATCAGCCACAACATTGTCTTTTCCCTTCTTATAGGTGATCTCATAGTCATAGCCCATGAGTTTGCTGACCCACTTCTGCTGAGCTGGGGATGAGACCCGTTGTTCCAAGAAATATTTCAAACTCTGATGATCAGTTTTGATGCAAAAATGGTTTCCCAGTAAGTAGGGTCTCCATTTTTGTACTGCATGTAAAATTGCCATCATTTCCTTTTCATATGTAGACAAAGCTAAATTGCGGCCAGAAAGGGCTTTGCTGGTGAAGGCAATTGGTCGGCGCTCTTGGAGAAGAACAGCACCCAAGCCAATGCCACTGGCATCACTTTCAATGGTGAAAGTTTTGCTGAAGTCTGGAAGTGCCAAAACTGGTGTACTACACATAGCCTGTTTGAGTTGGATGAATGCCTGATCAGTTGTTGCACCCCAGGTGAAAGCATCCTTCTTCAATAAGGAAGTCAAAGGAGCCGCGATCTTTCCATAATCTTTGACGAACTTGCGATAGTATCCTGTCAGGCCTAAGAAACCACGAAGGCTCTTGAGGGTGGTTGGTTGAGGCCAATTCTGCATAGCACTGATTTTTTCTGGGTCCACGCGAACCCCATTGGCTGAAACAATGTGCCCCAAATAGTCAATTTCCTCTTGAGCGAATGAACACTTGGATTGCTTGGCACATAATTGATTGTCGGCTAACAACTGTAATGCCTTGTCAAGATGTTGGAGATGCTCGGCCCATGTGCGGTTGTAAATCAAAATGTCATCAAAGAAAACTAAAATAAATTGACGGAGAAAAGGCCGAAAGATTTTATTCATGAGTGCTTGAAAAGTGGAAGGGGCATTTGTAAGGCCAAATGGCATGACAAGGAACTCATAGTGACCCTCATGTGTACGGAAGGCTGTCTTGGGAATGTCATCAGGATGCACTCGAATTTGATGATAGCCAGAACGCAGATCCAACTTGGAGAAGAATTTGGCCCCATGGAGCTCATCAAGAAGCTCATCGATGACAGGAATTGGGAATTTATCCTTGATAGTGAGGTGGTTAAGGGCTCGAAAGTCAATGCAAAGGCGCCACGACCCATCTTTTTTGTGGACAAGAAGCACTGGGGAGCAATATGGGCTGGTGCTGGGGCGGATAACGCCAGACTTATGGAGTTCCCGGACTAAGTTCTCAATTTCCGTCTTTTGCAGATGGGGGTAACGATATGGCCGAATGTTGGGTGGAATGCTTCCTGGAAGGAGAGGAATGCGGTGATCTTCAGGGCGTGAAGGGGGTAGCCCTACTGGTTCTAAAAAAATGGTTGCATGCTTGTCGAGTATGGCTTGTAAGTCTGTAGGGTGGTTAGAAGCAGCAGAGCGCTGGAGTTGAATGGAATGCAGTTGTGCAATGACCCCATGTGAGCCTTTTTTCAAAAGTTTTTCCATGCGATGAGAACTGATGATGCGAGCAGATCCTGGTAATAACCCTTTTAAGGTGTGCTTCTGACCATTATCTGTGAGCTGCATCCAAAGCTCAGAGAAGTCCCATAAAATAGGTCCTAATGTGCGAAGCCATTGTGCCCCTAAAACCACATCACACCCACCTAAGGGTAGGGCAAACATATCAGAGCGACAATTATAATCGCTGATTGCAAGACGCACATTTCGACACTTCCCTTTACATGGCAATGTGCCCCCATTAGCAATCATGACTTCAAAGCTAGAACAAGGGTATATAAAGCAGTCTGCTGCCTTAGCAATGCGAGGATCAATGAAATTGTGAGTACTGCCCGAGTCAATGAGGATTGTGAGAGGGATCTTTTTGAAGCACCCTTTGACCTTCATGGTTTGGGGAGTAGTGACACCTGCTAGTGCATGTACTGAGATCTCAGGTTGAGTCTCTTGAACCATTGGGTCCTCTTCAGTGCCGGGTTCATCTTGAGCATCTTGAAATTCTGGAATATCAATCTCGCTGTCTTGTTCTGGTGGTGACTCCACATCTAGCAAGTAAAGTTTTTGTTGGACGCACCTGTGACCCTTAACCCATTTGTCATCACAGTTGTAACATAATCCTTTTTCTTTACGAGCCCACATCTCTGCCTCAGTCAGGCGCTTGATTGGTGTGGTTATGGTTGTCCGCTGATTCACTGTGTTCTTGGCTGGTAAAAAGGTGGGAGGTCGACGCTGTGTGGAGAGTTTATCTTCTGCTAACTTAGCCAGACCCAAAGCATCCATCATATTTTCAGGTCGAAACATTTTTACCTCTGAGCGGATCGGCTCTCTAAGGCCACTAACAAAGCAACTTTTGAAGAAGTCATCTGACAACCCTTAAGTGTGATTAGCGAGTTTTTCAAATTCAAGCTGATATTCCCGAACAGTCTCTGTTTGACGGAGTTTGGTGAGGGTGCCTGTGAAATCCTCGAACACTGAGGGACCAAACCTACCCAAAATTAAGGATGCAAAAGTTGACCAATCAGGTTCATCATTGGTCTTGAGATACCAACGGTACCACTGAAGTGCTTCTTGTTCCAAATGAAAGGAAGCAATTGGGACTTTGTTTACAGAATAAGTATTGTGGAGGTTGAAGAATTGTTCAGCTCGATATATCTATCCTGTAGGATCTGTACCATTGAACCGTGGAAAGTCTAGCTTAGGTCCACGGGAGGAGTTGGAAGTAAAGGAGTGACGGTCTGAAGAAGACTCATTCTGCATTCGGTTGAGCAAGATGCTATTCTGTTGATTCAAGCCACGCATCATATCGGTTAACTCTGTAACCTGAGATTTCAATGTGGCGATTTCTTCCTCCATGATTTTTGTGCCTGCACGAGTGGTGACCATAACCAGTTGTGAATAGCCGGGGATCCTTCGCGTTCCGAAAAAAAAAATTGACTTTTTGTTTTTTGTTTTTTTTTTTGCTGTTGTTTTTTTTTTTTTTTTGTGGCTTTTTTTTTTTTTAAATAAATTTTTATAAGTGGCTATTTCAGGAACGGATTGTCTGCAACTGTGTGGTTCGAAATATCATCAACTGTGGGTATGCTGTTGTTTGCTCTCTGAACCTGATAAGTTGGATATGGACCCCAGGTTTGTTTGGCTGCCTAAAGGATTTTAAAATTCTCTCTGGCCACCAAAGCTGTCTGAGCGAGTACCGCTCTCCAAAAATTTAGGGCCGCGGGTTTACCTCTTAACGACAGCTTTTGGTTTACCTCACGGGTGGGATCTAGTCAATCAGGATGGGGTCGTTGCCCTTTTCGCTGGCAGGTCCTCTCAATGGGCCAGCTACTTCGGGGTTCCTGTGGTACTCCTCACAATGAGTTTTAGGGCTTATGCCCAAGCACTTCCCACAGTTAAGCGGATAGGTATTTACCCAATCCGAAATGATGGAACCTACAATGAAAAATTTCTTGCCAAAAAATGGCACAGCTCCTGGAAAGCCCTGCTTTGAAAAAAAAATTGCTCCAAATCTACCCACAAAGCCAAGAAAGCGCTCTGATACCAAATGAGATGAACCTCCTACAACAATTTACCTCTTACAACAGATTTAATCAAAATATGCCAAAATAAAATAACTCTTACCAATAACAGAAACACAGAAAGCTTATATTGATCGCAGGCCTCTTCGAAGGGGCAAGCTCAATACAATGAATTCGTGGATGCCTTTATTCGGCCTTAACACTTACTTATATACTAACTCTATTCTAACAACTACTACTTCCCCTTGTATGTGGGATAATTCGAATAAGCTCTAAGGGACGACTTACAAAGCATATGCGTCCATAGCAATTAAGCACGGGTTCCTAACATTTGTTCTAAGCAAATCAATGTTGTTTCATTGGGTTGTATCATTCCCTAACTAACCCCATCGCATACATCATTGATGGGGGAAACACAAAGTTATTGGTATCATCGTTCTTCATACATGCACTTTAGCTTTGATAAATGACAAGATGTTTTATGTTATTTTGTTTTCAAGTTTGTGTTTGTTTGTTTATTGTTTGTTTGTTTTATCATGTTGTTTTTGTTTGCATGTGAGTCAGTCATATGCACACTACAGCCAAGCCATCATGGTGTCTATATCATGGTGCATATTTTCATGTGCTACATAAAAACAAAATCATGTTGCAAATATATTTGGAGACGTGCACTCAAGGCAACATATCCTTTATCTTGCATCATCATCTATCTCACCTAATCAACACTATATTTATCTATATCATCATTCACAATCAAGTGACTGAGCATGCAGAACATACATATAAAAAGTAGGAGCCATTGTCATCACATCATTATCATCTAAACATCTATCATCTAAGCATCTATATACATCAATAATTCATCACATCATCAATTGACATTACATCCATGACATCAAAGGAAAGCATCAAATAATATCCCCATGCACATCTATAATCATCAAATATTCATAATAAAAGAATATATGAGACATGAACCAATGCAAATCAAAAGCATTGTCATATGATAATCAAATGTCCATATATACAAAGGTCCATGTCATCAATATACAAAATATGTATCAAATCATACACACATCCATATACATAGATCTGCCTAATCATTGATGCATCAAAATCCATGTGCAAGAATCCATTGTCAAGGCTTGATTTGTCCATCTGGTGGTGGACTCCTCCTAGGTGGAGCTTGCATTGATGGCATTATCTATGTTGAAGATGCCCCTATACATCTATTCTTTATGTATGAGGGTGCTCTCTACCCTATCGGAACAACCTGCTCATATAGTCCTCAATAGTACTGAGCCTCTTTGGCTGCTCTCAGTCATTATGCATACACCTACCCCAATCCTTATGTAGTCATAATCTGTTGGGTTGTATCCCTCTTAGTAAGGAGGCTCTGAATCTCTGCATTCCTAGTTGTCAGGGTACCATCCCACCTAGCCAACTCCGTGATCAGTCGAGATATCTTTGCTGAAAGTGTGGAAATATGTCCATCTTTGGTCATCAGTTGTGCTTGTAACCTTGAAATATCTATACCTTGGTCAAATATTGTACAAGCTAGACATGTTATCTTGTTCACTCACGCAACTATCACCTGCCTTAGATCGGCTATCAAGGTTTCATCCTCTGTTGATCTAGTTGGTTATGAGGGTCCAAACCAAACTCTGCCACCTATAGGTGATGGCCATGTCACTTCCAGTGTCATCCATGTATACGTACATATATGATTATGACCTGGAGATCTGATTGCTAAAGACATCTTTGTTTGCACTATAAGGGAGCATACTAGTAGCTACACAATCTGCACTTGAGAGTCTACAACCAAAATCGGGGATCCCCCTCTATGTCCTCCATATCCCTACTCATCACCTCCATCCCCTTGTCCTTCATCTCCCTATCACTATCAATGTCCCCCATCTCCTTGTCCCTATCCCTGCCCCCATCTCCATGTCCCCCATCCCCTCCATCTTGCCCATATCCTCCATGTACTGCAAAAACTAACCTTCTCCGTCATCGCCATCATGGTAAACTTTGCACAACCTCATGGATCCTCTCCTGCCAAGTCCTTGGTCTCCCCTGAGCCCACCACGTGTCATAACCATCTACCACATTGGCATCCACCACTCCTCTCCACGGATCCCATAAGGCACCATCAAATGTTGGCCAATAATTTAAAGCAATCTCACAATCCATTATGGGCCCCCACTATGGAACCTCCCTCGCCACCCTGGCAAAGATGTGAGGTGTCATTGAGATCTCCTACGACAAAACCAAAATGTTGTAAGACCCTATCTAGCCTATATATCTCTATGATGAACTCTCAAGGGCCTGTGATATATCACAAGCTCTCTATAAATCTCGAATAGTAAGAATTATCCAGCCAACCAAACTAAATCTTGAGTTATGGCCACCAGGTAATGTCTATTACCTACAAATCATCTAACACCCATTTATAAAAGGCCAAGTACCCTAGATGGCCATAGTGCCCAGTGGCCACTATCTCCCATCCATAAGCAATAGGGTCATCTTGAGCTCTTTGTCATCGTCACCTCTGAGGCCACTCAATTGCCATCGTCCTAGAAGTCGCTCTATCGCCACGTGCTCTTAAGGCCAGACCTACAATAGTGTCGATGCTCCAATACTCCTCTCACCCTAGTACACTACCAAGTGTAAATCCCTATATAACTGAATTAACATAGTAGGCCCCATGTGAACATTGTCTCACACTCGATCAGGGCCATTTGGAAGAATCGGTTGGTCTTGTCTGACAGTAGAATGTCGCTAACAATGGCCATTATGACTAAGGGCAACCGATGCATCAACCTCCCTCACAAGCATGCATACAAATCCAAACCCTGCCCATGTAATGTGATATTTGTCCTTCTAGCGAGTCTCTCCATCGCAATCAGCAGGTCTGCCTTGGTCCAATACAATAGCATCCTAGGTATCGGGATCCACATGATCTGCCACACGTCCTCGATTGTCAGTCATTTCACCTGACAGCAGCAGAAATGTGTTGATCTCAGACTGCCACCTCTTTGAAACGCTATTGGCATCACTTGGTTCACCCAGATTAGGGGCATCCGCGCCACGTGAAACAACCCACCAATGTCCAAAACCTGAATTCTGACTCATTTAGCAAGTGTACTAATCTCACCACCCTCGATCTACGCTCTTGCGTGATAATAATCGACAATCGCTCCTACCAACATCCACAAACGATGCATACTTAGTCATTTTTATTCATTACAACTAAATTTTTCCACCCCTTAAGCGCAAATGATGTGATGACTGCATAGACGACACAAGCGCTACAAAGACGACGCGGCGTCTACGTATAAGTTGTTTTTACAGAAGCATTGTTTTCACCACGAAAACGTTGTTTCTAGGCACGCAAACGATGTTCACGATTACACAGACCATGAGGAAAAGTTTCCTCGCATCGTTTGTGCTTCATGAATGTTTATCGCCTCATTTATGACCCCAAAATTTTTTTGAAAAAAATTCAAAACCTACTTACCAGAGGCCCATGCTTGTCTGAATGCCAATACTCTCACACCGTCTCGCTCTAGTGTCTATCTGAAGGCACACAATCCATTTTTAGAAGAAAATCCAGAGCACAAAATCTCAATAAGCTATGGCACAAATGAATAGTTTCTCACCCCCATTCACCAAAATTCTAAATATTTTCCCCGCTCAAATTTGACTCGTTTCACTGGTTGCCTCCCCTTTTTCACCACTCTTCGTCATTTTTCACTTTTTTCTTCATTTTCTAACTTTTGTCTTCCTTTCAAGGGCCCGTCCATATTATTTCTTCTTCGCCCGACCCCTCGAAGGGGCATATCTTCATGACTGAGTATCTAGGGCATCCGCATGTGCCCCTTTTTGCGATTTTTGAGAACCATTACTGCTAATAATATTTTGTCTTCATAATATCACCTAGGACATCCTCGCATGCCCATTTGTTTTGGCTTATTCATTCTTTGAAAAATCGTTTATCTATCATCTCACAACACCCTTTCAAAGAGGGGAAAATATAGACATCTCGTTTATGCTACCTCGGTGTTAAAAATTGTTTACCGTCATCATTATTTACTATTTTGCATATAAAACTTTAATTTCTTATATTATCTCGAGTTATCGATTCGATTAACCATTTTCATCTCAAACTTTAACATCATATCCCTAATCATGTCATCGCACCATATCATAACCCTAATTTCACCCAACGTCCCTAGTCAACTCATTGTTATTTTATATCACCCTTAGCTAATTAATCTATCAATCCAATTGCACAATTAAACCTTGTAAAATCCCACAAATGTCAAATCAAAGTTAATTAGTTAACAAGTCATGTGAAATTAGCTAATTAATACTAAATCCAAAAATCCGTGGAAAATGTAATTTTCATAATTATCCAAAATCAAAAACCAAATAGGCACCTTAGATTGGTGACATCGTCACCCAACTTGTCATCTCAAATCCCCATGTCAATCAACAAATTCCAAGGCAAGGGACAAGAAGTGCAATCATGCCACTCCTCATTCAACACTCCTCTTTACATATCCAACTCCCCATTTTTATTTCTCAACCTCTCTCATTCAATGAGGAATCATTTTTAACCACTGATCTTGGATCAAGATCAATGGGTCCACATTCTTCTTGAAAAACTATAAATCAAGCTCACCCCTCTCATTTTCACACAAGCCAATTGTGTCTAGCCATATGTTGTCAAGATCAAGAGCAAATGCCAATCATCATAACCATCCAAATCATCAAATATCAAGCCAATCATCTTCGTTGACAAGGGAAGGTGTTGCATGTTTGATCACATGGTCTCCACAACAAGCAACTAAATTCAAGAAGCAATTGAGAAACATCCATGTATCAAGAGGGTCATTTTCTCCTTTTGGTAGATGGAGGTTTCGCTTCTAGCCCCCTCTTTGTTCATCAAAAGTTTCATTGCTAATTTGTTTATCATAGGAATTGTGTTTTTGTTTGATTTCAAACATTTGTGCTTTGCTAATGGTTTGTTGTGTGTATACACTATTTTTTAGGGTCTTTTTACAAGGAATAAGAATACACATCTTACTAAATCGGTCCACAACCATAAAAAGATAGTCATGCCCCTTGCTTGACATAGGCAATCTACTTACAAAATCCATAGAAATGTTGTTCCATGGCCTCGAAAGAGCCAGTAATGGCATACACAAACCCAACTTCATGATACTATGTTTTTTTGTACTACATAACACACATCCCCTTATGAACTTATCAACATCAAATTGCATATTATGCTAATAAACATACATATGTACATGTGCAATAGTTTTTGTAATATCAAAATGTCCTGCAATTTTTGATGTATGTGTTTCTCTAGCCAGTTAAACTCTTTCCTCCTTAAACAAATAAAGCTTACCCAGTTTGTAGAGTGACCCATCTTGAAGGTGATAATCCCCTTGGGTTCAAATCTTGCAACTTGGGATCTCTTTGTTTGAAAAAATGTTTCCCCCAAATCTACATCAAGTCCATATCCTTTTACATAAGACTCACATAAAAGGCTCAAGAAGAGTTACAGTGCCCATCACTAAAATAAAATGAGATCTAAATAACATATCAACTAATTTGTTAGTCCCACATTTCTTATATTTAATAATCGAATGAAATTGTTGCAAAGTCCCCATCCATTTATAGTGTCTAGCTTGCTAAAGTTTGGTTTGTGATTGCAAATATTGGAAAGGTTGTTGATTCGTGTGTACAATAGTTTCCTTACCCATAAGATAGTGTTTCCATTTCTTGACCGATTGAATAAGAGAATATAATTGTTTATTATATGTACAATAATCTAAAATTACACCATAAAATAACTTTGAATTGTATCATATGGGCTTACCTCCCTTAATAGGATAGCTCCCATAACATAGTTACTAGCATCTATTTCCACATTAAATGGTAGTTGCAAGCTAGGAAAAGTTAATACCAAAGGATGGATAACCCTATGTTTGAACACATCAAATACATCTTGTTCTTTTTTAGCCCAAATGAAAGTCTTACCTCGTGCTATAATGACATGCAAAGGTGCAACTATGGAATAGAAAGTCTTGATGAACTTCTTCAAATATTCAACTACACCAACAAAACTCCTTGTTACAGTCACATTAGAAAATTTTGGCCAATTCATGATGGTCTCTATCTTTGTTAGATCGATTCTCAGTTTCCCATCTCCAACTACATGCCCCAAATAGACAAGTGATTTTTTAGAAAACTCACAATTTTTCTCATTCAATGCTAACTTAATCTCCTTCAAAACTTGTAAAATTTGTTTTAAATGATCAATATGTTCATCAAAAGTTTTAATGAAAACAATAATATCATCTAAATACACAATGACAGAGGAATCATAAAATAATTTCATTACTTCATTCATCAACATCACAAAGGTAATTGGTGCATTACATAGCCCAAAAGGTAGAACCAAACATTCGTAGAACCTTTGCCTTGCCTTGAACATTGTCTGTTGAGTGTTGTCATTGACGTGATGTGTTTGTGCACTATCATTGATGTCAAGAAGGATCAGTAAGGTGGCAGTCTACTTCAGTAGATATGAGCCTAAAGTGGGTTGTTAGCATTTCATTAGTGATTGTTGAGTACAAGTCCAAGGATTAGTTGGTAGCTTGTTGGTATTGCAAAGAGGGATAAAATTTGTTTGTAGAAGACCCTTTGTCTTTAATGTCAAAGGAGGAGAAAGTTCTTGATGGCTAAAAGTTCTTGTGGGGAAAGTTCTTGATGAAAATAGTTCAGTTTGAGAGAGAAGTAGCATATTGAGAGAAGTTTGCGATTGATTAGTTTATTTATGATTTGCCACCAATGACAAAGGGGGAGATTGTTGAGTGTTGTTATTGATGTCATGTATTTGTGCACTACCATTGATGTTAAGAAGGATCAATAAGGTGAGAGTTATCTTTGATGTTGTCTGCTTGAGGTCATTAATGTCAAAGGAAAATTGAGGTCAAGTGTTGATTCACAAGGTTCAAGAAGGTGGCTATGGTCATTGGTATGAGGATGATTGTTTGAGCTTGTTAGTGTGGTTTTGAGTGATCCAATGGAGTGTCTTGTGAAGCATAGTGAGGTATGGTGAAATAAGTAAATCTAGGTATGTGGAGTTGTTTGAGGCAGTGTAAGTTTCATGTCTTTGGTGAATATCTTTAGAGCTTCATGAGTTTAGAGAGAGAGATTGTCTTCATGTCTTGTGTGTTCAAGAAGGCTAATTCAATCTTGGGTAGTGACCTATATGGTCTAAGGAGACTTGGTCAAAGAAGAATGATGGGAGATGTTGTGGATCCTATCTCAGATCTCTAGAGGTGAGTAGTGAACTACAAAAGGTGTAGTGAAAATCTCAAAGTGTTATGGTGCCTAGTAGCTTTGTGTGATGGACTAGTTCTTGAACATGAATATGGCTTGTAGAAGCATGATGGTTGTGATATAGATGTGTATGAGTTTGAAATTATGCAATACAATGTTAGAGTATGTGAGAAAGGTGTTGAGTCAATCACATAACTCTCAGAGTGAGGCAAATGGGTAAGTTCTTCTTTAGTGGTCTTCTCATGGACCTAGTCTTAAGACCCTAGGTCGCAAAATGAGGTATCATGATTAGGTTTGGTGGCTTGTGAGCTTGTGTAAGCATGGATTGAGGTTTTCCATGATGTTTCAAGTATTTTGGTGCATTTTGAGGTTTTGAGTTGAAGGAGAATGCATGAAAATGAGTTTGAAGGTCTCTTGTATGTGCAGAATGAAGAGATGAAGACTCGACAAGGATTTTCTCATACTTGTTGACATGTGTGACTATTGCATGGGAAGTTGAGCTCTTAGGGAGAGATGGAAAAGGGTCCTAGCAAAGATTTCCAAGTATTAATAGTTGGTTTCAGGGGCAGAGTTTTATGAACAAATGTTAAGAATGAAAACCAGTCTAAAACCCTCCTTAAACTCTCATAGTGACCCGATATGGAAGATCTTGATGGAAATGGCTCAGAATGGATTGGATGACCTAGTTTGATGATTGGAGCATGAAGAGGACCCTCCCAAGTACCTCTAGGTGGCATTGGTCTATTAGAAGAGTGAATGGAAGCTATAATAAACCCCTTGTTTCTCATAGATTTGGTATAACAGGCAAGGGTAACCGAGTCAAGATTGCATAATGGATGGAGGTTGAATAATGTGACTTGTACTCCATGTTCATGGTGGTCTCTAATCAGGCTCTAGACTTCAAATATGCTAAACCGACCATGAAAATCGACCTAGCGCTAAAAAAGCCTAATAGTGAAAACAGTGAGAAAACTAGGCAAAAGTGAGAATGAGATTAGGGATAAGTTATCATATATTAGGAATGAATCCAATTACATTGGATTGTTTTTCAAGACCTCTAAAACATGTACATATTAGTTAGATGTTTTGGAGATCATTTAAAATGTTGAAAATGTTGTTTACAAGATGACCTGTCTAGTGAAGATAACAGTGAAGGTGTAAGTTTCAGAGATTAGTCTATATATTCCATATTTGCCATTACACCTTTGTATCTATGTGTTTGAAGATGTTCTAAAGATATCTAAGCATCATATTCATGCATTAGGACTTATTTACTATGTCTAAACAGATGTTGGAATGCATAATCATTATGACTGGTCCACAAGGCAGAATGACAGTTTTGAGTAAGCAAGTGAGACTGACGAGTTGGAGGTTCTCTGCACTTAGCTAAAGCATCTAATGAATATGATGTTGTTTAGGACCTAAATGATCTATCCATGATTTGAATAAGCTTGGAAGTTAATATATGAGGTTGGATTATGGAAGCCAAAATGGCTTATCTAGTTGTGTAAGGATTGTGAGAGAGAATGTCAACAGATTGGTCTGTAAGACTAATGGTTGACAGTATAGTTGTAATATATCTATTGAAGGATGTTCTAGAGGTCACATAAGAACTATGTATGTGAATGAGATGTCTTGTAAGTGTCCTTACAAGAGCTAAAGATAACATTCATCAAGTTTGTGTTTTGAAGCATTCAGGAAATTTTTTGTGTTAGTAGGTTTGATGTCCCTGAGCCATTATGCCCAATTTGGAAGTATATCAAACATGTGATGATGTTGTACAGATGTTTGAGATCTTATACATGCATCTGGAGTCTTGGAAAGTACTTGTATTGATGTTTGAGGTCAAGTTGTTAATGACTGGGTTCTGAGCAAATTGTTAGTTTTGAGTAAGCTTTTTGATGAGGTGTTTGTTGGAATAATTGTCATTGATGTCAAATAAATTGTAACGGCTATGAACAAAAATGTCAAACAAAATTGTTGCTGGAAGTGAATGGAAGTGTTGCTAAAAGTGAACGGAAGTGTTGTCGGAAGTGAATAAAATTATCAACGAAAATGTCAATGATCATATCTTTTAGTGAAGAGGTGCCTCTTGGATGGGACACCTTCTTTGTGAGAAGTGTTTAAAGGCCATACAAGGGAGAAGAGATGTGGAAGTATTACAAGCATTTGATTTGATTGAAGATCATATAAGTGTGAGAGAAGGAAGAGAGGAAGAGCAAAATTTTATTTATGCATATCATTTGAGTGAAGAAGAAGAAGAGAAAAGCAGAAAATGAAATAGAATATCTCTTAAAAAAAGAAGTGTTAAGGGTAGATTTATTTTAATGAATAATATCATTTGAGAATTGTGAAAGAGATGAAAGCAAAAAGTATATAAGAAATCAGTGAGAGAGAAAGTGTAAGATAAGCAAAGCGATCATTTGATTGTGGAAGCAATCACAGACGGTGGAATCAATTTGGCTTGGGGTCGGTGCCTCATAGTCTAGGGGTTGGTGCTCCTGTAAGTCGGTGCTCATGAATTGGTCAGGTTGGTGCTTGGTGAAGGAGATTAGTGTCTCCAGTGGGTGGTGCTCACAAATTCACTGAGTTGGGTCTTTGTTTGGGGATTGGTGTCTCCAGTAGGTTGGTGCCTGCAAACATTGTAAAAGAGTTATATATATATATAAGCAATATTTTGTCGTGGTTTTTTCTTGAAAGGGTTTCCACGTAAATTTTGTGTTATTAATTGCTAGATCTTGAATGTTTATGGTTGTGGTTGATTAAATTATAAAGATTAAAATATTATCTTATATTGATTCACCCCATCTCTTTGTATAAGCCTGTGCTTAACAATTGGTATTAGAAAGGTTCCTTTAAAATCAGTCTAACTGCTAGAAGGTAGATCTCAGGGGCACACATGGCTAGTCGTCAAGGTCATGATGGTTTATCTACAAACAAAGCCCCATTGTTTGATGGAACGAATTATGTTTTTTAGAGAATAAAGATGAGAACATATCTTATGTCTCTAGGGTTTGATATTTGGTTATCAGTAGTGACGAGGTACATATCACCAACAAATCAGCAAATGGATCAGGCTAAAAAGAAGGCATGTGAGAATAATGCAAAACCGATGAATGCTATTTTATGTGGCTTATCAGAATCAGAGTTCATAAAAGCAATGCATTGTGTGTCAGTAAAAGATATATGGGACAAACTTCAGAATATCTATGAAGGTGATGACAAGGTCAAGAAGGCAAAGCTTCAAATGCATAGAATGCAATTTGAAAGTCTTGAGATGAAATATGAAGAAAACATTTCAGCCTATCTTCTCTGTGTGGATGAGATAGTCAACACGATCAAAGGGCTATGTGAGAAATGTAAAAATCAATGATAGTATAGAAAGTACTAAGGTCACTTCCTATGAGGTATGATGCAAAAGTCTCAGCTATTGAAGAAATTAAGGACTTGGACACATTGAAGATGGATGAATTACATGGAATCCTCACAACATATGAAATGAGGACAAAAACAAAAAAATCGTTAAAGTGCGAAGCAACGTTCAAAGCTTCAAAGAAAGTCAAAAATGCAAAACCTAAGTCAAGTGAAGAAGAAGAAGAAGAAGAAGAAGCTATTTTTGTGAAAAATCTTAAAAAGAGATTTTGCAAGTATAAAGATAAGCTTCCTCTCAAATGTTTCAATTGTGGTGAGATAGGGCATTTCGCTGCTAAGTGTCCTCGTGCAAAAGATGATAATAGTGATGAAGAAAAACATGATAAGTTAAGAAAGAGCAAACATTCATATAAAAAGAACTATAAGCCAAGTAAATATGAAAAAAAAGAAAAACTCTGATAGATATAAGAAAAGTCTTTACACCGAAGAGAGTAGTTCAGAAGAAGAGAGTAATGAGATTACTTCAGAGAGTGATAAAGAAGAAACTTTTTTCATGGCAATAGAAACGAATAATGATGAAGACCAAATGTTTTTAAAAGAGGAAGAAAATCTTGAGGATGAAGGAGAAGTGGATCTAGAAAAAGAACTTGTTTGTGCCTTGAATGAAATAAAGAGGCTTAAGATAAAGAATTTGAAGAAAAAATTGCAACTTCAAAAATATGAAGAAGAAGGTGAAAATTTGAAAACGAACATATCTCAAAGATTTGAAGAGTCTGAAAAGATCATTACCAATCTAAAAGCTCAATTAGAAGAGGCGAAAAGAATTAAGGAGGTAATAAGAGATCAACTGAAATCAAAAGAAAAAAATATTGCTAAGCTTGAATATGAGATTATTGATTTAAGATAGGAATTGGAGAAGTCTAGTGTTAAGTTGACAAGCAGCTTAAGATTTGAGAAGAACATTGAGGTCGTAGATGAGATTCTAGATCGTCAAAGGTCACTATTCAACAAGTCGGGTCTTGGCTATGGAGATGAAAAAAAGGTTATCAAGGAGGATGTTAAAATTGCTAAACTTGTGAAGATAGAAGAGAAGACTTCCCCGAAGAAAGAAGTTTTGTAAGAAGAAGACAAAGGAAAGAACCATTGGCATGATAGAAGATCAGTCTTGCCAAAACTGTTTCACAGGTACCAAGGATCTTTTTATGGCTATTGCTTTAATTGCAACATTTTTGGTCATAGAGCAAAGGAGTGTAAGAGACATGCGAGGACTGGATAGTATGGAACAGTGGCAAAAACGTAGATAAGAGGAATGGGCATGCAAGAAATGAGTATGCATGGAACTATGACACAAGTGAAGGACGTGAGAGGAATGGGCATGGTTGGAACAAAAACAAAGATTCATATGGTTTCTTAGGTAGAAATTCATTTACTCCATTGTCAAAAGACATTGTATGTTATAATTGCAATAAGTATGGGCATATAGAGAGACAATGTGGAAGTAATCCTTTAGACCATAACAAGACAGAGGATGCCCGAACCAAGCTGAAAAGAGAATCCGTGCAAGTTTGGAAGTGGATGCAGTAGCTAGATAATTAAAAGGAATAATTTATGCTTTTGCAAAAGGCACAAGGAGCAATGGCAGGGTGGACATGATGGAGCACAAAGCACAAGGAGAAATGGTAGTAAAGACCATGTTGAAGCAAGAAAGATATGATGTGCACAGTGGAAAGATTATACAAATAGGAACAATAAAAGAAGATATTACAATAAGTTGTATAAAATAAATTCGAGATTACAATGAAGATAGCAGAAGAAGATAATTTTTTTTCTTGGTGACTATGAGAGGAAGCATCAGCTCAGAGCGAGCAGGGTGTATAAACCTTTGTTGTTGATGTAAAAGGGGGAGACATAAAAGAAAAGGGGAGCACTACGGCAAGAGGAGAACCGTGGACAACCCTTTGCCATTGATGTCAAAGGGGAAGAATTGAAGACAAGGGGAGCAAAGAAGGAGAACCACTACAAGGGGGAGTTCATATACTAATTCATGGAGATTGCCATCAATGACAAAGGGGGAGATTGTTGGAATAATTATCATTGATGTCAAAGGAATTGTAACGGATATGAATGAAAATATCAAATGAAATTGTTGTCGAAATTGAATGAAATTATTGCCGGAAGTGAACGAAATTGTTATCGGAAGTGAACGAAAATGTTAACGGAATTGTCGACAGAGCTATCAACGGTCACATCTTTTGGTGAAGAGGTGCCTCTTGGATGGGAGACCTCCTTTGTGAGAAGTGTTTAAAAGTTATATAAGGGAGAAGAGATGTGGAATTATTACAAGCATTTTATTTGATTGAAGATCATAGAAGTGTGAGATAGAAAGAAGAGAGGAAGAACATAATTTTGTTTATGCATATCATTTGAGCGAAGAAGAAGAGAAAAGAAAAAAATGAAATAGAATATCTCTTAAGAAAAGAAGTGTGAGGGGTAGATTTATTTTAATGAAGAATATCATTTGAGAATTGTAAAAGAGAGGAGAGCAAAAAGTATATAAGAAAATCAGTGAGAGAGAGTGTAAGATAAGCAAAGCCAACATTCGATTGAAGACACAATCACATATGGTGAAATCGATTTGGCTTGGGGTTGGTGCCTCATAGTCTAGGGGTCGGTGCTCATGTGGGTCAGTTCTCATGAACTCGCTGGGTTGGTGTTTGGCGAAGGGGATCAGTGTCTCCAGTGGGTGGATGCTCACAAATTGATCGAGTTGGTGATTGATTTGGGGATTGGTGTCTCCAGTAGGTTGGTGCTTGCAAACATTGTAAAAAAATGATATATATATATATATATATATATTATTGTGGTTTCTCCTGAAAGGGTTTCCACGTAAATCTTGTGTTCTCTTGTGTTATTTAATTGCTAGATCTTGAATGTTTATGGTTGTTGTGGTTGATTATATTTAAAAGATTAAAAGATTATCTTATACTAATTCACCCACCCCCTCAGTATAAGTCTGTGCTTGACAGTGTTCCTGAGTCTTTGAAGCCTGAGTGATGGAGTCTAATGAGTTTGATGATAACCCTAAGATCATGAAGTTTCCATCCATATGTGGTTTGTGCTTAGAATGTGTTTATATGAGGTTCATCTTTGAAGATCGTGTTTTTGAGGTAATTAGGCCTAATAGGTCTTTAAGGCCTAATAGGTCTTTAAGGCCTAATGGTGCTTTCAAGGTGTGAGCGAAGGATTTGTGACTTCTTGAGCGTGGAGGAGGTTAGTTGAGGTTGCCAGCGAAGTGTTTGAAGGTTGGAGTTCTTTGGTGAAGGCCATTTAGGTCAAAGTGGTTCAATTTGTTCTGTGGAAAGGATGGACCTAATTGCAAATAGGTCTCTAAGTAGACCTAAAAGTAGAAAGAGGTCTAAGTGAGTTTGGCCGACCTAATGGTGACATTATTTTGATTGATTCTTGTGTGTAACATGTCCTAAGACATGTTTTGGGTATGACCCTAATGGGTTAGAGCTTTGGCCGACCAAGAGAGGATGTGAGCAAGAGATGTTTATTTATACAAGGCCTAATTGGGTTAAATGGGTGTGTACTAGAGAAGCCTCCTATGAGCGAAGAAGAGGGTAGATTGTGAAGAACCATCAAAAAAGGGGAGAGAGACTATGATGAACATATAATCGAGTTGTTGTATGTGGATGTCAAGGTCAGTTGACCTAATAAGCCTAGTAAGAGGCATGTTGAGCGAAGAAACCTATAGGCTATTTAGGTCTCTAAGTAGACCTAAAAGTAGAAAGAGGTCTAAGTGAGTTTGGCCGACCTAATGGTGACATTATTTTGATTGATTCTTGTGTGTAACGTGTCCTAAGACATGTTTTGGGTATGACCCTAATGGGTTAGAGCTTTGGCCGACCAAGAGAGGATGTGAGCAAGAGATGTTTATTTATACAAGGCCTAATTGGGTTAAATGGGTGTGTACTAGAGAAGCCTCCTATGAGCGAAGAAGAGGGTAGATTGTGAAGAACCATCAAAAAAGGGGAGAGAGACTATGATGAACATATAATCGAGTTGTATGTGGATGTCAAGGTCAGTTGACCTAATAAGCCTAGTAAGAGGCATGTTGAGCGAAGAAACCTAGAGGCTATTTTAAGAGGGGTAGAAGGTTGAGAAGAGCGAAATGAGTTGATTGTCTATTAAGAGACTATCAAAGATGTGTTCTTGATGTATGACAATGAGTAGAATTCAAATAAGAGAATATAGAGAACTGAAAAAGAGGTCACCATCTGTTGGTTGAGCAACAAGGTGTCTTGAGGCGATCAAGTTGGTCTTGGTTGAATTGGTGTTGTGTCAAGGACTGAGAGTTGTTTTGTAAGTTGGTAGTTGCAAAAGTGTTCTTGAAGTAGCTGAGTTGGTGTTGAGTCACTTAGGGGGTTGGTGCCTCCTTGTAATTTGTAATTTGGTGCTTGTTAAAGGCTTGAATTGAGTTGGTGTTTGACTAATGAGGTGTTGGTGCTCCTTGTGGGGTTGGTGTCTCACTAAATCTTGATTCATTGCTTATAAGATCCCTATCCCCCCGCCTGCCCCCCCCCCCCCTCAGTGGTTGTACTTCTAACAATTGGTATCAGAGCCTAGTCCTTTGAAGAAGCTTGACAGCTTGAAGGTGATCCTAGAAGCGCAAAATGGCTAAGCAACTAAGGAAAGAGAATCAGGGTTTGAGATCTATGGTCATAGTTCTTGAGAAGTAGGCATGTATCTTGAAGACTAAGCTGGTTGATGGAGCCAAAGAAGATGTGATGACTACTCAGGATCTTAAGGATCAATTAGGGGTTGCAAATGCAAGTCTAAGATCAAGAGAAGTTGAGTGTGATCAGTAGAAGACCGAGTTTGGATCCTTGAAGGTTGAGCATGAGCAACTCATGGGCAAGATGAGCAAGACTGAGAAAGAACATATGAAGTCAGCTCAAACCAAGAAGAATGCAGATCATCCTAATAAAAACAAGAAGGTTAACATGAAGGAAAATCAGAAAAGATCAACTCCAAATAGGGAACCCAATGCAACAAGGTATTCTAATTCATTTCATGGTTATTGCTTCACTTGTTATCAGTTTGGGCATAAAGCAAGCGATTGTAGGAGAGAAACAATTGGTCAAAAAGGAATTACAATCCACATCAGACAAGAGGTATGAGTGATGTTGTTTGTTACTGTTGTCATAAGGTTAGTCATATTGCTAGATTTTGTCCTATTAGAATAAGTAGGTCCTCAAGATATGTCAAGGGAAATGGAGCTTCTAAAGTGCATAAGAAGGTTTAAGCATTTGTGTGGAAACCAAAGATAGTCAAGGTTGATCATATTGAGCCCGAGTCAAGATGGACTCTTTGTTGTGGTAGAACAAGGATCATAAGTGAAGAAGTATCAAGAACATGTGTTATCTGCATATGTTGACAAAACAGTCAAAGAGAAGAAGAATGATGACAAGATAAGTCAAATGTTACAGACAAGCACAAATGGATTCTGAAGAGAGACGATCAGTCTCATGATTGCAAGGTGGTTGAGAAGAGTGGATTGGAGATCTAGAAAATTTCCTAAATTTATGTTGTTCTAGTACCCTTGGAAGAGAGTGACTCCATTAGGCTTCATGGAGACACTCACCAACTAGTGGAAGCATGGTGGTTGTTTGGTCTGAGGGGGAGATTTTCAGAGTATT
This sequence comes from Torreya grandis, assembly GCA_037957365.1. Lineage (NCBI taxonomy): Eukaryota > Viridiplantae > Streptophyta > Pinopsida > Cupressales > Taxaceae > Torreya > Torreya grandis. Next base: position 728,835 of record JARHVA010000190.1, read on the forward strand.
CATGAGCTCCAAAAGTAGGTGTGTATGCCAAAGATATTTGTAGCAGTCATGAAGAGATTTCAGTTATGGATTAGTCTGCAAGACCAATATGTTCATGTAGACAAGTTGAGTTTGTTGATTCAGATCTGGGAGTGTTGCTGAAAGTTCATGAGAGGTATGTAAAAAATGAAGATAGTTGGTTGTGATCCTGATATGTGTTGAGGTTTGGAATTGATTTCAAGAGGCTTGAAGGAAGTTGAGAATGTCCTATTGAGCCAAATGGAGTGCTCAAACTGTGAAGACAAAGCAAAGATTCTTAAGTTGGTGTCAAGAATGGGATAGCATCAAGAGTTTGGTCTATATGTTCTAGTCATATCAAAGAAGGTAAGTGTTCTTATCTGAGTCCATTTCCCTGAGGTTTTCATGAAGTTGGGGGGAGCATAGTTGAAGTATTTGTATGATGAGATCATGTGTGGGGAGTCAGTCCAGAATAAGTGATCGTTGTTGATATCAGAATGAGGAAGAATGATCAGATTGAGAGAAGTATATGCTTGACTTCAAGATCTTGTTATATGTTCACATTGTTCATTTCAGTGTTTGCAAGATTTGAAGATGCATTTGAGTGTATGAAGGCCTATGATGATTTGGGCAAGCTTGAAAGGAGAACATAGTCTTAGGGGGAGCTTTGTAGCTCTGTGTTGAAAAATTGTCTACTTCAGTAGATATGAGCCTAAAGTGGGTTGTTGTTAGCATTTCATTAGTGACTGTTGAGTACAAGTCCAAGGATCAGTTGGTAGCTTGTTGGTATTGCAAAGAGGGATAAAATATGTTTGCCTTTGTCATTAATGTCAAAGGGGGAGAAAGTTCTTGATGGCTAAAAGTTCTTGTGGGGAAAGTTCTTGATGGAAATAGTTCAGTTTGAGAGAGAAGCAGCATGTTGAGAGAAGTTTGCGATTGATTAGTTCATTTATGATATGCCATCAATGACAAAGGGGGAGATTGTTGAGTGTTGTCATTGATGTCATGTGTTTGTGCATTGCCATTGATGTCAAGAAGGATCAATAAGGTGAGAGTTATCTTTGATGTCATTTGTTTGAGGTCATTAATGTCAAAGGAAAATTGAGGTCAAGTGTTGATTCACAAGGTTCAAGAAGGTGGCTATGGTCATTGGTATGAGGATGGTTATTTGAGCTTGCTAGTGTGGTTTTGAGTGATCCAATGGAGTGTCTTGTGAAGCATAGTGAGGTATGGTGAAATGAGTAAATACAGGTATGTGGAGTTGCTTGAGGTAGTGTAAGTTTCATGTCTTTGGTGAAGATCTTCAGAGCTTCATGAGTTGAGAGAGAAAGATTGTCTTCGTGTCTTGTGTATTCAAGAAGGCTAGTTTAGTCTTGGGTAGTGACCTATATGGTCTAAGGAGACTTGGTCAAAGGAGAATGATGGGAGATGTTCCGGATCCTATCTAAGATGTTTGGAGATGAGTAGTGAACTACAGAAGGTGTCTTGAAGATATCAAAGTGGTATGGTGCCTAGTAGGTCTATGTGATGGACTAGTTCTTGAGCATGAATATGGTTTGTAGAGGCATGATGATGGTGATATAGATGTGTATGAGCTTGAAATTGTGTAATACAATGTTAGAGCATGTGAGAAATGTGTTGAGTCAGCCACATGACTCTTAGAGTGAGCCAAAGGGGTAAGTTCTTTTTTATTGGTCTTCTCATGGACCTAGTTTTAAGACCCTAGGTGGCAGAATGAGGTATCTGATCAAGTTTGGAGGCTTGTGAGCTCATTTAAGCATGGATTGAGGTTTGACATGATGTTTCAAGTATTTTGGTGCAGTTTGAGGTCCTGAGTTGAAGGAGAAAGCATGAAAATGAGTTTGAAGGTCTATGTATGCGTTGAATGAAGAGATGAAGACCCAAGAAGGATTTTCTCATGCTTGTTGGCACGTGTGATTGTTGCATGGGAAGTTGAGCTCTTAGGAAGAAATGGAAAAGGGTCCTAGCAACGATTTCCAAGTAATAGGAGTTGGTTTCAGTGGTAGAGTTTTATGAACAAATGTTAAGAATGGATATAAATCTAAAACCCTCATAGTGACTTGATATGGAAGATCTTGATGGAAATGGCTCAAAATGGATTGGATGACCTAGTTTGATTATTGGAGCATGCAGAGGACTCTCTTATGTACCTCCAAGTGGCATTGGTCTGTCAAAAGAGTGAGTATAAGCTATAAGAAACCCCTTGTTTCTCAAAAAATTGGTATAATAGGTAGGGTTGACTGAGTCAAGGTTGCACAATGGATGGAGGTTGAAGCTTGTGACTTGTACTTCATGTTCATGGCAGTTTCTGAGCAGGTTCCGGACTTCAAATATGTTAAATCGGTCATGAAAAATGACCTATTGCTAAAAGGCCTAATAGTGAAGATAGTGAGTCATGAAAAGTGACCTATCGCTAAAAGGCATAATAGTGAAGACAGTGAGCAAACCAAACAGAAGTGAGAATGATATTAGAGATGAGTTGTCATGGATTAGGAATGGATCCAATTGCATGGGGTTATTATTCAAGACCTATAACACATGTCCATATTGGTTAGATGTTTTGGAGATCATTTAAAATATTCAAAATTTTGTTCACAAAATGACTTGTCTAGTGAAAATGAGATAGTGAAGGTGTAAGTTTCAGAGATGGGTCTATATATTCCATATTTGCCATTAGATTTCTATATCTTTGTGTTTGAAGATGTTTTAAAGATCTCTAAGGATCATATTCATGCATTAGGACTTATTTACTGTGTCTACACAAATGTTGGAATGCATAATCATCATGACTGATCCACAAGGCAGAATGACAGTTCTGAGTAAGCAAGAGTGATGAGTTAGAGGCTCTCTGCACTTAGCTAAAGCATCCAATGAATATGATGTTGTTGTTTAGGACCTGAATGATCTATCCATACTTCGCATAAGTTTGGAAGTCAATATATGAGGATGGATTATGGAAGCCAAAATGGCTTATCTGGTTGTGTAAGGATTGTGAAAGAGAAGGTCAACAGATTGGATTGTAAGACCAATGGTTGACACTAGAACTTGTAATCTATCTATTGGAGGATGTTCTAGAGGTCACATAAGAACTATGCATATGCATGAGATGTCTTGGAAGTGTCCTTACAAGAGCTAAAGATAACATTCATCAGGGCTATGTTTTGGAGCATTCGGTTAATTTTTTGTGTGTTAGTAAGTTTGATGTTCCTAAGGCATTATGCCTAACTTGGAAGTATACCAAGCATGTGATGATGTTATACAGATGCTATGAGATCTTATACATGCATCTGGAGTGTTGGATGGTGCTTGTACTGATGTTTGACGTCAAGTTGCTAATGATTAGGTTTTGAGCAAATTGACAGTTTTGATTAAGCTTTTTGATGAGGTGTTGCTGAGCCTTTGGACCCTGAGTGATGGAGTCTAATGAGTTTGATGATGACCTTGAGGTCATGAAGCTTCCATCCATATGTCGTTTGTGCCTAGAATGTGTTTTTATAGGTTGTATGAGGTTCATCTTTGAAAATAGTGTTTTGGGGGTAATTAGGCCTAATAGGTCTTTAGGGCCTAATGATGCTTTCAAAGTGTGAGTGAAGGATTTGTGACTTCTTGAGCGTGAAGGAGGTTAGTTGAGGTTGCCAGCGAAGTGTTTGAAAGGTTGGAGTTCTTTGGTGAGGGCCATCTAGGCCAAAGTGGTTCAAGTTGTTATGTGGAAAAGATAGACCTAATTACAAGTAGGTTTCTAAGTAGGCCTAAAAGGAGAAAGAGGTCTAAGTGAGTTTGGCCAACCTAATGGTGATATTATTTTGATTGATTCTTGTGTGTAACATGTCCTACTGACCCTAATGGATTAGTGCTTTGGCCAACCAAGAGAGGATGTGAGCAAGAGATGTGTATTTATACAAGGCCTAATTGGGTGTGTAGTAGAGAAGGCTCCTATGAGCAAAGAAGAGCGTAGATTGTGAAGAAGCAAGAGGTCTTGAAGACCATCAGAAGAGGGGAGAGAGACTATGATGAACATATAACCGAGTTGTTGCATGAGGATGTAAAGGTCAGTTGACCTAATAAGCCTAGTAAGAGGCCTGTTGAGCGAAGAAGCCTAGAGGTTGTTTTGAGAGGGGTAAAAGGTTGAGAAGAGTTGAATGAGTTGATTGTCTATTGAGAGACTATCAGAGATGTGTTCCTGATGTATGATAGTGAGTAGAATTTTGATAAGAGAAGATAGAGGGCTAAAGAGGTCACCATCTGTTGATTGAGCAACAAGGCGTCTTGAGATGATCAAGTTGGTCTTGACTCAATTGGTGCTTTATCAAAGAGTGAGAGTTGTCTTGCAAGTTGGTGGTTGTAGAAGTGTTCTTGAAGTGGTTGAGTTGGTGCTAAATCACTTAAGGGGTTGGTGCATCCTTGCAAGTTGGTGCTTGCTAAAGGCCTAATTGCGTTGGTGCTTGACTAGTGAGGGGTTGATGCTCCTTGTGAGGTTGGTGCCTCACTAAATCTTGATTCATTGGTTATAGGATTGTGGTCCAAGCTGTGTTCCAGTGGATTATATCCCCCATGAGGGTTTCCCACATCTCTTATGTTCATATGTTGTATGCTTATGTGGATGTGTGTTTATGCATTGATTGATGTATGTATTTGAATGAATGTTTCATTAATGATAAATGAAATTGAACGATTGTTTTAAGGGCCCTGATTCACTCCCCGCCCCCCTCTCTCAATAGTTGTGCTTCCAACACTGTCTTCCAAATGTCCTCTTTTTTAATCCTCACTTGGTGAATCCCATATTTCAAATCCAACTTAATAAAAAATTTAGCATGTTGAAGTTGATTTAAAAAATCATCAATTTGTGGAAAAGGTTACATATTCTTGATAGTTATATTGTTAAGCGTTAAATAATCAACACAGATTCTCCATGAACTCTCTTTCTTAAGTACTAAAACAATAAGAGAACCACATAGAGAAGTACTAAGTCAAATTACACCTTGATTAATTAAAGATTGTAATTGTTTGTTTACCTCATTAGCATCCTTTAAGGACTTTATATACAACTTGAGATTTGAAAGCAGACTTTCTAGTAGCAACTAAATTTCATGTTTAATAAGTCTCGTTGGTGGCAACCCCGTGGGCTCATCAAAGACTTCCTTGAACCACTACACCAATTCTCCCATATGCTTATGTTCTTTGTTAGTAAACATGTTATAAAAAAATTTATGTGCAACCTCTTTTTTATCTTAAATATATCTCAAAAGAAGTAAATCAAACTTCCCACTTGCATTTATAAGCTTTTCAACTTGAAAGGCGCTTGCCACAAAGATTTTAGAATCACCTTTGTAGGTTGAAATGGCGTAGTTCTTGCCATTCTTTACTAAATAGTATTGATTAGTTCTCTTCATGAATATAACATCCTAGATATACAAATAAAGACTACCAATCACTACACCACACACATCAAGAGGCACAACATCCACTATAACTTCATCAATGAAATGTGTATTAACACCAATCTTAATTTTATTTTGTTTGGTCATCGTGATGTCTACACATTTTTTCACCCAACCCAAAGCATATGGGCTTGGATGATTGTAAACCTATATCCCCAATATATCTACTAACTCCTTGCTTATCTAATTTCCCTGTGATCAAATATCAAAAAAACCATCCACTTTTGTTTTATTCATCTCAATTTTTTTATATAAAAAAGCTTAAAAAGTTCACTCTCTTGAGCACTAATACTACCTAAACATACCTCTCTATAAAACTAAAGTACAACACAGTCTTATCTACATCGACAACCAATGTTTTCGCCTCTATCTCCAAAAGAGGGCATAACCTCTTCATTGTTTTTGAACAAATGCAATTTTAGATGTAACTTCCAACAATTTTCCTCGAAATGACTATCAACATCACAATGTCCACAATGCATTTTAGTATCTTTGTTAGAAATGGATGAAGCATTACTCTGACATTTTCCTTTACCCTTATGCTTAGAACCACCTTGTTGCTTTGGAGTGCTTTGAAAGGTGGACAGAGTCATCTTCTTCTTGTCCATCTCTAAGTAGTGAACTTGAAAATGATCCTCATCTACATTTGTAGGCTTGGCCAAGAGAATGGGTCCCCTCAAATGGATATAGAATCCACCAACAAGTTTCATCAAGATGTCACAATCCACTATATCTTTACCCATTTGCACAACGTTCTTAAAAAACTCACTTATGTACTCCCACGCTTTGGCCTTGCTTTTGCCTAAGATATTGCCAATACATGGACCTCTCTTCCTCATAACAAACAAAATAAATTTGTTTCTTAGTTAGTATCTTAAAATCATCTCTGCTTAATAATAAAAGGAATTTTCTCAACAACCAAGGTATGAACATAACTTTCAAATCAAGTTAAAACATGATTGATTAATTTTAACATTGCAATATAAATCTGTTGGCTTTCATTAATCTAATGCAACCTAAAATATACCTCTAGTTGGGCTAGACAATAGTCTAGCCTCTCTACATTCACTTCTTCGTCATATCATTGAATCTCTATATTTTCCTCACCCTTGAAAAAAAGTGGAGCTTGGTTGGCACAAAGTTGTTCTTCCATTCTCTCATGATCGAGAGTGTCCTTATTCATTTTTAATGCTTCCATAGAAACACCTAGCTTCTCCATGAAAATCCCAATGATAGACTCCAACCAATCAAGCTTGCTCATTGAAAGAGAGATGCTAGCCACTCCTTCAAACTTGTGAAATCGCTCTTTTACTGTACATACATATTTTTCATCAAAACAAACCATATTTATTATCTCTTGCTTCCACTTCCCCACTTGTGGAAATTTCTTTTTCAAAGGAAACTATGATACTTTGACCACTAGCACTACTTGCTCTAATGATGAGACATACATTGCAATGTAATCATAAACACACAAAACCACACAAAAAATTAAAATTGATACTAAACCAACTCTTATACCAATCTGATCTATAAACTAAGTGGATATTTCACACTAAGATTCACCAACACAAAATCGTATACTCCTAGCTCAACATATAATTGATAGATGATTGTTCTAAACTATTCCCCATGCTAAAACAGAGATAAACAAGTGCTAGAAATAGAATGTACATATCAAACATAAGAATGAAGCATAAGATAAAGCAAAGCATAAAATGAACTCACTATATGATAGAGAGAAACCTGGTGTGGGAAAAACTCAAGGCAATTGTTATTCCCTTCCACTATGTAGATCAACAATTGTATAACTTATTACCAAACATGGCCGTCATCGCCAAAGTTTTCATTACTACACTATCCAAAGTTTGCACACAAGACTGTTTTGCATTTCTTAGACACTTCATAGTTATCCAATACAACTGGGGTAATCATTCACAACTAGAAAACAATGAGACAATATGAACAAAGACTCAAACTTGCAAACTACAATGTCAATCCAACTTCAAGACTTCCCACTAACTTCTTTGATGATCTATGCCTTCAACAAAGAATGTATTTATGCCTTTCCACCTTGGAACATGCCAAAGACTTCAAACGAATTGTTGCCAAAAATAGGGAGTGTTTGCAACTGCTCCTCTGTCTGTGTTTTGTTCGATGATGAAACCACCACTTTAAGCAAACCAACGGTTTCACAACCGTCGCTTGCACTTAATGATGGTTTCGTCATGTTTGACGAAACCGTCATTAAGTGCAAGCGACGGTTGTGAAACCGTTGGTTTGCTTAAAGTGGTGGTTTCACCATCGAACAAAACACAGATAGAGGAGCAGTTGCTCCCTATTTTTGGCAACAATTAACTCAGTTTCAAATGCTACAAACTCTAACTTAATCAAAACAAGAATGCCCAGACCCTTCCATCACTGATTTTGCACTACAACTTAATTGAATAGTTCATTTTACATGAAAAAGCTTGAAGAAGTGTCAGACATAAAGTTTTACATAATTCAGTATAGTGGAAATGAACTAGATAACTTGTTTAATAGAATATATCCATATTTTTGATCAACAAAGAAAACAATTAGCAAAACCAATCATTGCCTTGATCTAAGGAAAAAGTTAACATTCTCGAGCATTGAGGAAGTAGAGAGACCGGTATGTTCCAAGAATTTTGAGTCGAGCAAATAAACTTATTTATGTCATCAAACTTTGGACTAAAGCAATCAAATAAATATAGTATTTCCGGCACTAGTTTAGAGAGATTACTCAAATTAGTAAAAAGTCATAAGGAAAAAGACAAACAAAGCATTGGCATCATCACTTCATTGGTTAATAACAATTTGTTACTTAAGATGTCACCTAGTCTCATAATTTTATCAAAGATTGGAGATGGCCCAACGGTTCCCATTTCGATTGATTTCCTCTTAAAGATTCTTATCTCCACCTTCTACCTATCATGCCTATTCAAAAGCTAAACATGAAACGGATGTGATTTTGTTGAAAGCAGCGAGCTTCGACTTTGGTTATAGTTGGCACTCAAACGCTGAACATAATACTCAGTTATTAGTGTTGAAACTGCTTCACTACAAACTTCCAATAGCTGAAAGGCTCAGATTTATTCAGAATATCAAACTTCCATGTCCATTCTACCAAAAAAAAAAAAAAAAACAATCTTACATGCTTTTCTAGACTTCAAATTTGTTAGTCATTTGAATTGAAGTTCAGAAAAACTTCCGTGTTTTCCCCTTCTAAGCTTCCCTGGAAACATGCATCTCTGAGGATGAGGATGTCGAAAAATGTGATCTCTGGTAGATAATCATTAAACACATTTGGAAAAATATATGTTATTCATGTTTCTATAACACGACTGTTTCTTAGTCTATAATAATGCATAAACTTAACTTTCTATTACAGTTCTCATCTATATATCAGGTCATGTAATATATATTTCTTGCTAATAAGAACTTGGCAAAGCAGATGAAAGTGCTGCAAGTGCAGTTGATGCATCTTGTGGATAACTATGAAGCCATATTCAAGAAAATTGAAGAAATCAACAACTCTATGGATGCTTTCTCTAAAGATGTTCTAGTTTTTTAGAAATGGTTTTGCTGTATTTTGTCATGTACAGCTGCTTGTTATGTTTAGTCTAGTCTTGAGTCATGTTCAACCACCTGTTATGTATTTTGTTGTCTGAGGACTATCACCTTTTGGGGCTCTGAGTTTTTACTGCTTTTGTAACTTTTTTCTTATTGCTGCATTCTCCAATATAAAAAATAATAATAGAACATGACTTTTAACCATACCCTGAAATTTAGGCAAAATACTTACATGACACTAATGTCTAAGATTACAAAACATCTGTATGCTAAGTATTCATATTAAAGGATTAGAAAACCGCATACAATAGCTCAAAATCAAGATTATTGGCAAAATAGGCACCTTAAACACTAGTTTTCAACTAGAACTCAATCGTATCTCCTTTTGATAAAGGCCATTACATTATTATAAAACTATGAGTTCTATCGTATCTCCTTTTGATAAAGGCCATTACATTATTATAAAAGTATGAGTTCTATCGTATCTCCTTTTGATAAAGGCCATTACATTATTATAAAAGTACAATTTCTATCGTATCTCCTTTTGATAAAGGCCATTACATTATTATAAAAGTATGATGAACAGAGTGGTAAGGCATTCCAAGTTGCATGGTAGTTCACTCAGTTTAACTCCAACCACCGAAAATGGAACCTTGCACCATTTAGTCAGTTGTTTACCCACTTTTTCAGTGATCATGTACAATTGAAACTTGAATCCAAATTATAATATGTCTAAAAAATATAGAAATTAAATGTGATTCCTCTTTCTATACTAGGTTTTCTTCGAACAAAGCAAAGTAAAAAAGAAATTTCTCCTAGCCAAGTCACTAAGCATCCATTTATAAAGTAATAAGATATTGAATTTTATCTTAAATTTATTTTTCATTATGAACTCATGACTCTTAACGTTTAAAATGCATCTACATTTCTTCAAACTTTTACAAGTTCTGCTAATATAGCTTATGGATATTGGTGAGCAGGGTAATTTTCAGAACACTAGGAAAGGAGCTCAACATTGTTTGGACTTGCCCAGTCAAAATTTAATGCATCTATGATCATGTTAGTATGCATTTGCTTATCATAAAATTGAGTCAAACTGCTAAAAACTATGATACAATGTGAGTTTTTTTTTTAAGTACCAAAAAGTACTGGTGGAGATTGTAATAAATTACACAAAGAAATCCCATCACTATTACATAATAATATAATTGAATTCTAGAAGATCTTTCATTTCTTCTTAAGCATAGATAAGAGGCACTTGGACTATGATATAAAAATAAGTTAGAACTTGTGTACATGATAGCTAGATCAATCCCATAATAGTGAAAAGGCACTTAAGTAGAAAAGTATGATAAGAATGTAGCTGTAACTTAGATGTCAAAAGTATCAACCTTAAAATATTTCTTTTGGCTCAAAATCCTCATAAGGCCTAGAAGCATATACCTAATGCCAATCATTCATGCAAGTTCTTGCTAACTTTTGCCATGTGTGACATTTGTGTATGCATTCAATAACTTCCATTATTAATGTGTCAATTTTAATTGACAATATACAATATTGTTCGTTAACTTATTCTATTTATCTCAGCTAGTCCATATTAATTAAAAGATTATAGGCATCAGATAACAGTAGATAGTTGGCTTAGAAAATATTTGTAAAGTTTCCAAACTAGTGTATGTACAGTATAGGTTCAAATGTAGAACACCTCATCTCAATAAAACTGTTAAATAAATATAATAGAGGTATAGAAAATAGCTTTGCAAATGCCACAGCAGTGTCGCCTTGGCAAAAAAGCACAGTATGAAGTAATTTCTTGCATTTAAATTAACATAAACATATCCAAAAAAAAATGAACATATCTATATTTTAAAAATAAAACTCACTATTTATGCATCAAAACCAAACTATACGCCACATGCTGGGAATCTACATATTAAACTGGACACCCTTTGGAGGTAAGTGTAAAGACAAGCAACTTATAAGCACTCTCATGAAATACAGTCGATGGTCTATGGGGCTATACCTGATGTACTCTATTTATCAAAACCAGAATAGACCCCTTGATCTCTCAAAAGCCTCTTCTCTTCTTCTACATAGTTCTTTCCTCGACTCGCCTGTCCAAGTTCCCTTTTCCTCTTCTCTTTCTGTGAGAAAGAGAGAAATTTGTGTTCGTTTGCAAGCTCTCTTCTCTGTTTCTTCATATAATTGTATTCAGCAACTCCTTGAGTAGCAGACTGCAAATTATAATAATAAGATTAGATAAGCTTAACTTAAAGAATATATAGGCTTTTGTTAGCAAGTTCACTAGAATTTTAATTTCAGCAGATTCATTTCTGTGATATGCATTTTCCTCAAAAGCATTTGCCACAAGGCCCACAAATCTAATATATGAGAATTATTGCAGCAAAGATCGACACAGTGACACTGACAAAAAATCAACTACAATATCTACATAAATATGTAGCATTCAATAATATAGCACTCTGATATTCTATACAATGCTTTAGAGCCAATCACTAGGAAGGCAATCCACAAATCCATAAGCAGTTACAGGGAATAAGGGTCAACAGTTGTAATCATATTCCTATATCCCTCACATGTCAAGTTTCTGGTTCAGTATTATCAATAATTAACATGAATTTACTATGCAATGAGATATTATAGCACAAACCGTTGATGCATTAAATTAAGATATTCCCATGCTCACAATTCATAATAGAGTGATAAGTGAAAATATATCAGGGTGCGAATTATAGCATATAAAAATGCATCAATGTTCAAGATTGTATGATACTATAAATGCCTACTCAAGCCAGCATTCGCACTCACCCTAGATTTTGGTCTTCAGTTCTTAAAGGAATTGCCTGCGCCCACATTACCAGATCAGCAGGTCTGTCCTCCCTACTGTGGGAACATATATTCGATTTGCTTTGGGTATGCTGAGTCAGGATCTGCCCCTGATTTAGTCTACAGTCAAATCTGAAAATTTAATTCAAATTTGGCTCATTTCCAAGTCAGGAACCCACGAATAATGTGTGTTACCTACATTGCAGGGAGTGGAGCTAGTGGGAGTGGCATTCATGATTTTGAGGACAATCTAGATGATTTATTCTAGATTCGAGTGTACGTTTTGTCTTTGATATTTTTGAAGTGTTTTATGATTTATCTTTTATGGACTAAAAAATGAGTGTTATGCATTGTTTTTATATATCTAAATATAAATATATTATATATTTATAGTTTTTATAGTATATTGTACGAACGTTTCCATGATGTTTCCAAACCAAGGGTCTTTGAAAATCCATGTTTCCGCATTTTGGACTCGTTTCTGTTTCCTTTTCCTGGTAGCATAGACTATTGGAAGGTGTTTCCAGTTTCAACGCTTAATGATAGTAAGCTTCAGCACTAGCCGTTACCACCTTTTGGAGCCCAATGGGCGCAGTTGTATGGATCCACAAAAAACTCTTCTTTTAATTTCTTTTTTTATTCTGTGGGGCTTATCTTGTAAGCCCATTTGGGTTTTGGTTCATTACATTGACTATCTAAAAAGAAAGCTAATTATTTCACATGCAGAAAACAAAAAGAGCTAGAGTGGGGAATTAGTTATAAATTAAATGTACGCGTTAGAAAAGGACATGTTTTGCGAAAGCAGTTCTTGTACACAAGTCTGAGACTGTGTTTTGGCCAAGGCAATGTCCATACTCATTTGAGCCTCAATTGACATTTACACCCTCTCACGAAAATTCTCTTTGTTACGTATTATTTTATCTATTTTCAGTAAAATTAAGTGTCTTTCGTCTTTCCAATTAAAAAAATCAGTTTGATATTTTTCAGAAGTTTCAGAGGTGAGTTTTTGCTGTTTTCATAATTTCAGATCAATAGCATCATTTCAGTTTTTAGACTATACAGCAGTTTCAGAAATACGTGGTTTTAATTTCATTGATTTTTGAAATTTCAAACCTAGGGTTTACAGCAGGAAAGGTCCAGAACTTTTCAAAACTTCATTTTTGTCTATTTCCAGACCTAGGTTTCTGCCTAGGGTTTGCAGTGGTGCATAACTGTGGTATCGGAGCCAAATTCTTGGCATTGTGGGACTGCACCAACAATGGACTCCACCAGCCATCACATGGATGAAAATTTATGGTCTGAATTGCTTAGGAAACAATTAAAATCCCACTGGAAGAAATGAAGGAAACCACAAACAAGATGAAGCAAGCTTTTCCCTCATTGATTTTGGTCATAGGAAGGGGGGAAAGAGGATATGGGACTGGCATAGAAGTGGAAGGGTTCAAAAGACCACGAGACCAAAGAGAGGCCGACCAACATGATGGAACCAGAGCCCTTTTATGCTAGGAAAATAGTCCAAAAGTTTGGGTTTTAAATGTTAGCATTAAAAATAATTTACAACTCATTAGTGAGCCAACCTCATTAAACATTATAGTTAATAATAAATAAGGTTAGGAAGTAACCTAAATGTAAACCAAAGTCTTTCATAAAACAAAGTGATTTTGTCTTGTTATATAACAAGTTTCACAAGAATTTGGTGTAGAGGTAGTTTTTAGGTGGTATACCATTTGGGGTATTAATAGCCCACCTTTGTTTGGAGAAGTGTCGAGGCCTCTAAGCCCTCACCATGACTTATGGAAGTTTCTTTTATCAGTAAAATCTTCATTTTATTTGTATTTTTCTCAACGAATATTTCAACATTTTTCTGGAAGGTGGATTAATCAATGAAATCACAATAGTCAAGACAACCAAGAAATAAATCATATATATCATAGGCTGCTGAATTAAAAATCAATTCTGAATGTTGATGGGGCTGGTGAAGAGATTAAACCTAAGGCTTGGATAGTGAAGCTATCCCATTTCGTTTGGCTGACTCTTATAGAAGACTTCGAAAAATACAATTTTCCTCCTTACACCTTAATGGGACTGCATTTGATTGGTGGCAAAGGGTTGGGTGCGAACAAGAGGAGGATAATGCAAATGATCAACAGGAAATAACAGCACAGAATCGGTTTGTGACAAATGTTTATCATAATTTTGAGGCCTACACATGAGGATTACTTCTTAGTTCTTAAGAATATGAAGAAACAAGGAACAATCATGTACTAATCTAGTGAATTCTACCAAACTTTGCTTGCTTGTGGAGAATATACCACCACAAAGGGTAGTTGCAATGTGTATATTGATAGATTGAAAGATTCCATTAGAGGGTATGCCAAGGCATTGAAGCCTGCCACCCTTGAGGAACACGCCCAGCAAGCAGATGCATTTGGAGGTTGCTATGAGTTGTTGGACAATCATAGGGAAGAATAGTAGGCCCTGCTACCATTGCTGATTTAGGCTCAAAGGGGGGTCTTTGTTTTAACTTTAAAGAGGTAGACCCTAGCATAAATCTCCAAGAAGGATCCATATGCTTGAAGTTGTGGATGAAGAAAATAAGAAGGCTGAAATTGATCATGAAAAAACAATAGGGAGAAAACACCCATATAATGGACTTGGATCAACATGAAATATCCATTGTTCCCCTTGCTTCCATGATAGGAATCACCCAACATCAAACCCTAGAAGTAAAAGGCGAAGCGAAGGGAAGAACTATGGTTACTCTCAATGATTCCAAAAGCACTCACAATCTCCTAGGTACAAGATTGGTGACATCTACAAGTCTTAAGGTTGCCCCAATAAAAAATGTCCTGGTGACAATGACTAATGACAATATGATGGAATTGCAAAGAAATGATCGGAGGCATGAAAATAGAGCCGGAAAACTATGAATTAATTTCTTATTTCTATGTATTGGTTCTAGGAGGGGCTGATATGTTCATAGGAATGCAATGGTTGAAGATCTTGGGTGAATTCCGAATTTATCTTGATGAGCTATACATGAAATTTTAGAAAATGCAGCAACTAATTACAATTAAAGGGCTTCCAACAGTTGCAAAAAAAACTGATTTCAGCTCATAAAATGGACAAACAGCTTGCAAAAGGTGAATTATGTTATAACTTTCGATGTAATTCTACAAAAGGCTTGCATGTTAAAATGAAAACACAAAATACAAATAGAGACAAGGAAGTGCAGCTGCCGATTGAAGAATATGCAGATGTTTTCAACAACCCACCACCAGGGTTACCTTCGGATAGAGGGCGAGGAAAAATTATCAAGTTGGAGACATGGCTCAAACTAGTAATTGTTTGTACTTACAAGTGTCCAAAGCTCTTAAGAATAAACTTTAGAACAGTCCAAAAGTTACTGGATATGGGGCATACAGTGCCCAGCAAAACCTTTTTGTCTCTCCTATACATAGTTCAAAATCTCGTTCTCAGCAATTTGTCGAGAGGGCAAATTTTGAACTGGATCTTACATCTCAGGAATTTCTCAACATTTCGACAACTTTACCGTTACTTTAAAAAACATATAAATTCATAAAATCAACTTAAATTAATGTAAAACATTGTTAAATGACTTGAGAAATGAATGTAGAGAATGCCATAGGTCCATAAGTATAATTTCTATCAATGTGAGACCAAAAATGAGTACAATACTACAAATTTACAAGCTGCAATGCTCATAGAATCATGAAATATTAATTATACATATTACATTTCATTTATAGTGCCTAGAATAAGTTTGATGTGGCTGCCTCATGGAAGTGGAAGATAAAAAATCTTGCTCCCCAATGCCAACGTCGTCAACAAAGCCAAACATGTCATTTGGATCCTCACCAACCCCTCCCAATGCCTCTGCTACCTTGGATGCTATTGCTTCTTCTGTCTCCCTCTCTAAATCTGCAATCTCCTTTGTTTTAAACATGGGATTTGACTCTGCATCATCAACGATCCAGTCAACATATGGATCGATCTCATCAAAGTCAATAGCATCATATTTATCTTTCCCCTCCACTTGTCTCACACGAAGACGAAGATTGTATCGCATAAAGACAAGGTCGTTGAGGTGTTGTATCATCAACCTATTGCGTTTCTTTGTATGAACAACTTCAAACATGCTCCAATTGCATTCACACCCAAAAGAGCTACACGGTTAACACAAAATGTGAATGGCTAGCCTTTGAAGATTTGGTGTTTTTGCACCATAATCTTCCCTCCACATATCTACAAAAAGGAGATTTATAATTTTGTAAGTCAACTAAGCTTCCATAAATGAAATAAGTCTACTAAAAAAAAAAATCAATTTGTTTTTACCTAGCTGAGAGGTGTTTCTTCTTTTAATGCATGGAACCAAAGAAAAGAGTCTCCCCGTTGCATTCTTGTAAATCTAAAGCTCATCAATAATTGCATCTATAATCTCATCATCAAGGATCATCCTCTTTATCCGTTATCCATAACCTCTTCATCGGCCTTAAATGAATCGAAATAGAAAAACTTAAGATTCAAGTAGTAGGTCGTTGCATGAATATGGTGGTAGAACGTATTGTTCCATCTACAATCAATTGTGTCATATGGATTCATATTTTCTTTGATTTTGCTTATAATATTTGGCTATGGTTTCTTTGGCCACGTCCATGGCCTCATAAAAATAACCCATTGGATATCTCTCCCCATCCACCCACCAAAGAACTTGAACCAAAGGCTCTGACACTTAAAATAAAATAAATTATAATACACAAATTTAAGATGAAAATTAAGAAAAACATTATAAAAAATAAATGATAAATAAAAAAATAATTAAGTTTAAACTTTTAAGGTTACCTTAATGATTTTTTCCATGTGCTTCGCAAAGACCTCATCAAAAATCATCTTCATGACCCTTTCTCTTTCGGCCTTCCTAGCATACGGAGACTCCAACCACCAATCACTCACCACCATTTGCTTAAGGAATGTTAGTGAGACCACAATGCTCTACAACATGAGGAAGTTTGTGGCTAATCGTGTGACTCCCGATCACAAACTATTTTCCATTGGTGTGCTCTCTCATCAATTGTAGCACCCAAGTGTGACTGTAGATGAACTTGGTGATATTTCTTGCCTCATCAACCACACTTTTCACACATGAGATCTTTCCTATGTCATCGAACAATAAATCAATGCAATGGGTCGGACAAGGAGTCCAAAAAAATGTAGGGTGCCTCTCCTCAAAAAGTCTATTTGTTGCTACATATACAACCGCATTGTCTGTCACAACTTAAATAACATTCTACACACCTACTTGCATCACCACCTCATTCAACATGTCACACTAAGTTTTGCAGTTTTTACTTAATGGGAGGCATCAAATGACTTCAAGAAAACCATCTACCCACTTGAAGCCACTATACAGTTAATCAATATGCATTTTTTTTCATTGGATAAAATAGTGCACCTCTTTTTATTGTAGAGAAGATTACAAAGCAAGTTAGTCACACATTAGTCCATAAATAATGAAAAATGCATAAAAAACTAACTCAGCCTATCTATTCCAATGGAAATTACAAAAGATGGCAAGAAACAAAATGAAAGAAAACAACATCATATTACCTTCCCAAATGAATTCACCATACTTATGTGGCTCAAAAGCATGTTCTCCCTTGATCAAGCATCCTTGTTTTTGTCAACAAAGGTGGCAAACTCTTCCAATGTCTCAAGAACACTCCATAAAACCTAGGCTCATGATTCCAAATTACTAAACTAGCCTATCAATGAAACTTGTAAACAAAATCAATGATCAAATGCAAAGGATTGTGGAAACAATTTAACATTATAACTTTGCAATATTCAAGCTTAAAATTCATGTCCATGACCTCTCTATTTATATATTTTTGAGATTGGTCAGGATCAACCATGACCGTCCATCTCAAAATTGAGATGTGTGGCCATGGATAATCCTAATATTTAAAATTAAATCCATAATTATCTTCATCATGACCTTGGAAGAAGGGGCATTGAAGAGGGCATAGGAGGCATTAACTAGGCATGGGTGACCCATAATCCTGATATTTGTGGCATTTATGGCCTAGGAATGTTTTCCCAAGAAACGATGTCACCTGATGATGCAATTAATAGGAATCAATTTTCAAAAAAAAATATTCAACTCATAGAAAATCCACTTAAGCTCTTGATTTGGATTAATTAGCTTTAAACAAGGTTAATCAATATTTGTGCAATTATTTGAAAATTAGCCCTCAATTAATCAAAATGGTCAGAAAATCATATTACTGAGTTGTAATTTGACTCGAGAAGAATTAGAAGGTGACGTTAGATGTGCCGGAACCGTATTTCCATTTAGGATGTTTCCAACACAAAATAACAAAGGTACGTGACGAATACCAACGAATTTAAGAGAAAAGAGTGATCCAAAGCACAAAAGACGAAATCGTCATTTTGACTCGAAATGAATTGATCAAAGTTAGCCGACCCACAAATTGCATTGCCCCATTTAGAGATACTTTGACCTAAATTGGCATTTGTAAATGACAAGTTTGAACCATTTAGCGCGTTTTATGGATTTTGACTTAAAATGTGCATTTGAGTGCAATTCGAGTAAGATTGATAATTTCAACACAAATGGTGTTAGGAATTGGATGTCTACATTTATGTCATTTTTTTTGTCTTCTACAAAGGCTTGCGTATGTCGCACAGAATCCTCCAACAATGGGCCACTCAAGTCATGAGAAGTAGAAACCTTGAACCCCTTCCTAGCACGGTCAATGCAATGACCAGATTCTCCCAATATGGACTTTTTGTCACATTGAAAGGAATTTTGTTGTAGTACCAAAAAATTGTTGCAGTTATCCTCGCTTCATTTTGCAGTGCTTTGTTCTAAGCGGTACCTTCCAACAAAAGTTGTGACCCAAGGCTACTTCTGAGAACAAAAAAAATAACCAAACTATCATCAATGGATGAGCTTCGTCCTCGACCTTGATATTGTGGAGTTGGGACAATAAAATAGTCCTCAATATCACTATCATCTCTTGATGTCCTAATCATTAAAAGTGCAAGTGCATCGGCTTTCCCCTTCTTTCCATTTTTTTTGCTTTTGTTGCAATGCAAGTAGCCAATTCTCTTTGACCCTGAGGTGGTGCTTGATTGCGCATTGCCACATCATTGTGAACCAACCGTAAGATGTGGTTTTCAATCGAGAAACGCCTCCACTCATCTTCATCACGCAATAGTTACATATTACATAGTTGTCCTCCGTCCGTTCACAATGCTTCCACCCTAGATCATCAGACTTAGGCTTACTACAAATAAGGCCTACTAAAACGGACGCTGAAAATGATGTCATTTTTAAACAACAAACTTGAACCCTATATAATATGTGCGTGTGTGTTTTAGAATTTAAATATAACTGCTAGTGCTAATCAAAGGAAGTAAAAGTAGAATCTAGAAATAAAATTTCAATGATCATGATTCAAAATTTTCAATCTCATCTTAAAAATTAGAAAGATAATAAAAATTGAAAAAAAAAATCCTTGGTTCGTTGTTTCTAAATCTCTGTTGTATGTTGTATGTTGTAGATTCTCAGTGGAGTCGTGAACTGTTCTACTTTTCAGTTGTCAATGAGTATTAATGGCAAATGGCAAAATTGCAATACAAATACTATAAAACTGCAATCTGTATTTTTACTATTTAACATCTGCAAAGTAGTCAATAAGTATATACAACAGACTCGCACGGTATATATTTCAAAGATTTTCAAAGCATTGAAATACCTCACCTCAAATGATGCTAAGGCACTAAATAAAATGACAATCACACTCACAGCTTGCCATAAATAAATGGTTAATAGTCATTGGCAGTTTTTCACAATTTGGGGCCAAATTTTCAGCTCTCGACAATATCCCCTGATTCTTGATTCTCAACCTAGGCGTTGTGCAAGCTTCAATGAGCAAAGTTAAAGCTAGTTTTTCAGTGTTAAAATGGTTTTACTTTTGTCTATTTTTTACTATGTTAAAGCCACATGTTACAAATTCAGAAAACCCAAAACCGTGTGAAATCCACGTATTTTAATGCTTTGATAATCTTTTTTTAATTGCCAAGATGAGGGTGATTTCTCGGTGATTTTCGCCAAGAAATCGTGGTATCTCATCTCGCAAGAAATGAACCCTTTTCTCGGCTAGCAGGCATCTCGCAAGAAATGTCGAGAAACCGCAGAGATTTGGAGCTACGCTCCTATAGTTTTAATAAAGAAGGTTCCTTCCATATGTGCATTGATGACTACAAGGAATTGAACAAAAAGACCATCAAGAACAGATTTCTCGTTCCACGCATGGATGAACTATTCGCTGAGTTACATGGGGCAGCAGTATTTACAAAAGATTGATCTGAGATCTGCCTCCCACCAAATAAATATGAGGGAATGTGACCAGTTTAAGACAGTATTCAAAACTTCTCATGGCCACCATGGATTTCAGGTGATGCCTTTTGGGATAAACAATGCTCCAACCCTATTCCAAGGTACAAGAACCAAATCTTCAGGCCCTCTTTAAGGAAGTTTGTTCATTTGTTCTTTGATAATATCCTTGTCTATAGCAGAAGTATGGAGGATCATTAGAAGAACTTGAGAAATGCTTTAGAATATTGAAAACAAATTCCTTATTTGCAACAGAATCAAAATGTAATTTTGCAAAGAGCTAGTTTGTGTATTTGGGACATATAACTAGTAAAGAGAGAGTTGAGATGCATCCAGCCAATATTAAGGATATACTTGATTGGAAAACACCCAAAAATGTGACTCAATTGAGAGGATTTTATGGGTTGTACGATTCTATATGAAATTTGTCTAAAGTTTTGTATGTCTCATGGCAACCTCATCGATATTGCAAAAAAAGATCAACTCAAATGGACAGAGGCTGCAGCCCAACGAACAAAAAAAGTAATGACTTATAGCCTAGGACTTGCATTTTCAATTCTTTCATAACCCTTTATAGTGGAATGTGATGCTTCAGGCATAGGCATAGGAGCTGTACTCGAGAAAAACCAGAGACATTACTTTAGAAACTACAAAATTGAATAAGAAAGACAAGTTGTTATGATTCTATGATAAGGAAATGATGGCCCTTGTGCATGCTATAAAAAAATTCAAGACAGTTTTTGGGCAGCACTTCATTGTCTGAACCGATCACTATCGGAACTTCATTTTTGGTCAGCACTTGATTATTGTTCCAAAATGAATCTAATTGAACAACTGGAAATGGGTTAGCAGACTACAATGATATCACTTTGAAATCCAACATAAGAAGGGCATAAATCATGATTTTGCTGATTCCTTATTAAGGCTTTCTGAGCTGCATGCAATATATGTGGTGGAACCAGGAAGGAAAAAAGCAATATTAGCTGAATATGTGTAAGATGAGACAGCTAATGCTGCATGTAAAACTTGGCAAAGGAACAAAACACACAATGAGAGAAGTCAAAAACTGTTGCAGCCAAAAAAAAATTCACATAGGAATCCACCAACTTCATTGCGAGCCTACCACAGGTGGGAGAAAATACATCAATTTATGTAATTGTTGATTGGTGGAATAAGTATTTTTATCCCAATTGGATGTTGTGGGCATTGATCAACCTTCACAAGCCGTTGAGTTGTTTATGGAACATATCTATAGGTCGCATGGTCTTCCAAAGAACATTGTTAATGATTGAGATCCTATATTAATGAGTAAATTTTGGAAGGAGTTGTTTAAACATGTTGGGACCACCGTAACCCTAAGCACTACCTATCACCCTCAAAAAAAGGCATAAAGAGATTATGGACAAACATCTAGAAGGGCACTTGAGAAATTATGTTGCATATAAGCAAACCTCTTGGCCAAAATGGTGGCATATGAGGGAGAATTGGTACAAAAGAACATATAATAGATCTATTAGGATGTCACCATTTAAAGCCTTATACGGTTGCATGATCCTCCCTTGTTGATTGATTGGTCTATTGAAGACACATGTGCTAATTGTCAGTTATTTCCTTCAATAAAATAGCAGATTTTAAATCAAATAAAAGGAGAATATGAAGGTGGCCCAAGACGGAATAAAATCTCAATAAAATCAGTATATAAGTGAGAAGATTTTGTCCTAGCTGATTAGTCTTTCTTGAAGTTACAGCCCTAGAAGTTTAACTGTGGCCCCACAATCAGTTCGTTTGGACCCTATGAGAAGCCAAACCCCTCCTAGTTATAGGCTTCTTCTAAGCAGTAATTTAGATGGGTCAAAGGCCCTCACATAAACAAATCAATGACTCCAAGGAGGCCCAAGGACTAGTAATCAGAAAAATATTATGAATAATTTGGATCATCACAACAAAAATAGTAAGAGCATAAATTGTTTGGATTGGTGTTCCCAACCTCCCATGACCCTTTGTTTTAGTTCCAACACTCCCATGAGCCTAAGCGGAGGAGAAGAGACACTTTATGGCCTTTGAGTTACCACCTTGTGAATTGATAAATATTCATCAATTCTTCATCTGACACATGCGAGCTGAGAAGAAGCAATCTGTAGTGACTGTTATCCAAGGGAAGAGTTGCAGTCCATAGTAAAAAGCGGAAGTTAATTTAATAAAGGAGTTGCACCTGTACCTTGTTCCATTGGATATGCCCACTTTGTGATTGTATTGAGCTCAATAACAAGCCCAAGAGGCAGCATTTTCAATGCTGCGAGTTTTTCCACATGGAGTTTCTCCAATGTAATCCTTGTGTTGTGAGTATTCTTTATATGTGAGTGTACCTTTTAACTCACTGTTTTGAGGTTGTTATGGTAATTGAACATGGAATGAGTAGACTCTTGGAATGGGAGAACTCTTTTCGGTGATTCATATTTGAAATACTGGTTGTAATTGTCCGACATACAAGTGTGTAAAATATTTATGAGCACATTCGTGAATTTCAATTCTACATAAAGGGTATATGGGGCAGCTGTTAGTTGTATCTCACATCTAAAATCAGCTTTGTACATTGAATTTCAGTAGCAAATTCATTAAATCGGTAACATGACATATCTTGTGAATTTATAACAAGCATAGTCTTCACAAATCTATAGAATGTTTGGTATCAAAGCAGTAATTTACTTGTGGCTTGTAGAGAGTTTTGCTAATGCACTGGGGTTTGTGTGAAGTAGCAAGATTGCATGTCAACTCATGAGAAAAGTACTACATAATTGTAGAAGGTTGCATAGACAATAGATTTTGAAATTGTCAAAACTCAGTGATTAATCGCAAGTAGTAGGGGAAACGATTAACTGGAAGGAAAATCATGAGACGATTTTTGCAGATAAATAGGTAAATTTTGCCGAGTAATATCTGCTATTACTCAGCAAAAATTGACTAAATCCCCGCAACTTGGCCAGTGAAAGAATTAAAAGACAAAATAAAAAAAATGATTTCATTCCAAAAAACAGCACATTTTCTGCATTTTTGCTCTGCAAATACATGATTGTAATTTGTGACAGTGCAGCAGGCAGCTAGGATTTTCAGAGTGTAACTCAAATCTCAAGAGTTGTGATTGACAATGGTACAAGCCTAGGGTTTTCAACTTCGAGCCTCAAGGAATACATATAGCCTACAGCCTACAGGAATTTACTTTCATTATTTTGTTTTAGGAATGCATGACTATGAAAAATATCCAATGTGAAAATGAAATGCAGTTTAGTGTTTATAATGAACATTGCATTTTGTCACTCAAGTCTCATGCCATGATGTAGATTCTACAATAAAAATGTATGCAGTCTGATTATCTTTGAAGTTTGCAGACTATATTTTTCTAGTATGGTATCTACTTCATCTTCTACTTTTTCCTTTGATTAACAGCTAGGGTTCATTTTAAAACATTTTTTTTTCGTTTTATAAGGTTAAAGCTTGTTGTTTTATAATGGCATTGGCATCCAGTTCAGTTGCCCGTCACAAACCTAAGTCCCTTGACCATTTTTGAAAGCATTGTGAACCAGAAGCAAAGGGCAATTGTGTTATAAGCAATTATTGTGAGATGAAGATGAGTGAAGGTGTCTATTGCCTCAAATACTACATCGCACAACTACTAGGGAATGATGTGATACTTATGCATTCTCTATATTCATTTCTTATGTCATTTAACAACGTTTTACATTTTAATTTTAAGTTTATTTTGAGAATTTATAAGTTTTTTTAAAGTAGTGATAAAGTTTCTGAGTAATTGCCGAAAAACTCCCAAGCCCAGAGTACGAATCAAAATTTGGGCTGCCAAGTAATCTCCAAGTACGAATTTTTTAACTATGGCATAGACCACTCATGGCATAAGAGTCTTGAAGAGCTTCAAGATTGCAATGTGCAAACAAGAGTGGAATCAAGAGCTAAGGAGGCCAGTCCAACACTCAGAAGAGAAGAAAGAATAACTTCAAGATATATTGGATTAGCACACATATTTCCTTATTGGTATTATAGAGGAGATGGAGAAGTGTAGAGCCCAACTGTTTGCATATGGGGAATCTATTTTGAAGAGGTAGGAGAAATAGAAAAAAAGAATTTTCAATTCATGGAGAAATTTGCAACAAGAGTTGGTTGCAAAATGAGTAGCTTGAGACTCGGGATAGTATTGTGAAGTTTATTAAGTAAATTGAGGTGAGGATGCAGCTTAAATTGGGCAAAGTACAAAGGAGAAGAATATTATGATTCAAAACCTCAATACCTTATCTATAGCCACTATAACACTTTCATGTCTATTCATTTAAGCCGTATTTTCTGACTATACTCTGGAAACGTTTTCAGCAATGGTCTTGTAGGAAGAGCAAAATATTAAGCACATTTGGAAGTTAGATCCTCCCAAAAACACAGCACTTGTCATAAGGACAAGCAAGCACCAAAAGAAATCTAGTTTCCAAAAACAACCCTTCAAGTCAAATTGTAAAGAGCTAGATAAGCAACAAAAGCCCAAAGAAATTGCTGGTATTTTAGTAGGCCATGACGCCATGCAGAGAGTTGCTTCAAAAAGAAGTGTGGGATGCAGGAGATCAGTAATAAAGGGAAACCACAACAAATGTATAATATCAAAGGTAACGCAGTGACCTTATTGCTTTGACAAACTTCTAATAAATCAAAAAATAATTTATAGACAAATCATTGATTTTAAAGCTACATGTAATGTCTGATATAAAAAGTGTGTTTCTTTTACATGATAATAAAAATGAGGACAAATCTGTCTTGTGCCACGTGATAGTTTCAGTCAATATGGATGTTGAAAATGGCATGACTACTAATGCCAAACTTGTACCATCTTCAGAACAACCTGTTTTCCATATATCAAATCACTAACAAAACAAAAAAAATAAGAAGAAAGAGTTTAATCCAGTTAAGTGTTTAATCAGAGACATAGATGATAATTTTAAAGTAGTGGATTTTGGTGTTCTTGGTGGTGGATTGTTCAAGTTTCATTTTTCCAGTTCTTGTCATATATGTATGTTTGTTGCTCATTCAAATGTCCAATTCTCTTCCAAGAACATACATACATATATGAGCAACAAACATACATATATGACATTTGAAGTACATAAGTTCATATTTGAATCTTTGATGCCCAAATTAACTATATAGTTCATGAGCTTCCTCTCATTTTTTGGGACAAAAGTGTGTACGACAAACATCAATTGGGAAAGACTTGTACAAATAAAGCTTGGAGAGCTCATTATCCTCTTCAACTCTTGCAAAGTAACTTGATGAATCTAACGCAAGATGCATCCCTCCAAGAAGCCTAGTATTTCTTGACTTTTGTTGATAATTGCACTAGAATTTGGGTTTATTTCCAAAGCCATAAAGATGAAGTGTTTAATTACTTAAAAAAATTTAAGGAACTTATTGAAACAGAAAGTGGAAAACCTATTAAGATATAAAGAATAATTAAGTCTGATTTTGTTACCTTGGAATACACAACACAAAGTGGAATACACTCACATATAAAGAATACTTAAAAGAGTTATCTTAAGTGTTTGATTACTTAAAAGAGCTTAAGGAACTCATTGAAATACAAAGTGGAAAACCTATTAAAGCACAATTGAAGGAGCATAGGTGAAAAATAATTTTGATATTTTTTGTAAGCCCAATAGCGTCAAACGATAGTTTAGTGTTCCTGATACACCTCAAAAAAAACTGGGATTAGTTAAAAGAAATAATTATAGTTTGTAACTTAGTAAGTTACTCGGTCTTGGGGATGGGGAGATGGGGGATGAGGTTTCTAGGATGGCAAAAAAAATCCCTGAGGACAGCAGGGGAGAGCTACGAAAATTATATATATAAATTAATATTTCTATACTGTAACTTTATTCCATGAAAATTTATGGTTTTAAAATTTTTTTTTAATGTTTTTCAAGGTACTTGCAGGATTAGGATTCAATCTTTTTGTAAAAATAACAGCTCCAGATGGGGGGGTCTGTTTAAAAGTAAAAGCATCAGAAAAGATTATTAAAAAATTGGGCACGTCCCCTCCAAGTCCCCAAATCGCTCAAATGTCCGAGGCGTTGACAAAATCTAGGGGACACGTCCCGGCATCACACAGGAAATAATAGGACACAAACAGAATTGCCTTCATAAAATGCTGCATGCTTGGGCTGAAAATTCAGCCTGAAACTGTAAACACTGTGAACATATCATGAATAGAGTTCCCAATAATGCTGTTAGAAATGCCACTAAAGGAGAAACATGGAATTGTAAAAACAAACATGCAGTGACACACTTCAGAGCCTATGGTTGTAAAGATTATGCTTAAGTCTAGATAATAAAAGAAATAAATTGAGAAGTAAACGTTCATCTCTGCTGATTACAATGAAGAATCTAAGGCCTACAGGTTGTACAATTTCAACTGAGAAGATTGATGTCGACAGAGATGTCATATTTGAAAAAGACATGTCTCAGCCAGAATAATCTTATGCCTCTCTTTCCTCTTAACTCCTTATCCTTTCATTGACATTGGTGGTGATGGATGTAAGTCCGATACATCGTATGATGCAGATGCCTCAGCTGTTGTTGATGTTGATGGTATAAGAAAGGCCAAAACTGTCCCTATTAAGCCTACTCCTGATGATTCTCCTTCCTAAGAGGGTGACACTTCTAGAGGAAAGGCTACAATTCTTCTATGGGATCAGACAACACTAGAGTTTGCTCATGCCAATGTGGGTCTTCAAGAATCTACTAGGGCTTGTTGACAAAGGGCTAGCCATGCTTTCATTACAAAAGGCATTGAATACTGATATAAATTATGCAGATTGTGCTTCTCATGACTTGTTTAAGAAGAAGTAAGACTTGCGGGAGAGAACTGAGAGCATGAAAACAGGGTGAAACATATGACTAGTAAATGGGAAAATATGCCTGCAGAAAATGATCAGTAGAAAAACTTGAATGATAAACAAGTTTAGGAATAATTATTTGACAGAACAATGTTCTCCTAGATATCCAGATCCTTGTTGCTTGTTCAGGGCAACAATCGCTTTTCAGATCATCATGGGTTCAAAACTTCAAACACAAGTATGATCATTGTAGTAAGAGGAGACATGATTCTGAAGATTGTCACAACAGTTGTGGATATTGTGGCAAAAGGAACTGTCCTTCTAAGTTGAGTTGATTTAAATACACGTGTTCATATTGCACATTGTTATATCTCCTAATACTTTAGCCAGTAGAGTGCTCATTGGTCCAAATTCCACAAAAGATGCTGATTCAAATGTCCAGGGATCTATATTTGATGTTCCAACTTTCCTGATTGGTCACAAACATTGATATACATTCTCTAGCAAACAGGATCTATCAACAGTACTTGACAATGAGGCTTCAGCAAGTTCGAAGTTGAATGATCAGCATTCACACCTCCAACATGAATGCCTACCAATAGAGATTGACTATGAGGCTTCAACTAATTCAAAGTTAGATGATCAGGTTTTAATGATAATCAAGACTTCCATCTCCAACATGTTATCCAGCATTAATCTATCAATAGCATTGAAGATGAGGCTCAGCAGGTTTGAATGACAACAAGTTAAGAAGGTTTCAATAGATTACTAGGCTTGAAGGACTCTTCACTTGCTTTATGAATGAAGTTAGCATGAAGGGAAAGATTAGACATCATGTCAACTTCTATTGATATTCTCCTCTTTATCCTTCATTACTCTTTCATGTGGTTTACCCAAATAAACATTGGAAGGATATTATATTTAATGTTTATTTCCAGTGTGACCAACTTTACTCTACTGGTTTTGCTTAGGTGGTCAGTAATTTGGCCCCACGTTGGCTTGAACATAGTCCACCCTAAGTCGTCATTGAGCATTGATATTGGTCCTCATTGCTATCATCGTATGTATTTGAAATCTTGGTCATAACACATATTACATTCTCTCTCTTATCATTTTGTGTGAATTCCTTTTACGTTATTTGCTTTATCTAGGTGTCAGCTTAGACTAGATCCTGCTTGTACATAGGTAACATCTTCATTCTATTTAAAATTTACAAGTGTTACTTCAAATAGTTGGTCCCAAAATAAAATCTGTACAAAGTTACAAATAGTTCTTTAAGTACCTAAAATGGCACCCAATTAAAAAATATATAAATAAAAAAATAAACTTGCCCAGAAATGAACATTAATGACCATTTTGTTTTTAAATGGAAACATAACCATAGACTTAACACCATAACATCTAAAAGACTAACACAACATAACATATGTGCACATAGCTAAAACAAATGACAAAGCACAGTTGAGTTTTAATTATTTCCTAACAATGTTTCAGGTTACGTGTCCTTTTATTTAGGAAAGTTAGCAAACTAGAAATCTTTTGTTGAAATAATTTAAAGAGATGATTGTCCTTCTCTTTCAATACAGTAGTGAGTAGATCATTTATTGAAAGACTCTTACTAGGCTTGGCCCAGGTATTCCTTCTACTTCATACAACCACGCATCTGGAATGTTATCGATGTAGTACATACACCAAACCA
This sequence comes from Torreya grandis, assembly GCA_037957365.1. Classification (NCBI taxonomy): domain Eukaryota; kingdom Viridiplantae; phylum Streptophyta; class Pinopsida; order Cupressales; family Taxaceae; genus Torreya; species Torreya grandis. Next base: position 757,758 of record JARHVA010000190.1, read on the forward strand.
AAATTATAAGGTGTTTCTTACCAGCAAAGGTTGCAAGTAAACTTTGATTAGCTAACCAATTTTTTTAAATGAAATGTTGCGACCAGTTATCAGTGGCTATACCCTTTTAGGTCAACCTACCATAGAATAGCAATAATACCAATTACAAAAATATCACCAAAACTAAAACTTTATTCATCAAACATTCGTACCACCAAGCAGTGATATTATACTTGTGACTCTCCTATTTTTGACAATTCCATTGTTGCTTAACTCCAAAAACAAGTGACAATAGCCTTAAGAGTGAAAACCTGTTCTATCTAGTAGGTAACAAGTAAATGATTATTAACAAAATTGAGAAAATAGGGTAGTTACAGATATCATAATTTTTTCAAAACTTTGTGAAGTTCCTTGTGTGATTTATGCTAGTAACTCTAAAGGTTTATTATAGGCAGGATATGTACATTCTCTTGGTGCATTTTCACATATAGGCAGGATATGAACATAAAATAATAATAAGGATGGAAGCCCCTTTGTATAGCTTTGCATCAAAATTCAGCAATTATAACATTTTTTTAGATTTATGAGACTTACCAATGGCGCATCCTCTGTAACAGCACGTCTGGTTCTCTCCCGCTCTTCGTAGGATTCCTCTTCTTGGGGCTTTTCATTGTCAAGCTTTCGTTTTCCTCCAGACCAAGACCAATCTTGTTCCACAGATTCATTTGGCCTTGGAGGAGGAACCCTAAGAACTGAAGGTCCACCATTGTATCCATGCCTACTTAAAGCTTCATAGTCTATAATGGGTTTTCTTCTCTCTGTTTCAAGTTTTCCTGAAATGTCAAGCAAAATCCTTCCATGTATAAGAATTGCAGCTAACTTCAGAAGCCAACTAAAGCAAAATTTTGATAACATGCAATAGTTTAACCTAGATTCTCGCAATAGACTTGAACAAAAAATATAATTTTGTTACTAGATTTTTGGCCTAATGCAATCAACATTTTCCAACTACTGAGGCAATAGATAGATACAAGACTTTTCTATTACATTTCGAAATAGTGGATATTCACCTCCAAGAAGCTCTTCGATAACATTACGAAAGCCTAATTTCTTGAATCTGCATCCTATCGTATATGACAGATTGCTATAGGAAGTTACAGGATTATTGATTTATATGATTGATATCAAATCACGTTGAGACACTCCACTTTTGTGTTTACACAGAATCCATTGCAACAGTGATGTTGTGTGGAACAAATGGAATCTTAAGTCTCCATAACAATGTTGCAAAAGTGGTGAATGACAATTGGTTTGGCAAGGGTTCCAAAGCTATTAATCGAGACAAGTTTCAGGAAAATGAAGGGCTAATGGTAAATTTCTTTAAGTCTGGTAAAATTGGAAACATAAGATAAAATGGACGTAAAATGCAGAAAACAACAGCATCATAATTTTTTTAGTTTTGGGGTCCAATAGTTGGGGTGTAATGGTAATGGTAGACACTTGTAAGAGTGCGACCCATGTTCAAATTGTCCTCGATCCAGCAGTCCCCATTCACTAAAGCCACCCATAACTCCAGCTTATATGTGGGTGAAGTTGTGACATATCGATAACAGGGTAGGGTGAACCAGGTTTGCAAATCTTAAGTGTTTGGCCAAAGCTTACTCCATGGCTAATAACCTCACCCAAGATTACCATGCCCGAAAAAAAAATACTTTTTTCAAGAAATTAACTGGATAGTTCATGATTGATTACCAATTGCTGTAACACTGCGATGTAGTTTATCTGACCATGTGTGCAGAGTTGTACTAAATGACATAAAACATACCTGCAGCTGCAGAATTTCCCAATTGAGCTGATTGGTTACTTGCTTTTTTAATATTGTGATCCCTTTGTGTTTTTTCGTCCTCCTCTGAATCTGAACTTGAAGAATCGTCACTAGAAAGGGAAGAGAGAGGATCCATAGCATTCCACGGTCGCGCTTGCCTCATGGCGACTCAACCCTAAAATGACCGAAATTGTCCACATTAGCCAGCAGAAAACATGACTGAATTTAACCAAACATATTTGCAACCGAAACTTCATAAAACAATTGAGCTATTTGATAATAAACAATGCAAAACGCACAGCTTAAACTCTCATTAACCCCTGACCCAAATAAAACCTAACCCTAACCAACAGCCCAATAATTTCAGCAGAAATAATTGAAAAAAAGAGTAAATCCTATCCTTTGTTGCAGAAACAGAAAAAAAAATTGGAATGTGGACGATTGATTAGGTGGCAGTGTGGAGAAGACACCAAGGGCGGGAAATTCTTACTCTCAGACTTTCGACTGGTGAAAGCTAATTGTTATAAACCTGCAAATGCTGAAGTAAACTGTTTTTAGCTGCCGGCCACGGAAAGTGAGGATGATGGGCGCCACTTCCCCCAAAGCCAAAACGCAGAACAATTTACAAACTAATTTTTTGTTTATTAGTACCTGCTGTGCAATACTTCTTGTAATCCGCTCTTCTTGGAAAATGTGGTAGCAAATAATTTCCCACATCCAAATTTTTTATATTAATTTGTTTATAAATATTATGCAAGAGAGATTGGATAGTAGTTTCACCGTTCATAAAATAAAAAACAACGTAAAGGGTTGTAATCCAATGATCATAATAATTACTTATATCTATTCATTAAGGTACAATTTTTTTTACATATTTAATATGGAAAGTTAAATAATTAAGATTGGGATTGTACTATGAGTGATTTTGATGACGTGGATGCCTTTTACATTTATTAATTTGGATATATGCTTATTCAACATTGTAAATCCACTATATCTTTATTTCCAAAATATAGGTAGAGATATTGACATTTTATGTAATTCAATGAATCCATGTAATGCCTTCAAAATACAATCAAAAATAAATAAAATGAAAAAACAATATTCGATTGAAATAGTGTGAGAGATTTTTAATTAACATTGTAAATTCTCTCACCTTAATGATTAAACATCTCTCACACAATTTCAACCAAAAAAATATTTTTTAATATGTATTATATATTAAAAATAATAAAAAATGAAAAAGATTATTTTTCTAATTTGCTATTGGTTCAAAGACAAAGATAAGACTAATTTCTTGAGTAAATTTAAGTATTTGTAAGACCCAAAAAATTGAAAAAAATGTCTCCATCAAATTCGTTGACTTTTTTTATGATGTTTTCACTAATTTATTATTATTATTGTATATTTGTTATATTTTTTAATATATTTTTTATTCATTGAATATAATTGTACATTTTTTATTTTATTTTTAAGTATTATAAGTTGCACACATTGAATTGCCTCATATGTATGTCGTTGGTCGAGTATATTATACTGCAACTTTTGAAGTTGGCGAAAGTTTTGAGAATCAACAACAATCGTTGTTGATCGATGCATTGCTTAGATTTTCACATGGCCACCACAAATACAACATGCAAAGGTGCAAATAACAAATGTAAGTCACTTGTATCTTTGACATAAAAAGACCTCTATGGGAAAATGTTATGTAATGCATCTTCGTCTGAGCTATGAGTTGTACTCCATGACCTTTGCCAATTTTTTGACTCGCTTAGGGACACTGATGGGTATCGTCAATCCCTTCATTTAATCAACTCAATTCAGTGGATGTCATATCAAACTAGGGGCAACATCCAACAACAATTTGCAATAAGATATAAAGGACAAGGGTTAATAGTTATTTGTTTGGTGGTGGTTTTGGAAATACTTAATCTTAAAGATCTAATCTACTTATATGAATGGAAATCTATGTTAATGCTTGTGAAATAAACACTCTTGTTGTAATTGAAAAACATCTAATTTGTTTGAAAGAAACACACTTATTACAAAATCAAAAACACACTCTAGCCTAGTTGCAGAATTGGATTTACTTAAAATGGAAATGCTTTTAGAAATAAAAAATGATAACAATTTTGTAAATAATAAATTGAAAGTAAATGCACACACAAATAGAAAGAGACATGCAGGTTACCAATCCACACTTATTAACATAAACACTAAAATATTTAAACAACACACAACATAAAATATCATAAAAGATCTTTCTTCTTTGGTTGAGTGGGCTCTTGCTCTTCCTTAAAATAGGATGTAGATCAACACTTAAATCTTCATTAACTTCAGAAGTGTTTTACAATATAGAAATGTTTAATCCACGCTTAGTCTAATTCCTCTAATCTTTTGCTAACCACTACTAACTTTGTTAACACCCACAATGGATGAGAAGGTTGTATTTATAATACTTCATTAACAAATTGTTGTTGGAAAGTAACAACTTAACTTTCTAATCCTAACAACCTAACAACTCAGAGTTCTTATGCTAACAAATTAACAAATCAGTTTGGAACTAATTTACTAACCTTAACAACCTAATAGATCAATTTAAATTTGATTTATTATTCTAACATACTAACAAAATAATTTTATAACCAATTATTATTCTAAGCTAACAACTAAATAATAAATTTAGTTCTTACAACTTTGATATATAAGATATTCATAGTAGTTAGATTACTATGAATATATTCATTTTTTAGAAATACATATTTTCAAAAATATATCACTTATAAAAATATAAATAAAAATCATTTATTGAGATTGTTTTCCTTCGTGTTTCTATAGTTACTAAACTGTGTATTTGTTAATGTGTATTTTTGAAAGTTTCTATTTATAGAATTTCTATAAATAAAAAGTTTGTGAAACAAGTTCTAAAATGTTGTTTCATGCCTTCTTTAGCCTACCAAACTTCAAAATATATGTTTTGCATCCTCAAACTCAATTTCGTGCAACTCTGGAGCTTGGCTAATGTATTCCAAAGTTTGACTGTTGAACTTTGAAGCTTCATTCTTGGACTCTAAAACTTCACTGTAATGCTCATAACTTTTGCAAACAAGCTCGGACCAAGACAATTATTTTTTAAACTTGTCTATTTCTTTGAGAGAAACTCAAATATAAAATTAGATTCATGATCAAAGATGTTCTTGGTGATTGTTTTTACTATTTTACAGAACTTATCCATTTTGTCTTTACACTTTCATAGCTAAAATATCAAACAAACCAACACAAAAATATAAGACGTGTTTTTTGTTAATACAAAAAAAATTGTATGTATTATATGATCATACATAAATAGTATATTCATATCAATAGAAACTAAATAACTTTGAAAATGAGTTACATGAGACTCTAAAGCTAATGAAGATCTCTGGAGCTACATAAAGATTGTCTTCAAACTTTACTATTTTTCTTAATGAATCATTTTAATTTATATGTACAACATTTGATATTTTTTTAATAATTTGTTAGAAAATGACAACAATGCAGACTTTAATGACTTATAAAAAAATAGACTAGATACATTTCTTATATTTCATTCTAAAACAAGTACAAGTTTTTAAACTACATCTAAACCTATTTTTAGATTATGATTTATGCAATATAAAATGGTATCATTTGTTGATATAATAAGCTATTTTATAGATTCATCATTATCTCACACTTAAACTCATGTATGTTCTAATGTATATTATTATTTTTATTGTAGATTTATCTTATTCAATCATTCAATTCAATAGAAATTAGTCCACTTATTCTATAAAAAAAAAATCTATCTTTTCTCAAAATTTATAAGCTTGTCTTATTTTGGTAGTTTATAATGGGGAAGTAGTGCAAATTTTTATTTTATTTTGAACCACTTATTTTATGATCATTAATTTATTGATAGATATTTATATTTCAAAATATTAGTTCTTTTTTTTCAAAGAGTTAACTAGATCATCTCACCTCTTATTGAAAACCATATAAGCTGAACTGAAGTATATCAATGAATATTCTTTTGAATAAATGAATTCTTTAAGTATTTGAAAAGAGCCACTATTTATTGGGTTTTAATTTTTTCTCTCTTTTCTTCTACACTTAAACTGATGAATGTCTTCATGCATAGGGATATTCTTTATTTTTGTTTTGTTTTTTATTTTTTTTTACACTTAGACTGATGAATGTCTTCATGCATAGGGATATTCTTTATTTTTGTTTTGTTTTTTATTTTTCTCTCCTTTTATTTTTGTTTTAAAACCATTTCTATTCTCTGCTCAAAAAGTTGTGTTAAGTGGACTTATTTGTGGTTTAAAAACTTATAAATATATTTAAAAATAAAATAATAGAAAAAATATCTCATACTCCCAGTTATTGGTTGTTTTTTTAATATTGATGTGGCCAAAGTTATTTGATGTTAAAAGAAAGCAGAAAAACAAAGTGAATCGAATATAACTTTATTACTAATTAGAAAAAGCAGTCATTTGTTGGTTGTCAATTTCTCCTCTTGTTTACTCTTGATCAGTCATTTATTAATTTTTTGATCAAGGTTGTTTTATACAGTACATGGCCAGCCAACAAACTAGTTTTCTAACCGTGATTGTCAACAATATCCAAAGGTTTTCATTATTAATTTTTCCATTTTTTCATTTTTTTGGTAGTTTTTTTTTTCATAATATTTCAAGAAATAATAATGCGATGAAATGATGAGAAATTGGGAATTAGTTGTTTTATTTACTCTACAACACTAAAATCAACTAGAATGTTGATTTTACTCATAAACTTATTCTTTTTGTGAGTCAACTTTTTCAGAATCAATATATGTGTAAAGCATGAAAAAAAGTCTTCCATTGTTCTTCAAAGAGATTTGCATGGTTTTTTAAATGATGTATAAGATTCAAAATATCTATTATCAAGCTCTTGAACTAGTTTGTGCAAATCTGAAGGTAGACTGATATACTCAGAAACCATATTGATGGACTCCAAAACTAATCTGATGGACTTTAAAACTAGTCTAAACTAGATTATGATGGCTTGAGTTAATCCTATGAAGTCTCTTTACTTGTCAAAATATATGTATCTTCTTATAACCAAGTTGTTTTAACAAACTAAATAGAATGATCAGTGATACCTATAGAGTTCACTCAAATATTAGATGTTAGTTTGAAAATAGTATGGCAAAAGGTTAACAAATTGTCCAAGATAATGAGTTATTTTAAACCTTCTGTTTGATATCTTGGTCTCCTAATATCATGTATTTACTAAGATTACTTGATTAAGCATGCATAAAAAGAAAAATGGAGAAACATTGAAGCAACTTTTATTAAAAATAAATAGAAGTCAAGAGGTGGAAACAATTATCATTTCGTTATTATATAATAATTATTTTGTAAATTCTCATATCTAACATATTATTAATGGTGGGGCGGAGGTCATCACGAATGGGCTTGATATTACAACAATTGGATGAATGATTGAGGGAAATTATTTAACAAATTTTGATATGATAAAGGTTAATTGGTCCAAGTATGCAATGCATGTTTATAGGAAACATATTCATATTTATATGAAAACTAATAATATATACCTAAAATTCTTTGATCTGGTTTCCATAGTTCTTTTTGAACATTAAATAACACTTTTATGCTTCATTTTTCATCCATTGATTCTTTGTGTACGTTGGCTGTGTTTGTACAATCAACTTGGCATTCACACTCAAAATATCCAAAACAACATTTAGTCAAATCACTTTTCTCTTTAAATATATTTTTTAAGATTTTTAAAAATATATTTTTTTCTAATCAATCAATCAACTATTTATTTTTAATGATTTTATGTGTTGGGCTGCAATATGTTTTGTCTTTAGATATATTGAATCAACTTTTATAAATTTAATCATGAGAGATTTCAATGGGCTTAGATGAGGTGTGTGATCATAAGCCTCCTTGGGAGTGGTTTTTGAGTTTATTGGTTGACCTTCACAAGGTAGTTGAATACATTATAGAAATAGATTAACAGACTTTAGATCTAATCTGATAGACTTTAGAACTCAATAAGGCTCTTCAAAAGTTCTTATCAATTCTTCCTTTGATTATTATGTGTCTTTTTATTCCTTTATTTTCTCGAAGAGGAGGTTTGATCTTTTGTCTTCCTTGATGATGGTGAGTGGTGAACTAGTCAATGTCTTTCATGAACATAATTGAACATCACAATAATTTATAGCATTAACTCTCATAGTTATTTCTTATTCAATTTGTGAAGGTTGTCTAGTGGGAGTAAGAATCAATATTGATTGAGGTAAAAATATTTTTTGTTGATTGAATACATCATTGTTTTCTTTCGTTATTCTTAGTTTTCTACTACAAACAGTTGTTCTTGAATAATTCTTACATAATTCAGTAATTATATTGAAAGTTAGTTTATTTGCATCACCTTTTCCCATTAGGTTCAATGACTCTCGAGCATAATCATGTAATTATTTTAAGAAAACTATCTTACTAAGGTCTTCATGAAACTCATATCCACATCTTCTATAGACAAAGAAGAATATGTTTGGATAATCTTCTATAGTTTCATCTTCATTTTGTTTTATATAAAAGAATACTTCTTTTACTCTAAAATAGTCCTAGTATTTATCCAAAAATATATTTTTTATTTCATCTCATAAATGAATAGAATATGGCTACAAATCCATAAACCACCTCATAGTTGATTCTTTAAGTGTAAAATGAAATAGTTTTAAATTTTGATTATCTGTTTAGTATTCATAGACTTGACATAATACTTTAAAATCAAATAAAAACTAATTAGGATCTTCTATTAACATCCCCTTAAAATTAAGCAATATGAATGAGAATATATTCTTCATTGGAGCACTCTCATCTTGGTTTAGGGTTGTATACATTTTAATTTGATCAAGCAACCACAAGTACTATGTCTTTTGTTACTCTTTCATATGAAGGTCTTAGTGATGAATATAACCCTTATTTACATGGTCATTTTAGGTCTTTTGATCTTTATTATGTCTTATTTTCCTTATTTGTTGCACCCCAATGGTCTTAAGTCACCTCCTCCCAGTGGTAGGGGACCCTAACCTACCATGCCTAGTCTTAACTCTATTTTAGGCCTCAAGACACTAATACCATTATCAGTATCATGACACCATGTGACACTAGTGTCCAATTATGACTCTAGTGTCTGACGGTCATTTTCTCTTATGTTTTGGGTCCTAACTCTATTTTGAACTTTATCTTATGTTTTTATCCTTTTTTTATGACTTGTTAGTTAGTGAATAAGGTCTTGCATTCAAATCAAAGTTCCTTCTATATAAAGAGTTTCACAAGGCATTTTACATGTAGCACTTACTATTTTAGCACATAATTACATAAAATTAGGTAATAGTATAGCTCAATACTCTACATACTACTTAGCTAATACATTTATACATTGCATGTTTAATAAATAAAGAGTCTAAGTAAGAGTCATTGTAGCATACTGTGTGCATTGATTATGCACATTCCCTAAGACAGAACTATATGCGATCTGAGACCCCTAGCATTGGGGTTAATGTAGGCAGTGATCAAGATAATAAGGGTTCTGATCTACGTAATCATAATATCCCACAACCTAATTTTTTATTTTATTTTACATTTGATCTAGTTGTTATTTCATGTGTGTAGGTTCTCATTAGGGTTTCAAAATATATTTAGTGAAAATAGTGACATAGATGAGCTTTTAAAAGACACAGAACCACCTACAGGTCCCCCAAAACCTCCTACATCTTCCTTGAAAGTTCCAAACAACTCCTCCAAGAGGGACACTAGTGCCATAATTGGACACTAATACCACATGGCGATACTATCCACATAAGGGCACTATTGTCTAAAGCTAGATTTCAACTACAGACATAGAACAAAAGGTGTTTGACTATTTATCCAACCCATTTCAACGTCCCAAGTCATAAAAGCACCTGTTTTATTCTATATAAGTGCTCTTTCTTTATATCCTTGTTATTTTGGGAAAGACTTGTCAACTCAATAATTTCTTATTTTCATTCTAAGTTATTGTTATACTCGGCCCTTTATCAACATAAGATTTACATACCCTAAGTCCTAAGTAGACAAAACATTTGGTGTACTCGTTTTACTTCAGATATTGTTTAAAGCCCTAATTTTTTTTAGGATTTACATTCTTCCAATTTTTGTGCACTAAATTAGAGTTATAAACTTCTATTTTTTTCTAATTTTTAGCACAACCTAGCTCATTCAAATTAATCCTATATTAGGGATTTATTAATTTAATATAATATATTTTTTTGCAAAACAACCCTCATTCAAATCTTAGATTCACATACTAGGTCCCTATACATCAAAATATTAGCAATTAGGGTTTCAATTACAATCCTAATTTCTTATACACATTGAATTAAATATTTATCATAGGTGCATATATACATATGCTAGATTACATTCTACCTATTGTGTGATTGTTATTCATTATTTACATTATCTTCTTTGGAAATTTTAAAATGGCATCCAAGAAGCCTCTTACCCCTCACTCAGTTGATGAATTTCTAAATTTTTCTCATAATTATAATAATGAATGGACAAATTTTCAAGATTGCACATTAACACATAATAATGATTTCATTTATAATGATGATGATGATGATGATTATTGTTGTAACGATGGATATGAGGATTACTATGAACATGACAATGAAAATGTTGATGAGGATCTACTAGATATATCTTATTCTCTTTCCTTTCCCTCTTCTCTTACACCTAAAAATCAAATTAATGATATAATTCCAACAAAATCTATTTATTGGTAGTACTTTGTTCCAATGTGATCTTAGCTTCTCAAATAATTTTGTTACCTCCTCATTCAAATTAAATCAATTTAAGTGCAATACACAAAATACATTTTTACATGATTCAAGTAAAGTAGATAAGAGTATTGCATCTTCTTTACCCTTCTCAGTTAAATTTGAAAAATCATGTACCAATAAAATTACAGCTTTAACCAATGCAAAAACTATGGTAGACAAAATTATTGTATCACCTTCTTTTACATTCCAAGCTCAATGCAATGATTTTTACAACATATTGATAATGTAAATGTCTCTAACTCTTCTCCTACATGTCATAATGTGTGATATGAAAACATGATTACTACTTCTTCTAACTTTGACTCCAAGATTTTAAGAGTAATAATCTTTCATACATTCCACACATAGCTAATGAATAAATTCATTGTATTACACCCAAACATGATGACACATTGCATAGTAGTAAAAATTTGAAATATTATCTTACTCTCTTTCTTGGTGAACATGTGAATGATACTTCTTCTACTCTTAATTCTATAAGTGAATTAAACTCTGATTTTGATGAACCTTGGAATAAGGATGATTACTATAATTATGGTGAAGAAGACGTGGAGTCTACACATTCTAATTCTCTTCCTACTTTACCTTTTTCTCATGTTTAAACAAATGTTAGGTCACATGTTAAAAAATACACACACACACACTTATTATTATGTTCATAGTTTACATAAATTACATTCACATGATAAAAAAGTACCTTCTAGTCCATTAGCATGTGATACTTCTTTGAAAATTAACAAAATAAGAGATACCAATGAATCTCCATCAACCCCTCTTATTATAATAGAACCTATTTCTCAACCTAACCTAAACAAGGGTGATTACTCATTTCCCTCTAACTAGGTACAAGTTATCACCCCTCCAAAGATTACAAATAAAAAACCAATACTCCCTAAAAAAAAGTTTCCAATATAATATACCAATGGCTAAGATAAATAACAAAATTCAAAAATTAAATGAACCCCTTGATGATGTTAAGATACCTTCATAAGTGGTAATTTACTTGATGCATGTTGTGGGTGTTTTGCAATGACAAGTACACCATCTCATATTGGAGAATAAAACATACCAATCTTGGGCCAATTCTAATGTCATCCATGACAATTATATTCCACATAAAATCTTCACTACAAGGTTTCCACCCAACTTTCAAATACCAATGTTACCTACATTTGATGGGCATGGAACCCATACTTGCACCTTCAAGCTTATGAGAAAGCCATGACACATGTCACCAATAAGTAGACTCTACTATAATTATTTCCAAAGTGTTTATATGGGGTGGCACTAAATTGGTTCCATCATGAAATCCCTAGTGGGTCACTACATACATATGATGAGTTAGAAGTAGTTTTTCTTAGGCATTACATACATAATAAGGGACCTTGAGTTACATATGAGAGGTTACCTTCATTACACTAGGGTGAGACAAAACCAACAATTGAATACATTCTAAGATTCAAATTATGTGTTGTATTAGTTGATTTACCAGTCGATAGATTTAGAGGTACAATACATCTTTGTCAAAGGCCTCATTTTTCCTCTTAAGGAGAAATTATAATATCAGACATCTAAATCATTTTGGCATCTATGTAACACATCTATAACATTAGAGACAAAATTGGGACTAAAATTCAGAGGCAAATTTACATTTAGGTTTCTTAAATCCACTATCAACTAACATGGTACAAGAACCTACTCCACTCTTGATTAAAAAACCAGTGGAACCAAAATAACTGATAAAGATACTCAACAAAGGCAAAGAGCCACTTCATAGAGTACCTCCTACAGTAAGTAGAACACAAGACACACACAAAGGGGTTATATAATTTTTAGACAAAGATAGGCCTCATGACATCTTGCTTACATTATTAGATAAGGAGATGATCCCACTTCCTCCTAGTAATCATCATCCAACACACCATTTGTATAGGATAAAAAAATAAGCCATATTATAATTTTTATAAGATAAATAGACCTTTAGACAATCATTGTATTGCACTATGAGTCTGCATTGACCAGTATGTCAGTAGAGGCATTAAACATTCACATAGGGGCACTGAGATCTAAGTCTCCTAGATCACACTCCTCTATGAAAGAGTTATCCCAATATGCTCCCTTTAAGGATCTATTGGTTAATCATTGTATGATCCATATGGTTTCTAGGACACCTATTTATGAAAGATATCATGCACCATAGATTTAATAGAGATGAAAATTAGTTCATAAAGATTAGAGTATAGCCTCAGTTTGTACACCAATTAAGATATTTGGAAATAATCATAAAGATCAAAGAATAGTCTTAGTTCACACACCAGTTAATATTTTGAAAAAAATCATAGAGATCATAGCACAGTCTCAATTCACACAACAATCAATATATTTAGAAACAATCATAGAGATTAGAACACAGTCTCAGTTCGATCACCAATCAAGATATTTGTAAGAGATCACAAACATCTGAATATAGTCTAACAGCCAATCAAGATATTTGTTGTCAGGGAAACCCCCAGAAACAATAAACATGCTCTGATCCCTACTGAGTCAGGATCTTGCTCTACCAATTAGAACACATGTGATTACTTCTTGTATTAGCAACTAAACACGGAATTATACCAGAATTAAATAAGTAACTAGAAATATGAAACAACACAGGAATATGAGAGACAATACACAATTGTATTAATAATCACTCAGAAGAATATACAATAAGGAAGATGCCACTTCTTCCTCCACCTCAAAGGTTCACCACACCTCAAGACCTTCTTCCCTCTCTCTCTCGGTCACAACAATCAACTCCAATGTAGAATTGATGTTCACCTCTCCAACCAGTCAATAACACGCTGCCAGTTCACCAAGTACACAACCGCACTCCAAGTAGATCTCCTGCTCTCTGCTGCTACCTGCAAATCACTAGACCTTACTCACCATGTAGATGTCTCTACACCCCTGAAGAACCCTTGTCCTTGCCTCACCAAGTCCTTATGATTCTTCAACCAGTACCCCAGTGGATCAACTCCTTGACCTTGCAGACCTTGCAACTCTCCCTGATCATACACACTCAGCACCCCTTTGGAACTAGGAGGAGCTACACTAGCTCTCTCTAAAAGCTCTATGGCTTTCTAGCACACATTTACAATACAATCATGAGTCTATATATAGATCTCATCCAAACAATAATTAGACAATAATACAATAATTAAATCCGCAGCTCTCAGTCTAAAAATAGCTCTAAACATGCAAACACTTGGTTCATCAACCAACTGCCCGTAATGTACTCGCAGCTCGAACCACAGGTGACCGACGTCGGTCCCTGATTGCCTGGGGGTGCCGATGCTGGTCGATCCATGACCGACGTTGGTTGCCTTCCTATCTCCCTCTTGCCATCGTCGGTTGTCCTGACCGACGTCAGTGTCTGTGACACTCCGCAACTCATCTGCAACCTCCATAACTTCTCCTGTTTGCATCCTGGTGAAGCTTTTAGCTCCACAACCTAACAATCTCCCACTTGGAGATAAACTGCTGCACCTGTACCTGTATTTGTAGCCCGTCTAATCTATTTCCTGGTTTGTATCCCTCTTCAAGATCAATCCTGAAGACCAACCACCACACAACTGTGATGTTATACCTGTCATTCAAGTAACGTGCCACATCTGAACCTACATATCCATGTGGTGAAGAACTTGACCCTGCATAACAAGAATCCCTGCTGCTAGTCCCACTGAACTGCCCTCCAGTACTCCTTCCTCGAATTGGCTCCATACTTTCTGACAACCCCCACTGATTGGGAAAACTCAGGCCTACAATAGACCTCATGTGATTTCAAACCCTGTTTCAAGCTAAGCTTGAACTGTCCAGCCATTGGTGTGCTTACCGATTCTGCATCCTACATAATGAACCTCACCAACACCGTCTTCACATCAGCTCCCACTGAAGATAAAATCTCCATGTCTCTTATGCCAAAGAATTTCGTTGCTCCAGATTCCTCATGACACACCCATGAACTAACCTTACCTTTTAGCTCAGCAAATCCCTGTATGTACAAAACCTGCTAGCAAACCATCCACATACAGTAACTGGATAATGTCGCGACTCATCATCCACCTGGTAAGAATAAAAACACAATAGTTACACTGACATTGACTGAAGCCATGCTTAGTCATCCACCTGTCAAAACCTGTACCACTGTCCTGCAGCTTATTCAAGACCTTATGCCTTGGCCTTATGTCTCTTGTATCCATCCACTCTCTTCTTTAAAATGGGAATCCATTCTGTCTCAGTGCTTACTTCCAGCTGACAACTCTACCAACAATACCTGTTTGGTTCTTCTCCAAGGACTTGCACTCCTTATCCATGCCAAGCTCCCACTATATCTGGACTCTACCTGCATTGCCTCTTCACATCCTCCTGGTTCTTGACCATCAGTAAGCAATATAAAGAAGGTGAACAATGAATATGAGGTTCACTTACCCTTTCTGACCTCCACATGAGTGTTTGAGACTTGCTATCCGCCCAATATCCATTCCAGTGACCGATCTCGGCCATCTCCCAGTTTGCTCCCGACCGATGTCGGTTCCCTACGCTGACCCTGACTGCCGACGTCGTCTCCCTGGCCAACGCCGGTATCCTTTTTGTCGACGTCAGTTTCTTCATGACCGACGTCGGTCTTCCTGTTGCCAACGTCGGTTATTGTGTGACCGACGCCGGTACCTGTGTTCATCTGTGAGTGATAACTTGTTACCCGTGAGCTCTCCATGGATCAAAATCCTAATCAAATCAACCCTACTCTACTCAGAATAAATCAGTTCCCTCACCTGATCTCTGTCTGTCATCTCCTCCATGAACACCAAGGCTTTCCAGTTCTTTAGCTTGTCAAAAACATCTGTCTTCCGCTTCAGAACCTGCATTCTCCTTCTACGTATGTGACTAAGCCTATGAAGCCACATCTCTACAACAGAAGGTGAATCAACAATATAAGTAGATAGATAAAGGATACCTACTTTCTTACCACCATCTAATTCAAGTGTATCCGCTATGAGAGTTACAGTACATCTCTCATCAGCCAAAATTCCTGAAGAAATTAGACTCATCTCCAAGACCGGTACCTACATGACTTCCTTCAACCACTGTGTGTCATCCATCTGCAATTTCAGCTTCACTTCCCCTTTGTCAATCATTTGACAAGGCTCTCTAGCTCCTAAATAGATCTCTCCAAAGTCTCCAAAGACATACCCATGAAAAGATGCTCTATTTCGAACTGCATGGAAACAAGCAAAAGAATCTGTGAACCAAGATTCCACTTTATCCAGAACATCCTGTGCAACATCACCTGCAACATCTGCTCCTCCCTATTGATCTGCAACCAACCAACAATCTTTATTTACCTGCTCTTTCTTTCCATCAATCAGACCATTCGTGCTATTCAGTTTCTCCATTCGTAGCTTACTTCCTTCTGCCATTGCTATACTCCCACTCAATCAGAAACCCCTGTGAGTAACCTGTAATCAACAAACACTATCAGATCTAAAACCACCTATTAGTAACCCAACCAAAAGCTTTGATACCACGTGATGGTATCAGCGCTTGAACCTACAACCTAGGCTCTGATACCACGTGTCAGGGAAACCCCCAGAAACAATAAACATGCTCTGATCCCTACTGAGTCAGGATCTTGCTCTACCAATTAGAACACATGTGATTACTTCTTGTATTAGCAACTAAACACGAAATTATACCAGAATTAAATAAGTAACTAGAAATATGAAACAACACAGGAATATGAGAGACAATACACAATTGTATTAATAATCACTCAGAAGAATATACAATAAATAAGATGCCACTTCTTCCTCCACCTCAAAGGTTCACCACACCTCAAGACCTTCTTCCCTCTCTCTCTCGGTCACAACAATCAACTCCAATGTAGAATTGATGTTCACCTCTCCAACCAGTCAATAACACGCTGCCAGTTCACCAAGTACACAACCGCACTCCAAGTAGATCTCCTGCTCTCTGCTGCTACCTGCAAATCACTAGACCTTACTCACCATGTAGATGTCTCTACACCCCTGAAGAACCCTTGTCCTTGCCTCACCAAGTCCTTATGATTCTTCAACCAGTACCCCGGTGGATCAACTCCTTGACCTTGCAGACCTTGCAACTCTCCCTGATCATACACACTCAGCACCCCTTTGGAACTAGGAGGAGCTACACTAGCTCTCTCTAAAAGCTCTATGGCTTTCTAGCACACATTTACAATACAATCATGAGTCTATATATAGATCTCATCCAAACAATAATTAGACAATAATACAATAATTAAATCCGCAGCTCTCAGTCTAAAAATAGCTCTAAACATGCAAACACTTGGTTCATCAACCAACTGCCCATAATGTACTCGCAGCTCGAACCACAGGTGACCGACGTCGGTCCCTGATTGCCTGGGGGTGCCGATGCTGGTCGATCCATGACCGACGTTGGTTGCCTTCCTATCTCCCTCTTGCTGTCGTCGGTTGTCCTGACCGACGTCAGTGTCTGTGACACTCCGCAACTCATCTGCAACCTCCATAACTTCTCCTGTTTGCATCCTGGTGAAGCTTTTAGCTCCACAACCTAACATTTGTAAGAGATCACAGACATCAGAACATAGTATAATAACCAATCAAGGTATTTTCTAGAGATCATAGAGCTCAAAGCACAATTTAACATGACAACCAATAAATCTCTTTGCTACAAAGTCTACATACCTAGCCACTAACAATGTATCACATGCAGTATCAGTTCTAGAGTTTACTTCTACACCAACACAACATGAGCAGTATGGTCATTTGTTCACTACACCATATGGGTTCAGATAATGCATAATGTAGTTACATGATCTACATGCAGATATCCTTTAAAACTCCTATAAAACCTATATTAATAGATAACATTCCTAGTCCACTATACATGTCTACTTAAACATTTGTAAATAGATAAAAATCATTACGATTACTTAGACAAATACCATATTCCAATATCACCATTTAACATAATCAAAATAATTAAACACATGTAAACATGCACAATATAACCATATCGAGATACCAATATACATAATGCCCATATAACAACCATATATATATATATATATATATATATATATATATATATATATATATATATATATATATATTAGAACATAGTTTCAATACAAATATAATATATCACTCAATAATATGGACATGGCCACTAGGACCAGTCCCCTCACTCTCACTCTCAGACATATCCATACTTAAACTAAAGGACCCACTATCCCTTTGTGACCTCAATTAATGCTTGCATATACTCTCTTTATCACATAACACACCTAATTTGACCATATATTCTACATGCTCTCATTATATATGTATGTAATCATCCACTATCTAGCTACTTACTTCACCCAGAGAATTGGGTGCGGGCATGGTCCATCTTTAGAACTCTGTGTTGCCTTGTCCTTGTCCACATCCACTCACCTATATGCCAAAGTAGCTATGGCATCTATTGGAATCAAAATGAATGAGAGAGGGTGGGGGTGAACTAGTCTTCAAAATTTTCTTATACAATCTTACTTAAGCAATTATTGATCATTTAGACAAGCATGTACACCTTAACAACAATAAGCATTAATTCATAAAAGCATGAAACACATGAACACAATGTGTACATGGGAAACCCTCAAGGAGAAGAAAACCTACTGATGATGCAAATGAACTATAGTCCTATAAGACAAACACCAACTTTATTGAAACACCAACTTTACATAGAGCACCGACCCTAACTAGCTAAGCACTAATCAGTTAGGTTTTAGCAAGCAATTACTTGCAAGGAGACATCAACCCCCTAAATGACTTAGCACAAAATCAGCCACTTAAAACAATTGATCACCTTTAGAACACTATGTTATTCATACAAAAAATGATTATCTCCTTCTTCATCTCTTCACACACTTCTATCCTTCTCAAACTGGCCTTTAGCCTTCTTTGCTCAACTAGCCCTCTTCTTGACTTGATTAGGTCATATGACCTTTATCCTCACACATAAAACCTATGTAAAAATTTTATAATTGATCCTATATCCCCATAGAATGGTCTACAAGACCTCCTTCTACTCTTCAATATACTTTCTTTTTTGCTTACACTAAAACCACACAAATAGTCCTAAAATTACCTACTATATATACAAGATTTTCTTATTCATTTCCTTCTTGGTCGGCCAAACACTTTTATCCTATTAGTTTGGACATGGAATGGTTACTAGGACATATAATGGACATGGATAAAATTTGATTTAATTCCCTTTAGGTCTGATCTTCCTCAAATAGGCTTTGTCTCTCTTTTTAATTCTCATGGAGACCTAATCCTATTAGGCATACTTAGCACACATTAATCTTTGATATTCTTAGAGAACATTAAAATAATTTAAAATATATAGACACATCATATTACATCCCAATATACCCATTATAAACTCATCTAGTCTCCATAACAATTTTTAATTCAAATCACTACTTGGGGCACATCATTAGTACTATTCATATTAGACCTGTGCAAACCCAGAAAGTTTGCCTTGAATAATTTAAGCATAAACACAAATTTTGCAAGAAACCATGGAAAACAATACATATATAGAATCTAAATTACCTTATAATCATCACAATGTGCATTATACTTCACAACTTAGGGTAAAAAGACTCAAACCCTTCTTTGCAAGTAACTCACTCAGAACTGCCAACTAGCCTAAAAACATAGTCATGGAAGCTTAAACTTATGGCACCTGAAGGGAAACATCTAAGGACTTAAAATGAACTAATATGATCTTATAATATCCTTATAATAACATATAATAAATATATCATAATCTCTAATGGAAACTATTGGTCTTGCATACCAATTTGTTGACCTTCTCTCTCACAATCCTTACTCAACCAGACAAGCCATTTTGGCTTTGACGTGTCAAACTCTTAAACTAAATCTCAAACATTATACAAAGCATGTATAGGTCATTCAAGTCCAAAAAAACAATGCTATGTATATTACATATTTCAACTTAGGGTAAAGAGCCTCCAACTCATCACTACAACTTTCTTACTTAGATTTGTGACTTTATCCTCAAAACACAATCATGGTGATAAAGACCTAAAACACTTATGTAGAAAATTTCATAGACTCTTGATGCATGTGGATGATCCTATGAGATAATTATGTAATATTAGATATAAATATACCATGTTCAAGTGACAACATTGGTCTTGCAGACCAATCTCACAACCTTATACCTTCAATGTCTTATCTGCATAAGACAAGTTAACTTATAAGCAACAAATTCATCATATCCACTGACCTCAAAAAAAATTATCCAACATGGACATGTATTAAAGGTCTTGAAAAACTTCTCCATGTACTTGGATTCATCTCTACTCCATGATTACACTTCCCTAATCAACTTCTCACTTCTGGTTTTCTAATTGTTTGCACCATTAGGATTTTTAACGATAGGTCAAATTACATGACTAGTTTAGAAAATCTAAGGTATGAAACCTACTCAGAAACAACCATGACCATGAAATACAAGTCTCAATTTTCAACCTTCACTCATTTAGCAACTTTGGCTTGGTCAACTTTGCTTGTTACAATAAATCTCTCAGAAACAAGGTCTTTCTTATAGGATCCACTCACTCCCCTGACAAACCAATCACACCTGGAGGTGCATGGGAGAATTGAATACAATATCCAATCACTTACATATCCATTTAAAATCATTTTTATCTATTTTGATCAATATCTTTCTCATCAAGTCAATGTTAGTGTTTTAGAAAGGGTTAACACTATTTCTAGTGTTAACAATTATTTATAAAGCTTAGCCCCTCATTCCTGAAACCAATGCTTATAAATTTTAGTTAGGAACCTTCTCCATATACCATGAATATCTTAGGTTCCCATGCATAAGCTACACGTGCCAATGAGTACTTGAAAGTTCTTCTTGGGTTGAGAATCCTTCATTATGTACACACAAGAGACCTAAAAACACTTTTTCTTTCCTTTTCTTGCAAACTTTGACCTTAGACTTGGTCAACACACTTAAAATAAAATAACACACCTCTGTCAATTCTCACTTATGCATACTTGATTTGGAAACTAATCCTGATACTCCATCTGATAACCATCTCTTTTTTTGCTCTCTAGGCCTTTGACCTACAAGTGACATTAGGCCTTGAAACTGACCTTCAAGCCTTTTTCATGCACTCACCACATCACTCACATGTTCAAGTAACCTCTCACATGCACAAACACTTATTTTCATCCTTAATAGTTATTTACAACACTTCATGTTACCTCATTAGGTTAGGTAGGGTCTAAAACTAGTCTAATTACATGTTAGATATGTAGGTCTTATCCCCATAGGCACACCTTGATACACACCTAAGTGATCTAATACCTCATATACATACTCAAACAACCCTATATTTCCTCTCATTCATATGTACATCTATCTCATTAGGCCACTAAGCTCATACTTTCTCACAAGGTCTCTTCATATAATGAACAGTGTCATGACTAGGCTTCTCAATCACTTAACATTTGACAATTGACCTTGAAACACTCCTTGATGCTTCTACACCTTGCTCACATGCCTTTCATTCTCCTTAAAGAGTATACACATCTTTGTGCTCATCATGCACATGCTTGTTATGACTAAGCTTCTCAAGATTCTTAGTACTCAAAACATGTGTTAGAGTATGTATTTCTCATTTTTGCTAGTGTCTTAGATAGTTGTTTCATATTGTAATGGGTTTTGATTTATCCCACATTGATTAAATTAGTTAGGTTTGTATTTTGACTTGCCTATATAAGTAAGTGCTTACCTTTGTACTAACATCTCATTCTCTCATAGTTTGAATAATCATTTGATTTGCTTTGTGTTGCATTTCATTTGTTTGTAGATATATTTGTAATGTTCTTGTTGATAACTCTTCAGATCTTGGCTTCATGGAATGTTATTACCATTCCTAACATGGTATCAGATCCAAGAGAGTTTCAACCATCCTTTTATTAAGCTTGAAATTTTTAGACAATATTCTTCTTCTTCCATCCTTAGGCATTGGAATCCTTTTTGTGAATGCTTCGTTGAGTTTTTTTGTTTTCTGGTTATGTCTTCTTTCCTTGTTTGCAAAATTTTAGGTGTAAATCATTGGTTTGACATCATCCATCAAGTTGGGCATGCTATTTTCTCAAGAAATCTACCAGCAAAGAGGGTTGTTGAGGTGTTGGAGGAGAGAAAGTCTCATCTTTTTGCTATAGAAAACCAGAAGAGGAGGAACAAGGTGTTGGAGAAGAGAAGGAAGGTGGTGTTGGTCTTATTTTCTATTTAGTGTGTTGGACTAAGAAGAGGATTTATAATTCCAAATGGCATCATTTTTTTATTTTTGGATTCTACCTTGGAAGATTAAAAGAAGCGTAGGCTTGCAAGAGAGAAGGCATGGGAAGAAAGAGAGAGAAGAAGTGGGGCATCGCCACTCTAGACTGTTGTGCCCTTTTCTGTGAGGGACTATTGTATTTTTTTACCTACATCTGCTATGTGATGAATTTTGATCTATTGCATGCAAAACAAAGCAAAGAGAGAGGTGTGTAGAAGTAAAGAGCTATTTTGTTTGCCTTGTGAAGAAGTTTGGCATCCATTCCTACACCCTTTTGGGACTGCTACACTACCTTTCATTTTTTTATCTTATTTTTTGTATGCTATTAAAGATTAAAAGGCTTGGAGAGACATCTTGGACTGTAAAAAATACTATTGCGTAGAAGCCCTTGATAGTTGGTTGTGTTGAACTGAGTCCAGTGCATCAACTTGGACTTCTACGCCATTTTGCAAAGTTGCATTGAATTTTTTCTTTATAGTTATGTGTTGATGCACCAAACCTTGTCTTTTCTAGCACTTCTCTAAGCTTTAGACACGTGTTCTTCCCATACAACAATAATCCACCTATTTCTTCTTTCAAACACAACTAGAAATTAATTATTTTTCTTTATTATGTTGTATTTTTCTTAAAAGAGGAAGTCACATTTGCTTGCAAGCATTTTGAGGTCACCATCAAGGTTATTTTTCACTTCCATTGACTTTTTTAAGTCCATATAAAAATTCTAGTTCCAACAAGTGGTTGCACACCTATGTTCTTTTTCATTTTGGTCACTAAAATCAAATTGTAGTGTTTTTAAATTGTTTTGACCCATTTTTACGAGAAATTAAAATGCTTATAACTTTTGAATGGTAACTCATATTTGAGTTCTATTTTTTTCAAAAGTGCATGTTTTTCTATTCTATATTCATTAATATCATTAAATTGTAAAAACACACTACTTTTATAAAGTGCCAAATTGGGGGGGTCCTATAATACAATCTTTTTAGCGGGGTTTATCTCGATGTCGATTTTTGTTCACCTTTTGCATTCTTTTTGCTCTTGGTGATTAGTTGGCATAGAATCTACATCTAGAATTGATCATTATGAACCTTTGAATACACATAATTACCACACATAGAGACCTAGAATAGAGACAATCATTAAGTGTAAAGGATTATGGTCCCTAATGAACGAAACACAACCACAATTTACAAGAGAATTTGCAAAATTTTAGCACCAATATAAGTTTGAAAAATGTATGGGATTGATTTAGAGTTATGTGAGTGATAATATCTTATTTCATTTTGATGAGTGTGATACTCCATTTAAAATGTGGACTAAGTTAAAAGGGTTGTTTGGGAAAGTGGATCACTTGAGAGCAATGCAACTTGAAGTGGAACTTACTTCACTTAATCTAGATGATTTTGCTTCTATTGTATACGACCTCATGAAATTCAAGTATTTGTTAACACAGTTAAATGGGAGTGGTTGAGATAAAAAGGATAAAGAGTGTGTTTACTTAATCTTATCTGAGTTGAGTGGCCCATTCCAAATTTTTGCATTTACCTTTTCACTAGTATGGATACCTTAGATACTGCATTTAAAATACCAGATCTTGAGTTGTTTTGTTAGAGACTTACTAGGAAGGAATCCAAATTGTCTCCCCTTGAGTCTTCCACCTCAAAAAGCATTAGTGGCCTCACATCTTATGACTAAGAGAAAATCTAAGGGTAAGAAGAAAAACACTCCTCCTCCAACTCAAAATTCACCTAAGCCCATATAAACCCACACCATCTTCAAAATCCAAGAGAGAGTCTAAACTATCTTGCTCCTATTGTGGTGGGATTGGTGATGAAGAGTCTAAGTGGTTCAAGAGAATTCAAGCCTTAGAAAATGCCAATATAAAACATAATATCTATATCTCCACTCCTTTGCCATCTCATGAGCATGGGAAAGCACTTAATGTTGTCAGGAGATCATAGTTACCTATTTCAGATAGTTGGGTTCTAGATTTTGGTGCTTCACACCATATGATTTCTTCCAAGGAGTCATTTGTACCTCTTGGTCTAAGTTCCACTTCCAACATTGAGGTTGGATATGCTTCCTTCATTTTTGTTAAGGGGAAGGGTGACATACAACTAGATGGCGATCGTATCAATGATGCATTATATGTTTCAGACATCACCACTAATATGTTTTTAGTTTATCAGATTTGCCATTCTGGTTAGGGCAAGATAGTGACTTTCACACCATAGGTGTTGAAGTTTGAGTTTTGTTAGAGACACACACACACTCATTTCACAGGGTGTTGTTAATCATAGTTCTCGACTTTACTATTTTGAGGGTTTTGATAATACTCCTCCTCTAGGGATGTGTTTAGTTTCTCATGTAGATTATGAGAGTCAGCTTTGGCATGAGATATTTGGACACCTAAACTATAGATATTTGAAAGAGTTGAGCACTCACAGTATGGTAGAGGGTCTTCCTACAATTTCTTGTCTTGATGAAGTTTTTTTTGGTTGTGTATTAGGGAAACAACATTAGGATCCATTTCTTAAGGGTATGTCCATGAGAGATTATTCACCACTTGAGCTTATGCACAGTGATTTGATGGTCTTTCTTACTCCTTTCAAAAGAGATAAGTATGCACTTACCTTTATTGATGATTTATTGAGACATACTTGGGTTTATTTCCTCAAGTATAAGAGTGATGTCTTTGATCACTTTAAAGTCTTTAAAGCTTTGATTGAGAAATAGTCATCAAGTTGCATCAAGAAGCTTTGTATAGATAATGGGGGGGAGTACTTCAATCTAGAGTTCATTGATTTTTTAGTAGTCCATGGTATTGTTCACCAACATTCTATTACACATACTCCACAACATAATGGCTTAATAGAGAGGAAGAACCACTCTTTGAAGGAGATGGCTAACTGCATGATGCATTCACATGATTTACCTCTTATCTATTAGGTGGAGGTATTTAATTATGCAAATTACATTAAGAATTGCACACCACATCGAGCACTTGAACATATGACTCTGGAGAAGGCTTGGTCTAGATCCAAGCCTAATGTCTCATTTTTTTGAGTCTTTGGGAGCCTTGCTTGAGAATTTGTACTAAAGAATAAAAGGAAAGCATTGGATAAGAAGAGTAAACCTTTGGTCTTTGTAGGGTATTGCGAGGACATGAGGGTTTATCATCTTTTAGACCCTGATACTCATGATGTTCATTTGCAAACTCATGTACATTTTTATGAGTATTTCACATATCATGATTTTTTACCTTCTTCCATGCCTTCTTCTTCTTTCCATGATTCACCTCCTCTCAAGAATTCATTCTTTAAGTATCTAGTTCAAAATATTCTTGAGGAGGTAATCGAGGATGAGGATCTTGTTCATAATGATGTTGCCACTATGCCTAGATGGGATTGCACTATAGTTATGAGGCAACACCATTCATATAGGATCATCCACCTACTTGACATCATCATGTGCATTCTATGGTATTAGACTTTTGTGTCAGGCATTCTCTAGGGATCCCTAATTTTTTTCACAGGCTCATAGGATATAGGTGTGGGATGATGCAATGACAAATGAGTATTTTTCATTGATGAAAAATCACACTTGGGATTTGGTCTATCTTCCTAAGGGAATAAAGTTGGTCAAGTGCAAATGGATTTACTACTCTAAGTATGTAGTTGATGGGTCCATTTATAACTATAAGGCACATCTTGTTGTAAATAGATTCTCACAAGTTAAAGGTATTAACTATTCTAAGACTTTTCAGCCCATTGCCAAGATGGATTTTGTTCACCTTGTAATTTCTCTTGCTGTATCATAAGATTGGCCAGTTTATCATATGGATATTAAGAGTGCTTTTTTGCATGGAGACTTACATGAGAAAATATATAAAGATAAGCCTATTAGGTTTGTTCATGATTCTTATCTTGTTTGTCGACGTAGAAAGTCTCTTTACGGTCTAAAATAGGCCCCTCAGGCTTGGTATGAGAAAATGGATTCATTTCTTCTCTCTACTAGCTTTGTTCACTGCAACTCTGATCTCATAGTGTATATTCAACATATTAGGGAGGACATTATTATTCTGGTCTTGTATATTGATGATCTTGGTCTTTTACACTTCTTCTTTAGTCTATAGATTTCACAGTCAGATATAGGGATATACTTGAGTTAGCAAAAGTACACACTTGATCTACTTCAGTGTTTTGGCATGGATGATTGTAAGCCAAGTCCTTCTCCTTTTAATCTAGAGTGACTCTCACTGCCTCTTTTACTACTCCACTTATGATCCTACATTGTATAGGTAGATGGTAAGGAGTCTTATGTATTTGACCCATACTCATCTTGATATTTCATTTATAGTTGGGCTTGTATCTAGGTTTACACATGACCCTCATGATAGTCATTAGTAGGATGCTAAGAGGATTTTGAGATATTTTCGAGGCACTACTCATTTTGGATTACATTACACTAGGGGTTCTACTCATTTAATTAGCTACAATGATTTGGATTGGGCAAGTTCTTTTGATAAAATGCATTCCACTTTTGGCTACATCTTTTGTCTTGGTTCTTCACCTATTGTTTAGTTGTGCAAGAAACAATAGGATATTATATTTTAATCTACAAAGGCTGAGTACAAGGCAGTAGTTACAGTGAATTAACAAGTTCTTTGGCTTCATCAGTTGTCGATAGAGTTTGGATTCATACAAGATTCACCTACTGTACTTTGGTGTGACAACCAGAGTGTAATTTATATATCTCATAACCTAGTTGAGCATCAGTGGACCAAGTACATTGAGGTACATATGCATTTCATTTGTCAACACATTCAAGATGGCATCCTTAGCTTGAAGTACATTCTAAATCAACAACAGGTTGTAAACATCTTCACTAAGTCTTTTGCATCACCTCATTTCCTTGAATTATGTGGTATGCTTAGGGTTTTAGAAGTTATCCTTGGGGGGTGTTCATGAGGAATTTTTCGATCTTCATTTCATGGATACATATTATACATGAGTACCTTATCAGACCTAGTTGTCGTGACTCATTTTGTGGATATGCCATTATTTTTTTTGGCTTTTATTAGCCCATAGCTTCACTTGAAGGGGGTGTTAGAGTATGTATTTCATGTGTATTTCTCATGTTTGCTAGTGTCTTAGCTAGTTATTTCATCTTGTCATGGTTTTTTATTTATCCCACATTAATTAGATTATCTAGATTTGTATTTTGCCTTGCCTATATAAGCAAGTGCTTACCTTTATACTAGCATCTTATTCTCTCGTAATCTGAATAATCATTTGATTTGCTTTGTGTTGCATTTCATTTGTTTGCATCTATATTTATGATCTTCTTATTGATAAATATTTAGATCTTACGTTCATGGAATGTTATTACCATTCCTAACAACATGCTTACCTTTACCTAATCATCAAACCTCTTTGTGACGACACTGACAGTCATCAAGCTGACCTAAATGATGATATTGACCTCAGAAGAATCATTAGGTTTCCTTCAAATTCTCTCTCAACAAAGAGATAATAAGTTTCCTTAAAATTATCTCTTGCCACATAGCTTCCTTGTCACATACCACTTCACCATGCATCTATACTAGATGTACCTTGACATCAACCTTAACCTTGATATCAATGACATCAACCTTGTGCTTGACATCTCCCCTTTTGTCATTGATGGCAAATCATTCTTAAAACTGATCACTCTCATCTCCTCTAATCAATCTCCCTTCTTGGACTTTCTCCCCCTTTGACATTAATGACAAAGGGTCCTACATAGACTGCCATATGGAACCATACCTTCTTGTTATAGGAACTCAACACATAGAATATGAAGTATTAAAGTAACATGCTTGCCCTTACTCCATGCACACCTTATTTAAAAGAAATTAGATTATAAGACCACTTCTTAACGCAGATCAAACTTAGTTACAAACCTAAATTTCTCCCCCTTAAATCAAGCATCTACCATGCTATTGCAAACTGAATAGTGTCTCCATAGAGC
Organism: Torreya grandis; assembly: GCA_037957365.1. Lineage (NCBI taxonomy): Eukaryota > Viridiplantae > Streptophyta > Pinopsida > Cupressales > Taxaceae > Torreya > Torreya grandis. The sequence goes on from JARHVA010000190.1 coordinate 785,931, forward strand.
CTAAGGGAGTCACCTCTTTCCATAGAGCACTAAAAAATTAAAAGTTTAGGAGATTCATAGATCTCCATGCTCTCATCTAATTGAATGTCCTTCAATACCCTTTTAGGCTTGATTTGCATTATAGGTTTAATATCTTAATTATCCATTTGATCATCAATGTGTGCTGATAATAGGCATTCCTGACTTGATTTCACATTTGAATCATGGTCTATCACAATAAGTAGTCCACTTGAGCTTGAAAATTAATCATGACTCATCTTTATTATCTTTGGTTTCCAAACATTCATTTGTATTCTCTTTATCACTCTAGAGGCTTAAAACCTCCTATTTTGATTTGATGACCTTCTAACCTTGTTAAGACATAATTTTTCAATGTATCCTACATCATGACAACTATAAAAAACCACCTTATACATACCTCTTGATTGGTGTGAGCTATGACTCCTTCCATAGATCCATGAGTACTCATTCTTAGAGGGTCTTCTACATTCTCATGCTATATGACCAAACTGATTGCACACAAAACATGAACCATTGAATGAATTGGCATACCTTATAGCATTGGGTTGTTTGATAGGTCTTTTCATGTTGATTTTATTGTCTTCAATAGTCTTTTCCTTGACTTAAGGTGCCTCCTTTTGGTCTTCTTTGAAACTAAGACATGTCTTGTCACCTACAAAATTTTGACTACTCAAGATATCATCTAAAGCCTCAATGTTATTTTCAGACTTCACAAAGGTCTTCACTTTTCTAGATGCTTGATTCAACTCAGCTTTCAAGGATTCTATTTTAGTTTCATACCTGATGCATTTTCCCTCTTTAGTCTTTATACTTGCATTGACTACCTCCATTTGTGCGTCAACTTGATTTATGATCTCATCATACTCATTGGAAGTGTTACTCAACATTTACTCAAACAAGCCAATCTGCTCCTCATAGTCCTTAACTAAAGATCTTAGTTTGTGATTATTTTTCTTGTAGAACTTCAATTATTCTAGGGCACTTATCAATTCTGCCTCAAGATCTACTTCAACTTATTTTTCATATAATTCCACATTAACCATAATGCCTTTCCCATTTGAATAACCCTCATTGTCTAATTTTATGGCCCCAAACAAGGTTTCATTCTTGTCATGCTTAGGTTTATGACTTACATCATCAATATCAGATGCACTTGAGTCACTTACATTAGAAGAGTTGTCTTCTTTAGTATAGAATCTTCTTTTGTTCTTAAAAGTTCTTTTTTTTCCTTCATACTTCCTGAACTCCTTATTGTTATTAGGATTATAGGTCTTCTTGTCATCTCCATGATGTTCATCATGTTCTTCATTATGCTCAGATTTATCCTTGTTAGGACACTTGGATGAAAGTGACCAATCTTTCCATAGTTGAAACATTTGAAGGGCAATTTACCTTTGTACTTATCAGATTCAAACCTTAACTTCCTTACAAACATGGCTATCAATTGATCATCATCAACATTTGAGAATTACTCTTACTTGACCTTCTTAGATTTTGACTTGTTTTCAAGTTTTACAGTTGCTTCCTTCTTGGGAGGTCTTTCTTCATTAGTTCTTGTCTCATAAGCAGTCAAAATGCCATGAAGTCCATCCATCTCTAGCTTGTCCAATTCTTTCATTTCTTCTACTATAGATAACTTAGAGTCAAACTTAGGCATTAGTGATATCAAGACCCTTTGAACAACTGTAGATTCTTTCACATCTTCTCCCAACCCTCTAATGGCATTGACAACTTCATCAACCTTCAATAGATCAAAGGAAATTATTTCATCTTCATTCATTTTCAGACTTTCAAACTATCTTCAATAGCTCTATAACTTGGCCATATTCACCTTAGTGTCTCTTTCACATATGGTCTTAAATTTGTCCCATATATCTTTGGATAATACAAAATGCATTACCTTCATAATCTCTACCTTTGATAGACCACAAAGAATGACATTCATTGCCTTGGAGTTGTTTTCACTAGCCTTCTTACCTACTACATTTGTTAATGGAATAGGAGGAATAATATAGCCATCCAAAACTGAACACCAAATATCATGTCTTGTGACATCAAATATATCTTCATATTGACATTCCAAAAGGCATAGTTTCATCCATTAAACAATGGAGCTTTATTGGTAGAGAAATCACCTTGAACTTGCTGACTAGCCATCTTTGCTTCTAGGATCTCCTTTAGGATTTTAAACCTGCTTCAAAGGACCATGATCTGATACCAAATTTTGGAAGAAAAAATAATGATAGGTGGGGGGGGGTGTGAATCAATATTCAAAACTTTCTTATACAATCTTACTTAATCAATCATTGATCATTTAGACAAGCATATACATCTTAACAAGCATAAACATCAATTCATAAGAGCATGAAACACATTTACACAATATGTATGTGGGAAAACCTCAAGGGAAAGAAAACCCATTGATTATACAAATGGAATAAATTTTTATAAGACAAACATCAACTTTAATGAAGCACCAACTTCACATGGAGCACCAACCCCAACTAGCTAAGTACCAACTCAGCTAGACTTTAGCAAGCACCTACTTGTAAGGAGGCACCAACCCCCTAGATGACTCAGTACCAACTCATCCACCTAAAATACTTGATCAAATTTAGAACATTATGTTTCTCATACAATAGATGACGATCTCCTTCTTCAAATCTTCACACACTTCTATCCTTCTCAAACTGGCCTTTAACCTTCTTTGCTCAACTAGCCCTCTTCTTGACTTGATTAGGTCATATGATCTTGATCTTCACACACATAAGCTATGTAAAATATTCATCATTAATCCTCTATCACCTTATGATGGTCTATAAGACCTCCTTTTACTCTGAAATATACTTTCTTTTTTGCTTACACTAAAAACACACAAATATGCCTAAAATTACCTAGTATATATACAAGATTTTCTTATTCATTTCCTTCTTGGTCAGCCAAACACTTTTATCCTCTTAGTTTGGACATGAAATGGTTATTGGGACATCTCATATACATGGGTAAAATGTGAGTTAATTATATTTAGGTATGATCTTCCTCAAATAGGCCTTATCTCTCCTTTTAGGTCTCATGGAGACTTAATCCCATTAGGCCTACTTAGCACACGTTACCCTTTGATATTATTAGAGAACATTCAAAAACTTTAAATTATATATACACATCATATGATATCCTAATATAAAACTAATAATCTCATCTAATATCCATAACACTTTTAAATTCAAACCCCTACTTGGAACACATCATTAGTATTGTTCATATTAGGCCTATACATACCCAAAAAAATTGTCTTGAACAATTTAAGCATAAACACAAATTTTAAAAACCATGGAAAAAAATACATAAAAATAAGTTACATGACCTTATAGTCATCACCATGTTTATTAGACTACATAACTCAAGGTAAAAAGACTCAAACCCTTCTCTGCAAGTAGCTCACTTAGAATCGCCAACTAGCTTGAAAACATAGTCATAGAAGCTTAAATTTATGACACCAGAAGGGACACATCCAAGAAATTAAAATGAATGAAAATAATATTATAATATCCTTATAACAACATCCAATAAATATATCATAAAATCTAATGGAAACTATTGGTCTTGCAGACCAATCTATTGACCTTCTCTCTCACAGTTCTTACTCTGCCAGATAAGCCATTTTGGCTTTGATGTTTCAACCTCTTACACTAACTATATGATGTTATAAAAAATATGGATAGGTCATTAAAGTCCCAAAAAATAACACCATGTCCATTACATACTTAAACTTAGGGTAAATAGCCTCCAACTCATCACTACAACTTGCTTACCCAGATCTGCCAGTTTATCTTCAAAACACAATCATGGTGATAAAGACTTACAACACCTATGTAGACACTTTTAAAGACTCTTGATGAATTTGGATGATACTTGAACATGTATTAGGTAAATATTAGATATAAATATACCATGGTCAAGTGACAACATTGGTCTTGCAAACCAATATCATAACCTTACACCTTCACTGTCTTATCTGCACAAGATAGGTCAAATTATTAGCAACAAATTCATTATATCCATTGAACTTAAAATTATATATCCAACATGAACATGTATTACATGTATTTAAAAAATTATCCATGCACTTGTATTCATCCATACATGATTACACTTCCCTAATCAACTTCTCACTTCTACCTGGTTTTCTCATTGTCTGCACCATTAGGCCCTTTTAGTGATAGGTCAACTTGTATGATCTATTTAGTATACCTGAGGTATGTAACTTGATAATAAACCACCATTAACATGAAATAAAATTATCAAGATTAATCCTTCATTAATTTAACAACTTTGGCTTGGTCAACTCTGCTTGCTACAATAAATCTCCAAGAAATAAGGCCTTTCCTGTAGGGTCCATTCACTCCCCTAACAAACCAATCAAACCTAGAGGTTCTTGGGAGTGTTGAATACAACCTATAATCACTTACATAGACATTTGAAACCATTATAGGTTATTTTTATTAATATCTTTCTCATCGAGTCAATGTTCAAGTTTTAGAGAGGGTTAACACTATTTTTGGTGTTAACGATTATTCATAAATCTTAGCCCCTCATACAAAAACCAATGCTTATAACTTTGAGATAAGATCCTTAACCATATACGATGAATATATTATGTTCCCATGTAGATGTTACACGTTCCAATGATTTCTTGAAAGTTATTTTTGGGTTGAAAATCCTTCATTTTATGCACATAAGAGACCTCAAAACACTTTTTTTGCCTTTTCTTGCAAACTTTGACCTCAAAATTGGTAAAAACACTTAAAAAAACATAACACACCTCTATTAATTCTCACTTATTCATAATTTATTTATAAAGTGATCCTGATACTCCATCACCATCTCTCTTTTTGCTCTCTCGACCTTTGACCTAAAAATCACATTAGGCCTTAAAACTGACCTTCAAGACTCTTTTCGTGCACTCACCACCTCAATAACGTGCTCAATAAACCTATCACATAAACAAACATTGGTTTTCATCATTCATATGACTTGACAACATTTCATGGTATCTCATTGGGTCAAGTAGGGTCTAGAATTAGTCTAGTTGCATGCTAGGTTTGTAGGTCTTACCCCTATAGGTTCACCTTGAAACACACCTGAGTTATCTAATGCCTCATATGCATACTAAAACAACTCTATACTACCTATTATCCCTATGTGCATCCATATCATCATCCCACTAAGATTATACCTTCTCATAAGGTCTCTTCATGTAATGACCAATGTCATGACTAGGCCTTTCAATCACTTAAAGTTTGACAACTGACCTTGAAACACTTCTTGATGATTCTACACCTTGATAAAATGCCTTTCTTGCTCCTTAGACATTATCATACATATTTATACACCTCTTCATGCTCATCATGCACATGCTTGTTATGACTAGGCTTCTCAAGATACCTAGTACTCAAAACATGTTTACCTTGACCCGATCATCAAAATTCTTTGTGACAACATTGATAGTCATCAAGTTGACCTAAATCATGACATTAACCTCAAAATAATCATTAGGTTTCCTTCAAATTCTCTCTTAACAAAGATACAATATGTTGCCTTCAAATTCTCTCTTGCCACATGTCTTCTTTATCACATACCACTTCACCATACATCTATACTAGATGTACCTTGACATCAATGACATCAACCTTGACCTTGACATCAATGACATAAACATTAACCTTGACATCAATGAAAACACTTCTCAATATCATCTCAATCAAACAAATGGGTGTGAACACCAGTTACATATGTGGCCCTCTCCACTAATCCATCATCCATGACATCATCAAGAATATACCATGTCAGTACACATAGTATAAAATCAATGGTAGTCTCTCAATACACATCATCACCTAAATATACACATACCCACACAATGCATCAAATACTTAACCAAGTCAATAAGTAACCAAATACACATATTATACAAATATACAATAACAACTTACCATCGATAACCCTAAAGGGCTCCACATCTAGTACATCCTCTACAATAATCCCACCTCTCAAAAATAGAGGTGCCCATCTATCTTGTCTCCACTAGGATATATAGGTGTCAGTAGCTCTTACATCATCCACATCTGGTATATCAATCATTGGATCTTTCTCTTTTAATAGGATTAGGGCTAACTCTGCAATCAATAATCTAGGCCTACTACCTGGCCTCACTGGATCCCAAGAACTCCTCAGCGAAACCACTAGTATTGCGGGCATATCTCAAGTAACACCAAACTATCATGTCACCCATTCATACTATAATATCTCATATACATTGACCCAAAGATCATGCATCCAACAACTCACTTGAACTTATCTTAGTTGAGTATCATCCTTAGGCCATCCCTCATAGCCCCTGTAGGGCCTCTAGATAATGTCTCTGAGTGTCAACTTGTGTAGCCCCTGATGACATTGCATCATGCTCCTCTTGGGCATGCAAGTCATCCCAATCCACCTATCTATAAATGATTGTAAGTGAAACTAATCACCTTATTGAAATAACATCAGTTTACTCACTGTTATATGCTCATATGCCCAATTATGTAATAGTGTGGAAGATTTAATACCTTTTGCACACATCTCCTATGTAAAATGGTAAAATCTTGATATAAGTGGGATAGCATAGTGTGACCCCATGAGTATATGGTATTGTGCTCTTCTATGTCCTATACTATCTCATGCAACTTATATGAGATTGATACCCCACTCCCATCTACAACCATAAATGAAGCCAATAAAATCACTAATAACTTTTACAGCCACAAAACATTTGTTGTGATAATAATATATCATTGTGGCTCCCTACATGATGAGTCCCTACATACATTGAATAAAAATATTTAGCAACTTATTGTATAGTTTTATCACCAGTATCCTCCTTTAATATCAGTCTTTTCCAAATAATAGGTAACCATAGGATCCCATACACATCCTCTAGGGTGACAGTCATCTCCCTAGTAGGTAACCAGAACATGTAGGTATCTGCATCCCACCTCTCACACAGTGCAATCATCAAGTGTTTATCCCAAGGAATTAGGTCTAAGGATACCATGTGACTCAAACCAGTTCTCTCTCCCATGCTCATCTTAGCATCTATTAAGGGTAGACCTCGTAAGGTCTCCATCATCTAGGCACTCTATAACTCTCTCATGTGCACATAAAACTACAAAAATACAACCAAATCTGACATTAACAACATAATATATAAGATCAATAGTCAATAATAGTCAACAAATACTAGTCATTAATAATAATCATCATAAAGTAGGCCTACTAGACATTAGTGTTGCATATAAGACAATAGCGCCATATCTAGGACACTAATGCCATGTCCTAGACACTAACATCAATATTAGGATATAAGTACCACATTTATAAAAATGGCCCTAAACTATTATATTTCCAATAATAATAGTGAAAATGTACTACAAATGATAAATTAGAAAAAAAAGCATGCTCCTTAACAGGGTAACCTCTGCCTCAGCTTGGATAAGTGCCTCCACTGCCTCATACTGGGTCAAAGTCACTCCTCGTCTCCTCAACATACTGTCTGGCTTAGAACAAACAATAACTATCAACTCAAATGATTAAATGAATTTTCAAACTAATAAACTAAGCTATTTAAGTCACATTTATAAAATGCCACCTTACTGAGGTTAACCTTGCGTGCCAATTTCACCAACTAATACCAACTTCTTATAAATGTGATATCTAGATAACTGTAATTTTGATTTGTGAGCCATTTCTTGCATGTGGGACTTGACCTCAATGTACCTCACCCTATATTAGTTAAAACAATATCCTGATCACATTTAACTATATAAAATGACAAAACTAATATTAGCATAATAAACTCAATATAGACCAAACATTTATCCCATTACCAATTTCAACAATCAAGTGCATCATAGTAGATAAAATATTCAAACTTAAAACATCACCCCTGCTAATTAAGACCATCACATCTAGTCATTTCCACTTTTATTTGGACACCCTTACCTTTGTCTCAGTTCTCTCATCAAAGGGGGGGAATACACAGATTAATTCAGATATAAACATATTCAAACACATAGGTCTACTCAAATATAGACATATTTAGACACATAAGTTCACTTAGATACAAATATTTAGAGACATAGGCCTACTCAGATATAGATATTCAGGCACATAGGTTTGACACATATATACAATTTGATATAGATATATAGGTTCACTCATATATATAGCTTGACTTAAATATATAATTTGGTGTAGATATACAAGTTCACTAAGATATATAGTTTGACTTAGATAGACAGGTGACACAAATATATAGTTTGATGTAGATATACAATTCAACTCTAATATACAAGCTCACTTAGATATACAATTTGACTCATATATACAGTTGACATAAATATATAGTTTGATGCAGATGTGTAGTTTGGCTTAGATATATAGTTTGTCTCAGATATTAGATATACAGCTTGACTTAGATATACAGATATTAAGATACACAGTTACATTACTCAGATATTAAGATTGGTGGCATGATCTAGAGCACACATCCTTGATCTTTATTTTTAGACATACAGTTTGACTCATATATATAGATGTTTAGATACATAATTGCATTACTTAGATATCAAGATTGGGGGCATGATGTAGAGCATACATCCTTGATCTCTATTTTTGTATTGTTAGGTTACACTCAGATTGTCATTAGGATGTCACTAGGATGCCACTAGGGTTTCACCAGTTTGGGTCACATAATTTTCTATAGTGGTTAATCCATAACCTTCCATCAGACCCAGTTTACATACTCATATACATTACACACATTAGATTGGGGGAAAGCAAGCCTTATTTCTCCACATATTCAATTCACATACTAAGATTCAGTACACATATCAAAGTGGGGGAAAATAAGACTTGTTTCTCCACATATCTAGTTTACATACTTAGATTTAGTCTAGATATCAAGGTAGGGGTGAAATAGGGTTTTGTTCTTCATGATTCAGTTCACTATTCAAATTTAGTATAGAGGATACTCACATTATGGATTTCTTCTTCACATATTTCACTCCAGTATATGTCCACTTGTCTGAGCAAGAAGTGAGCCAGGTCCAAAACACATTTACACAAGTAAGCATAGGTATGCATTCTTCTTTTTATTTTACTCTAGTACTTTCACTTCATTACATTATTATAATAAAAGGGGGCCAAATGTATACACCCTAATTTGGTTAAGTAACCATAAGTACTATGTCTTTTATTGCTCCTTCACATGAAAATCTTAGTGATGAATATAGTCCTTGTTCATATGGTCATTTTAGGTCTTTTTATTTTTCTTATGTCTTAATTTTCATATTTATTACATCCATAGTGGTCTTGAGTCACCTCCTCCCAGCCACAGGGTCCCTTAGCCTATCTTACCTGGTCTTAACTCTATTTTTAGGCCTTAGGACACTAGCTCCATTATCAGGATAGTAACACCATGTGGTACTAGTGTCTAATTATGGCTCTAGTGGTTGATGATCATTTTCTCCTATGTTTTAGGTCTTAACCCTACCTTGATCCTTATATTATGTTTTATCCTTCTTTTATGACTTGTCAGCTAATGAACAAGGTCTTACATTCAAATGAAACTTCTTTATATATAAAGAGCCTCACAAGGAATTTTACATCTAGCACTTACTATTTTGACACATAATTATAAAAAAAATAGTTAATAGCACCAACTCTATTCTCTACATACTACTCAACTACTACATTTAAACATTGCATGCTTGATTAAAAAAAAAGGCCTAAGCAAAAGTCATTCTATCATACCATGTATGTTGAGTACACACATTCCCTAAGGGAGAACTACATGTGATTTGAGACCTCTAACATTGGGGTTAAGGTAGGTAGTAACCAAGATAATAGGGGTTCTGCTTCACATGATCATAATATCTCACAGCCTAATTTTTTTCTTTATTTTACATTTTATTTGGTTGTTATTTCAAGTGTGTAGGTACTCATTAGGGTTTTGGAAGATATTCAGTGAAAAAGTGACATAGATGAAATTTTGGAAGACACAGAACCACCTACAGGTCCCCCAAAACCTCTCATAGCTTCCTTGAAAGTTCTAGATATATCCTCCAAGAGGGACACTAGTGCCATAATTGGACACTAGCGCCACATGGTACTACTTTTCACATAAGGGTGTTATTATCCAAAGCCATATTTCAACTACAGTCATAGAACAAAAAGTGTTTAACTATTTCTCCAGTCTATTTCATCCTCTTAAGTCATATGCGTACCTATTTTACTCCATATAAGTGATATTTCTCTATATCCTTACTATTCTGGGTAAGGCTTATCAAATCAATTATTTCCTATTTTCATTCCAAGTTATTTTTATACTCAACCATTTAACAACATAGAATTTACATACCCTGAGTCCTAAATAGTTAAAACAAGGACAATAGGGTAGGCAAAGATTCTTCCTACTAGTTAAGCTATATATATCCTAAGCCTATTTTGTGAATTCAATACATTTCTAATATTTTATCCCATGTTTAACTTAATTTTTCTTGGGGTTCTTCTGAATATCTCCTCCCTATGAATCTCTTACTCTATTCAAAAGTTTTTTAATTTATGGGAAGTTTTTGTAATGAATTGTCAGCTTATTATTTATACTTTACTAATACCTTGAAGTCTCTGGTAATGACACCGAAAAATTATGGGTGTCTTCAATCCCTTCATCTAATCAACTCAATTTAGTTGATGTCATATCAAACTAGGAATGATGTCCAATGATAGTCTGTGATAAGGGGACAAAGACTAACAATTTTTTGTTTGAGGGTGGTTTAAGATCACTTAATACTAAATATATAATCTATTTGCGTGTGCTTTTGAAATAAACACTCTTATTGTAATTTAAAACTATGTAATTTGCTTGAAGGAAACACACTTTTTTTAGAATCAAAAGCACACTCTAGTCTAGTTGCATAATTGAATTTACTTGAAATGTAAATTCTTTCAAAAAGAAAAATGATAATAATGTTGTAAACAATAAATTGAATTAAATTCACATATAAATAGAAAGAAATTTTCAGGTTACCAATCCAAACTTATTAACATAAAGATTGAAATATTTGAACAACACATAACATAAAATACTGTAAAAAATCATTCTTCCTTGGTTGAGTGGGTCCTTACTCTTCCTTGGAATAGGATGTAGAGCAACATTTAAATATTCATGAACATCAAATCTCTGTTAACTTCATAAGTGATTTACAATATGGAAATGCTTAATTCACATTTAGTCTAATTCATCTACTCTTCTAATAACCACTACTAACTTTGTTAACTTCCACAATGGATGATAAATTTTTGTTGGAGAGTAACAACTCGATTTTCTAATCACAACAACCTAACAATTTAAATTTCTTATTCTAAAAAATTAACAAATCAATTTGGAACTGATTTGATAACCTTAATAACGTAAAAAATTATTTTAGATCTGATTTATTATTCTACCAAACTAATAAATCAATTTTGTAACTGGTTATTATTCTAGGCTAATAACCAAATAACAAATTTGGTTCTTACAAAAATTTTGATATGTAAGATATTCATAGTAGTTGGATTCTTTATGAATATATTTCATTTTTCATAAATACCTATTTTCATAAATGCATCACTTTCTAAAAATAGATAAAAATTATTTCTTAGGGCTCTTTTCCTTCATGTTTCCATAGTTGCTAAACTATGTATTTACTAATGTTTATTTTTTCAAGTTTCCATAATTTGTAATATTTCTATAAATAAAAAGTCTATGAAACAAGTTCCAAAACATTCCTTCATGCCTCTTTTAACCTACCAAACTTCAAAATCCATTTTTTGCATACTTGGACCCAATTCTATGCAACTCTAGAGCTCGATTGATGTACTCTGAAGTTTGACTATTGAACCTGGAGCTTCACTATTGGACTTTAGAGCTTCACTGTAACACTCATAAATTTTGCATATGAGCTCGGATCAAAATGATTATTTTTTAAAACTTTCCTTTTTTTTAAATAATAATTTTAATATGAAATTAGATTCATGATCTGAGATGTTCTTGATGATTGCTTTTACTATTTTATAGAACCTATCCATTTTGTCCTTACACCTTCATAGTTAAAACATCAAGCAAACTAATATAAAAACACAAGACATGTTTTTGGTTGATACATAAATGTTTGTATGTCTGATATGATCATGTATAAATATTACATTCATATCAATAGAAATTAAATAACCTTAAAGATGATTTACATGAGACTCTAAAGCTATTGAAGATCTTTGGAGCTACATGAAGATTGTTCCTAATTTTGTATTTGAGAAGTTCAAACATTGCTATATTTATTGATGACTCATTTTCACCCGTATGTACAATATTTGACATCTTTTCCCAATAATTTTTAAAAAAATATCAACAATACAGACTGTAATGACTTTTAGAGAATATACTAAATACATATCCTATACTTCATTCTAAAACAAGCACAAGTTATTAAACTAAATTTAAGTCCACTTTTAAAATATGATTTATGCAAAAGAAAATGGTGTCATTTGCTTATATAATGATTCATTTTATGAACTCTTTAAACACCTTAAGAATGATTTTTATGACAAGTCCATGTGGTCATGAGAAATATAAAGTGAAAGTGTGAACATAAAGGGTTCAAATGTCTAAAGATTATTAAATGAAATTAAAGATTCTATAGATCTACAAACCATACAAAAGTTATTAATAATTATGTGACTTTGTGAGTATGATAAAATAAGAAGGTGTCATTTGTATTTTTTGGATTGAACACAATAAAAGGTGAAATGTGACAATGATTTGAAACTCAGTGAAGAAATATTACACATACCTCTCCATGTGGCCATAGTAAGATAAAGGTATTTGAGATTGAGTGGAAATTAAAGTAAAATATAATATTTAATGTGTCTATAATAAACATAAAAATTAATAGTAGACTACATGCACATCGTGATAGTGACACGTGGATGAACAAGATTCTCTATGGGCTCATTATTCACTAAAGCCATAACAACTAAATTTGATACTTGTCACTATTTCACAATAATTTGTAGCATTAAAAGATGAGTAGGATTTAACACATAAAGGCCATTCAAATTCAAAAAAAAATTAAATTCTTAATTAAATTGATATGTAAAAATTCATGCAAATTAATACAGTTCATCGGTGACCCCGTTTTGATTAATTTCACATTGAACATTGAAATTACACATAGATAGCATTATTTGAAGAGAACAAAACAAACATAATCTGAAGTAGGGGAGATGATGAATTGTTAACTATAGTTAAGTTCACAATGATCTTGAGTTTCACATTTGCATTTAAAGAGTAAGTGGCCATGGCTTAACAGAGTTCACAGTGTCACTTTAACTCTTTAGATGACCTTAAGCATAACTTATGGATCTATGGGTTTATTGATTTTGATTTACTTATTGTGACATTCATTACAGTCGCATGGAAAAAGATATGTAATGAATCATACCTTGAGATGTGAACATTTGTCATTTCTTTACTTTATCATGCCCAACTGGATTGAGGCACATGGTCTCTTATGATTGGCTTGCAACAACAGAGTCCATGGAATCACTTTTGTCTTAAATGAGGTTCACAGATGCGTTGAGGTCTAAATTCCACTTTATATTTTTAATATATCTGATTTAATACTTTTCCCTACACTTAAACAATAAACAATCCATGATTACAATATAAATTGATAAATATACACATTTAACTTTAATAAAGTTGTAAATAAATATTAGACAAGTTGCAATCATTTGTAGGATACACGGTCAATAAAGTGACAAATAGTTTTTTGTGCTTTAGAGTTGACATAGATTTATGTGGATCCGTTATGATATTGAGATCTATTTTATTTTTTCACACATACACACTAGCTATAAATAATAAATAATTTTGTAAACAAAATTTGAAAATCAAAGCATAATTTGACATTTAAAATAAAACTTGCAATCACAAAGTGAACATGTGGCAATCACATAAAAGTCAAAAAACTGTCAATAACTTAAATCATATGGCCTAAAGGTATACATTCAGTCATCCAACAAACTCATGAAGTTACAAAAGCCACATAGTCACTTTTAGGTTTGAATTAAAAAGGCCTCAGTGGATCCATAGGAATATGCAATTCAGTTTAATATTGTGAATAGGTATGCGCAAAACAAAATGTGTAAAATTACATGAATGGATTAAAGTGAACCTTTTTAATTAATATTTATAAAAGGGGGTGTCCTATAAACTTAAGTCTTTCCAAATAATTATTGCTTAGCCACTTAAATTTAAACAAAAATTTATAGATTTATCATGTGAACTAAATTGAAAAAGATGAAATTAAGACAGAAGATAAGTTTCCAATAAAATTTGCATCTTGATTTAAGACAAAAGAGGGTCCATGTTTATTTTGAAGAATTAGGGCATGTTAGTCACAACAAAATGGTTTTGTAAATAATATTTGCATTATAATTAAATTTGCACTATGTATATTGTAATTAGAAAAATATGATATATTGATCAATCCAAACTTACTACAAGCCTACCACAAAAAAATTATTTTATTAATAATAATTAAGCATGCCATTTCAAAATTCAAATTACCATCTTCCTTCGATGTATAATGACATTATTGATATTACATCCATAAGCAATATTATTGAATTGACATGGATAAACTATTGAAATAGCTTTTGCTGATATCACCAAGTATATATTGGGTCCTAAACCTTGGCCCTCTAAGTCATGGGACCATAAGAATAAAATTTACCCACATTGCTCAAAAGCTGTCTTTGCAAATGATAAGTCTAATTCCTTAAGTACAACTAAATATTTTTTAGTTCAAAAAATGAGAGAAAATGTCTCCATTGAATTCATTGAATTTTTGCATCATACTTTCATTATTTTCTTTTTTTTTAACATTTTCCTTGCATTGAATGAAATCATACTGTAAACACTATAATTTCATATATTATATATGATTTATTCAATGTTGTATTGCTCTTATTATTATTGTATTATCTTAAATATCCATATCCTAAAGTTTAATTATTTACCATTAGCCACCCGATAATTTGTTTTACAAATTACCTTTTCACCTTCGTAACCACCTAAATCTATTTACAACCTAATAAATATTAGACTTTAAGCCACCTTACCCACATATAACCCCATATTCAAAAAACTCATGCATATAAACCCAAAATTTATTATGGTTGGAACAAACCAATGCAGATAAAATCATCTACTACCAAAAAGGGTGAATCATTGCCGATTCTCCCACGATCAGTGTTGATTCTACCAATCAACATCGATCTATTTATACTCAACCAACCCTTTGGCTCAAGGACCATGAATTTTGAACCTTGAAACACTTCTTAGATTTTTGGAGAATTAAGGAGACCCTTGGCATTACTTTGTCACACCCAATCCACATCTGCCATCACATGCTTGAAGGACCACTTGCACCTATGGGAAGAAATTTGTTCTACCTACAACTTGGTTCAAGGTAAGTATTTGTTCTATTATTTCATTTCTTACTAGTTTCTCTGCTTCTATTTGCTTATCTATCTCTTAAAATACAACCTACATCCCTTTGTTTCCTTTTATTATCCTCCATCACCCTATAAGTATCTATTTTTAATTAAGTGTAGTTTTGAACATAATCGATGCCGATTCATCTGAATTGACACCGATCCTACAGAATCGACACTAATCTATAGGATCAAAATTGATCCACTGCATATATTTTTAAAAACCTGAGCCTTTTAATCCTAGGAAATTTGTCTTCAATCATTTTGATTCTCTATGTTTTTAAACATGGCATTATTATGTAGATGACTCTACCTAGAATTGTGTACAACATCATTAATATTACTGATTTGCCCATTGTATTTGAACCCTTTTTTACCAACTAGTGTGATATAGCCTTTGAGTTAGCACTTTATGCCATTGTTTACTCTCCCTCAATTGAATCCACTTCTGACCAACTTGATGTTAAACAAGAGGATATGAATGCTACTACAGATTATTGGGATGAATAATTTGCTTACATTGATATCTTAAACAAAGATTAAATCATAATAATTATTGTTATCACATCTATATCTTTTGTAATTTCAAGTGTTATTTATCCACTGAATTGTGAAAATAATGAGTTGACATCCACTTGAGCAATTTCATAACTTCCTGAGATTGGTTCCTAACTAGGTAGCTCACACATCTATCTATTAATCCATTTTTGTCCAAGTTGTTTATTTGTGTACAGGTTATTCTTCCAAGCCAAAAATAAGTTCCCTTATTTGCTAGATTCAAGTGGTGCGCAACCATCTTTGATATCTAGGTATCCATCATAAACGCTGTATTTTATTAAGTTTTTAGCAAGTTAATTAAATTAAAAGGAAAAATGAAAAACTACTATAACATTCTGGCATGCCCGGTGGGACCCTTAAGGTCTGATTATTATTATTATAATTCATAGTGAATTTATCCATTCTTCTAATTTTCTCTTGATTGTTATCTTCATTCAAAAGAAAAAAACTAAAATTTTTACTCTTCTTTTAAAAAGTTTTAAAAAAATTGCATCCATTTCTTGCTTTCTTAGGTAATTCATATAGAATAATCTAGGTGGGTTAAATTATCATAACAATCACTTCTCTTCACACACATACCAAACCACCTACACAATCAATTCATTAAACACTGATATAAGGGAACTGACTGGGATTTCATCACCTAGAGATAACCTTCATCCTAGCTATCCTACTTGGATTTCACCACCAAGGGGAGAACCAACTCAGTACACTGACTGAGTATAAACTCTAGTTATTTGATATATACTGGCTAAGCACCTGACACCCTTACACTATGGTGTGTGAAGTGAGGGGGTAGGCCCTAATACCAAACCATCTCTAGATTATCATTCCTTAGTACCTTAACCTTTTTTCTTATCATACTTTTAAGTTAATTTTTTGAAAAATAAAAAATATTAATAGTTACATCTTGTAGCATGTGCACCTTTATTTTTCACTAAAAATGAGACAATCAAAAAGACTATTGTGTGATTTTTGTTTTCTTTTCTTGACTTTTTGATACATGGTTTTGATGTGATAGCAGTTGCTAAAGCAAACTGAACCCCCAAATTCATCCTAGTTCATGGAGAACTCCTGAGTCCTCCTACCTCCCCTCAGTCCATGGGGGGGGGGTATTCCCCAGTATTATACTCAGGGTGATCCTAAATTTTCTACCATATTGGATAGTAATCCAATCATGCTTAACCATTATTTAGCATCTGAGCTATCCACATTCCACTTTCCCCTATACACAGCTTTTTGAGAATGATTTTGGCATGCATCTAGATGAAGGTGAAGGGTTCACTATAGCTATGGTGTCTTCCCACAACAATCCTCCCCTGATAAGTTCCAACATTAACACTATGCAACCTTTAAGCAATCCACCTCTGGTAACATCTAGTGGTCCATCCCCAACTAGTACCCCATCTCAAAGTATCATAGCACCTCAACCTAAGTCTACTCTACCTCTTACCATGACACCTTAGAAATTAGTTATCTCAATCCAAATAACTCTCCCACCCATATAAACTAGTGTACCTTTAAATCCTCAAACTTAGCCTTTGTAACAAGCTCTCATGAGTCAACCTCCTCAATAATATATCCCATTGACCACCTAATACAAAGTTCCCTCGTAAGATCTTGGGTCCACTTATATACCCTTACAAGCCCCATAATATATGGTAGCATCCCAACCAATTATGACTATCTCAGTTGGTTACCCTTTATCCCAACCCTTTTCCACTTCATTTCCTACCTGTTAACATCTATAATAGAATGTCTTTAGGGGTATTCATCAATACAATACCCATCCAAAAGTCATGAATATCCTTATGAATAGGATGGCCAATTTGTAAGCCTCTACCTCTAGGCAAAAAAATATGCTCACTTATGAGCAAACTTGTAACAAACCTATTAACCCAATTATCCCCATTAGACCATACCCTTTGCAGTGGGAGCTTTCAAAATTCATAAATTTTCAAAATAAGGAGGATCCTTAGCAACACCTTCGAGCATTCAGACACGCTTGCTATCTTATAGCTCATGATGATGCTCTTCTTCTTATAACCTTTCCCATGTTGCTAGCTAGACCAACCTTAGACTGGTATAGTTTGATTCCTTAGCATTCTTTATTTTCTTTTGGGTAGCTAGCCCAAATATTTTTAGAGCACTTCTCTATCAACATCATAATAAAAATGACTATCATGGATATGTGTGCCATTAGACAATTTGATGATGAATATATCACTGATTTTATGGCAAGATAGAAGAGTCTCATAAATCAACTCACCTTTTCCCTTATACAACCCAAACTAATTGGATTATTTGTGAGATCATGTGCTAAACATATCTCATCAATGTTACGGGTGCAATCCTTCAAAACTTTTAATGAGGCCTTTTCAATGGCCCATAAACTAAAAATTAGAGCTTTGGAAGAAGGGAAAGCAAAATTATATAGTAAAAACTTCAAACTTGATCCCTCTAAAAGGACTAACAATAATAAAACCAAAGGAGCTGCTAATTTCATAGTCTTAAAATCAGCACCACCATAAACAAAAATCCAATCTAAGCCATATACCTCTCAGTCATAATCTCAAAAACCATTAACACATTTTCCTCTATGACAATACACACCTTTAGGATAATATTACACATCTGTCTTAGATAAGCTTTTAAAGAATCTATCATAGAACTTCCTCGGGTTAGACCTCTCGATGAATCTTGCCCTAAACCTAGCTGGTTCAAGGAAAATGACTTTTGTAATTACCATCGTGTAATTGGTCATGACATGAATAGGTATAATTATTTTAAGGGTTTAATACAAAACCTTATTGATTAAGGGGAGTTACAATTAGATAATCCTAATACTCCCCCTAATCAGTTTATAAACATTTTTAGGCAACCATTCCCTAACCATGTTTCCACATCTAATTCCCTATAGGCTAATTCATGATCTACTTTAGACCATGAAACCCATGTAATCAATACGATCCATGGTCAACTTCTGATTAAAGAGGTTGGTAGTACTTATATCCATGATCTCCTTATAGGAGATGCTTTTGAACCATCTAAATTAAGTGAAAATATCCCAGAAACCCACTCAAGTTTTCTAGATCTAATTATTTGGGATCCACTTGAGGAAATAGTAATTGAATACATTCAAGATGATCAACTAGAAATAAAGAAGGAAGGAGCTATCAAAGAAAAGGCTTGTTCAGACATTCCACAATATACACATACCATTACTTGTGTCATCTCAATACCTGTGTCTAGCATTCCCATCCCCTATAACTTACTACCCTGAGGAAACTATTGCGTTACTTCAAAAAAACCCAAGAATAATTCCCCTCATAACTCAAGAAGAGATAAATCTTAGAAAAATTAAGGGGAATGCTATAGGTATCAGAAACAAAAACCTCGAGGCCTCATGAGGAAAATATTTACAACATCCTCTCATTAGGATTGAAATCCCTCAAGAGGATATCCTTGCTACCCCCAATTAGATTTAGAAAGGGAAGTCACCTCTACCACCTATCTGAATAGAGGCATCTATATTAAGACCCCATCCTTAGGCAAGACTAAAAGCCACCATGATAGAATCCTCTACTAAAGAGCATGTACCATCATAAAGGGATATTCCCTCTGTGATAATGCTAATACATAACCCTTTAAACCCCTACTATCCATAACATTTAGGTGTAAGGGATTATCCTAAGCATAAAGTGCTTGTTGTAGGGAATATTCAAATAACTAGTTCAAAAGATCAAGGTTCGAAGTCAAATGCAACTTCCCTATTAGTGCCTCAGAAGATCAAAAAACCTAGTCTGGATCTAATGAAGGGGTCTTATTATAATATCTAAGATCAACTTCTCCAAACCTCCCTTATCAGTCTACCACCCATAAAACTTGTTAACCCTCATATTTAGAGACCAATATGGTATCAAGAAAATAGGAAATGTGCATATCATCGAATAGCAGGACATGACATAAATTTTTTTAACACACTAAAATCTATGGTCTAAAAATTATTAGAAGAAGATGATCTTTTAATGGAACAGTTAGATCATGTTTATCCCCATAGTCAAACTACTAGGACCACATCCACCTCAAGAATTAGTATATTACCAACAATATCAAAATAGGCTGTAAAAGAAGATAAAATCTCTAATAAAGCTCAATATCAAGCCCTCCTAAACCCTCTAGATGTGGACAAGTATGAAAACATGTCAAATATACCATTATTTCAAATAGACATTATTCACATAGCTACGTGATCCCAGACCCAGGGTCATAAGATCCACAATCATGATAAAGCTAAAGTAACCATTATAAAAGCTCATACCACAAATAATATTATAACACCCACTCCAAAACCTAAAATTTATATTTTAGGAAAAGTAAAAAATAATAATGTTTCAAAATTAATACAAATATCTATTCTGAAGTAGCTTCATCAGCTCTCAATCAAGATGTCTTTATATGAACTTGTCTAAAACTCCTTGCAGCATTGCAAGGCTATGATAGAAGCCTTGCAAGCCACTGAGATACAAGCTGATGAACCCCAGCTCTATCAGCTTTCATTGCATCATTTCAGAAGTCATTATCCATAACATTCCATGATTCATAAATATCATCATTGTAGCCTAATGACCAAGATCCCCCACTATTTATCACTGCCCAAATTGATCAAACTCAAATCAAATAAGTAATGATTGATAATGGTGCCAGTATAAATATCATCTCCTCTTATGCGTTTAAATAACTACAATTACTAGAAACTATTGTAGAACAATCTCCAACCATTTTATGAGCATTTAACAATACTATGACCCCTGTGTTATGAATGGTTTTCCTTCCCATCCAAGTAGGCATACACACTCTACCTGAATTATTTTATGTAATAGAAGGAGAGTTTCAATACAACATCATGTTAGGACATCCCTGGATATGCACTATACATTGCATCCCCTCCACCTTACACTGATGAATTAAATTTTAACACAAGGGTAAGATCCATAATGTCCAAACTGATCCCCATCTATTTGAAACTTACAACCTTACCTTTCAACCAAATGACATTTTAATTCCATTACAAAAATGGCCCCATCATCATCTAATGAGGCATCATCTAGTACAGTAATCCTTGCATCAAGGATTGGTAAGAATCTATTGATTCTATGTTTTAGCAACTATTGATTGGAGATTATCAATTCCTAATGCTCAACACTCTCCTCACTCCCCAAAAATATGGATGACTAGACAAACATCATGTATATTGTCCTAATCTAATAGAGATTATTCCCTTTGGTCCACCTTTCCTCTATATTCATTTGATTTATGGGGCAATCAATCAACCTTCTTTAGGTCTTGGTGACCAAACCCATGCTAAACCTTTCACCTCAAACTTTTCATTCCTAAGTAAACCCCATTTTGTAAAAATATACCTATAATGATATGCTTGGAAGGGTTTTGGCATAAGACATTACAAACAAGGCCCAAAAGAGGTTATGTTACAAGATTTAAACCATGAAAAACATGTTCTCAATTTTAATAAAAATCCTAAAACTACCCTAAAAGTTACTCTTTTTCCTATCCTTGAAGAGGACACATCATCCTCACCTTCCAACACCCCTTCTATGATAGATGATGTTGTATCCATTCCCCCGCAAAAAAATTTTAGTCAATGTCATCACTATAGAACCTCTCATATATCGCCATGATGGGGAGGTCAAAACCATTCCTCTATTCTACCCAAACATGATAGGGCAAGATTGTCCCATCATCATCATTCTTCAGTGCCAAGATGATTAGTCAATTTTAACTCATTTAGGTGTAGAGAACTCCCATCTACATAAATCCCTTCTATCTAAAATATCTTGTCTATTAAATGAGGCTACCATTGACATTAACATAGGATCTCATGAGACTTCATGAATTGTTAAGGTCATTAAATCTTTAGATCCTCAAGAGCACTTTGATTTCACTACGTTTTTGATAGATCATAGTGAAGCATTTGCTTGGTCATATAGTGACGTGCCTGGTATCAACCCTACTATTATCATCCATAAAATTTTCACTTTCCCTGATGCCAACCCTATAAAGAAAAAGCTTTAAAAGATGCACCATTACATTGTACTCTTAGTCAAGGAAGAGTTTTAGCATCTCTTATCCATAAACTTTATCTAGCCTATCAATTACCCTCAATGGGTATCTAATATCATCCCTATTACAAAACCCATAAGGGGATTATGCCTTTGTACTAACTTTCATGACCTTAATCTCACTTGTCCTAAGGATGATTACCCTCTCCCTAACATTAAAAAATTAGTAGACTTAACAACTGGTCATGAAATGTTGTCACTTATGGATAGTTTCTATGGATATAATTAGATCCTTATCACACTAGAAGATCAACATAAGACTTCATTTATTACTCCCTGGTGGACCTTATGCTATCGAGTTATGCTTTTCAGCCTAAAGAATGCAAGAGACACCTATCAAAGATCCATGCCTTATATCTTCCATGATATAATCCATAAAATTATTAAGGATTATGTGGATGGTCTCCTCAATAAGTCAAAACTGTGAAAAGACCATCTTTTTGTCCTGAAAGTAATCTTCGCTTGCTTAATATAGTTTTATGTCTGTCTAAATTCCAAGAAATGCATTTTTTGGAGTTTTGACATGTAAGATTTTAGGCTTTATTATCTCTATTCGAGGGATAGAATTTGAACCCACTAAGATCAAATCCATTTTAGAAATACCATCCCATCTAATCTTAAGTAACTCCATAGTTTACAATGTAAATTGTAGTCCATTCATCATTTTATCTCCCAACTATTTGCTTGATGTCAACCATTCCATTATCTCCTAAGGAAAGATATCCATTTTAATTGGGACTCTATTTGTTAGGAGACCTTAAATGATCTTAACATCTACCTTCTCTCACCACCAATTATCATTCATTTGAAGGAAGGGAAACCTTTCTTCTTGTATATTTCAGCCACAAACCATGCCCTACGAGCCATGTTTGCCCATCGTGAGGAGCATCACAAAGAACAAGTAGTTTATTACATAAGTCATACACTTGTTGAATACGAGACACACTATTCTCACATAAAGAAGTTATGCCTGACTCTAGTCTTTGTAGCGTCTAAGCTCCACCATTACCTACTCAATCACAAAACTTATGTGATCACAAACACTGATCCCCTAAAGTTTATGCATTCAAATCCTTATCAGAATCAATGAATGGCCAAATGGCTCATGATTTTGGCTATATTTGATCTTGAGTTTATCCATTAAAAATTAGTTAAAGGTTAGATCATTGTGGATTAGCTTGCTGAGGCACCTCTTATTGATAGTCAACCAGTTAATTACAAATTTTTAGATGAATCCATAGCCTCCACATCTTAAGTAGATCCACAATATCAAATGACTCTATTATTTGATGGATCCAAATGTGAGCATGATGGGGGAGCTAGATTTATCCTAATCCTTCCTGGGGGGACACCTATACCTTTATCTATTAAGCTTGATTTTGACTGCACTAATAATATGGTAGAATATGAGGTTTTGATCATAGGTCTCCAGACTGCTTTAGCTTTAGGTATTGAAACACTTAATATCTATGGTGATTACCAACTTGTGGTCAATCAATTCAAGGGCATATATCAATGTAATAATGACACCCTTCCAAAATATAAAACCTTTTTTGATCAATTACTAACTACTTTCGAGCATTATGCTATCCAAGCCACTCCTCAATCAATTGACAAGTTTGCAGATACCATGGCTTTTTTGGCCTCATTTATCCCATCTTCGTCTCAAGAGTCTAAGTTGTTTGTCCTCATCCATAAGGTTAATCAACCTTATTTTACCAAAACTGATCTTCCTTCCATCCACAGTGTTAGGAGGGGTGGAGGTAAATCCAAAAACAAACACACATGTTCTAATTCCACCCGTTAGGATCTTGATCCTCAGAAAGAGCACAGTATGATTACCAAATATAAGCAATTGAATATGCGAAAATAACCAGAAACACAAGTAACTAGAATTCACCAATAGCACAGAATATGAGAGACAATACACTATCTTGTATTAACACTATACAGAAAAGAATACATCAAAGAGCCGCCACACTCTTTCACCTTACAGAGATTCGCCACACCTCAAGTGTACAGTAATTCTTCTCACACACACTCTCCTACACAAAAAATGGTCCCAACAACCAACTCACACACAGAATTGGTGTTCACCTCACCAACCAGTCAGTAATAACCCTGCCGGTACACTAAGCACTCTATAGCACTTCAAGCTGATCTCTCATGAACCTGCAACCTACAATTCAAAGACCAAACTTACATGTAGATCCCCAATGAGCTTGCAACAACCCACAACTCACAGATCTTACAACTAGAAGGAACTCTTCCTTTCTATCTCATACGTTAACAATACATGCCAATGGGTCTATAAATAGATCCCTAACTCAAACAATAACTTAGACTCTTAATTTAGACAATTATCCTCACAGCCCAAGACTCTAACTGGTCTCAACATGCAAACTCTTCATTCACTTAACTAACTGTCTGTGAAACGAGCAGTTCTGGAACACACAGGTGACCGACGTTGGTCCCTGCTTGTCTGGTTCTGTCGACGTCGGCCGACATCCTGCCGTCGCCGGTGGCCTTCTGCACTGGTCTCTGCCGACATCGGTCCTACTGCCGACGCCGGTGCTCCTAGATCTCAGCAACCATTGTTCCTTCAATTTGCAAAGGGTTGAAGCTTTTAGCTCCACAACCTAACAATCTCCCACTTGGAGATAAACAGCTGCAACCTGTACCTGTACCTGTACACCGTCTAGTTTGTTCCCTTGGCTTTGTATCCCTCCTCAAGATCACTCTTGAAGACCAACCACCACAAAATTCGTGCTGCAAAATCTGTCATCCAAATTACCTGCCACATCCGCATCTACAACCATGTAGAAAAAGAACTTGACCCTGCATAGCATGTGCACCTACTGCTGGTCCCACTGAACTGCCCTTCAGTATTACTCTCTCGGATTGACTCCAAACTTGTGATAACTCCCACTGCTTGGGAAAACTCAGGTTTAGTACATACCATGCACTCAACCTCATTATGTGAATCAAGACACCTGTTCTATGAACTGTCTAACCATCGACGTGCTAACCGGTTTCACACAATCATCCTGAAACAAAGTCAACAAGACCTCCATGTCTCTAGAACACACTCATGCCAAAGAATCTTACTACTCCCAGATTCTCCATGACATACACCTGAACTAGCTTTACCTTTAGTTCAGCAATACCTGTATATGTAACCCTACAACAAGCACATCATACAAAAAATAGGATAATGTAGCTAATATTATCCAACCTGGTAAAGAGAAACACAATGATCAAACCTCCATTGCCCTGCAGCTAATACAAGATCATATACCCTGATCTTCTATCTCACGTATCCATTTCCGCTCTTCTTCATCCTTAACATCCATTCGTCTCTCAGTGCTTACTTCCAGCTGGCAACTCTACCCAAAACACCTGTTTGGTTCTCCTCCAAGGAATCACATCCTCATCCATGCCAAGCTCCCACTGTTTCCTGGATCTACCTGTTCTGCTTCTTCAACAACTTCCTGGTTCTATACCATAACTGAGCAACAAGTAGTGTAAAGAAGGGAAATGATGAATTTAAGAACTTACTTACACCTTCAGTCCTTCATATGGGCGCTTGAGACTCCATGACAACTAGCTGTCCACCCAAAATTCGTCTCAGTGACCGATGCCGGTCACATCTCAATCTACAGCCGACCGATGTCGGTTCCTTACGACTGCCTCCTTTCTGACGTCAGTTTCCCTTGGCCGACGCTGGTCTCTGTCTGCCCCGAGTCACCGACGTCGGGCTGCACATAGCCGACGTCGGTCCCTGTCTGGACACCGATGCCAATTTTCCTGCCGACGTCGGTCTCTGTGTTTTTCTTGTGAGACCTGACTTTTTCTCGCGAGCTCCTTTTGGATCAAACCCTTGTCCAAATCACCCTTGCTCTGCTCAGAATTCCTCTGCATCTTGTGCTGAACTCTGTCCGTCACTTTCTCCTTGAAAACCAAGGCTTTCCTGTTCTTGTCACTTACATCGGATTCCTCAAGAAACCTCACCTTCTTCTTCTGCATACAGAAACCACGATCCATGCCTTCCAAATATGAAAGCATACTCTTTGACTCAAGAACCAGCATCTCCTTCTTATCTATGTGACCAAGCCTATTAAGCCACATCTCTGAATCTACAGCTGAAGTAGATAACCCAGAAAGAGAATCAGTAAAACAAGTAGATAGATAAAGCGTACCTACTTTCTTACCTCTAGCTACAACAAGTGTACCCTTGGTAACCTTCCAAGAGTCCACTGTGAGAGTTACTGTGCAACCCTCATCACCCAAACTTCTAACAGAAATCAAATTCCGCTTCAGAACTGGGACATGCATGACCTCCTTTAACACCCATGTGTCACCTGTCTGCAATTTCAGCTTCACTTTGCCTTTGCCAACAATCTGACAAGGCTTACCATCCCCTACACAAATTTATCCAAAGTCTCCCTAGACATACTCATGAAAAAATTCCCTATGTGGGGATGCATGAAAAGAGGCACTTGAATCTAATACCCAAGATTCTACTTTATCCAAAGAACATACCAGAGCATCCTGTGCAACGTAACCTGCAACATCTGCTTCTTCTCCATGTTCTTCATGCTGATCTTCACCCGATCTACAATCTCTCTTTAAGTGCCCTTGCTTTCCACATTTCCAGCAGGTTATTCTGCCATACTTGGACTTGGATCTCCTGCCTGTTTTTGACCTTGATCTCCCACGCTCTATCTTCTCTCTTGGCCTTCCTCTTCCTTCAACACTCAAAGCATCTCCAGATGATTCACCTGTGCTTTTCCTGTGTATCTCTTCATTCAAGATCACACTCACAACATCATCCACTTTTAAGACTTTTGAAGGAGACACAGTATTAGAAACTGCCATTACCAAACCTTCCCAACTTTCAGGTAATGAACACAAGATTAAGAGATCTCTAATTTCATCATCAAATACAATATTGACGGAACTTAACTGGTTTACCAAACCATGGAAATCACTAAGATGGCTATGAACAGATCCACCTTCCAACATTTGCAAATTAAATAAATGCTTCATAAGAAATACCTTATTAGAAGCTGAGGGTTTTTCATACAAATTTGCCAAAGATTTCATCAACTCCACCGTTGTCTTACACTGTGATAAGCTAGAAATCACAGATGATTCAAGACTCAATCTAATAGATCCCAGAGCCTTCTGATCAAGAACCTCCCATTCTTCATCTTTCATATCCAAGGGTTTGCTAGCAACCCCACCCAACGGTAAGTACAAATCTTTCTGATACAGATAGTCCTCAATCTGCATCCTCCATAATTGGTAGTTCTTGCCATTAAACTTTTCCATTCTTAGTTGACAGTTTTCTGCCATTGCTCAACTCCCACTCAAATAGAAACCCTGTGAGTAACCTGTAATCAAAACACACTACCCAGATCTACACCAATCTGTTAGTATCCCAACCAAAAGCTCTGATACCACTTGTTAGGAGGGGTGGAGGTAAATCCAAGAACAAACACACCTGTTCTAATTCCACCCGTTAGGATCTTGCTCCTCAGAAAGAGCACAGTATGATTACCAAATATAAGCAATTGAATATGCGGAAATAACCAGAAACACAAGTAACTAGAATTCACCAATAGCACAGAATATGAGAGACAATACACTATCTTGTATTAACACTATACAGAAAAGAATACATCAAAGAGCCGCCACACTCTTTCACCTTACAGAGATTCGCCACACCTCAAGTGTACAGTAATTCTTCTCACACACACTCTCCTACACAAAAAATGGTCCCAATAACCAACTCACACACAGAATTGGTGTTCACCTCACCAACCAGTCAGTAATAACCCTGCCGGTACACCAAGCACTCTATAGCACTTCAAGCTGATCTCTCATGAACCTGCAACCTGCAATTCAAAGACCAAACTTACATGTAGATCCCCAATGAGCTTGCAACAACCCGCAACTCACAGATCTTACAACTAGAAGGAACTCTTTCTTTATATCTCATACGTTAACAATACATGCCAATGGGTCTATAAATAGATCCCTAACTCAAACAATAACTTAGACTCTTAATTTAGACAATTATCCTCACAGCCCAAGACTCTAACTGGTCTCAACATGCAAACTCTTCATTCACTTAACTAACTATCCGTGAAACGAGCAGTTCTGGAACACACAGGCGACCGACATCGATCCCTGCTTGTCTGGTTCTGCCGACGTCGGCCGACATCCTGCCGTCGCCGGTGGCCTTCTGCACTGGTCTCTGCCGATGTCGGTCCTGCTGCCGACGCCGGTGCTCCTGGATCTCAGCAACCATTGTTCCTTCAGTTTGCAAAGGGTTGAAGCTTTTAGCTCCACAACCTAACACACAGTGTAGAGGAAAATCTATTAGATCTCTAGTATATGTAAAAAATTTCATTATTTATCAAGGGGGATTATTCCTCTAGATCTATCAAAAAATGGCAAGTGAGATTTCTAGCATTGCATCATGCATTTTGTCATAATAGTGGGTGTTCTCTATAAGCATGGTTTTGATGGTCTCCTTCTTCATTGTCTCCAAAATCATGAAACTACCCTTGCTATCAAATAAGCTCATGACGGGTCATGTAGGGGACATTTTAAATACCACACCATCACAAAGAGAATTTTATTATTGGGCTATTATTGGCCCAATTTAAATTAGGATTGTTATGTATATGTTAAAAAATGCATAAAATTCTAATAGCATGCTAACCTAGCACATGTCCTTAATCAAGCATTACAAGTAGCATAGGACTTTTGGCCATTTTCCTAGTGGGGGCTTGATCTTATAGGTCAAATTAATCTTAAATCTTCCCAACGTCACAGATTTATCATTACCACCATTGAGTATTTTACTAAATGGGTGGAGGTTATTCCTCTTATCTCAACTAAAGCAGACAAGATTATGGAATTCATTATTCAACATAGTATTTATTACTTTGGTGTTCTTAATAAGATCATCACAGATAATGGAAAATATTTAAAAAATAAAAAAGTTTAATAACTCTATGATTATTTTAAAATTAAACTAAGTTTCTCCTCACCTTATTACCCACAAGATAATGGATAGCTGAGGCATCCAATAAAACTCTTATCAAAATCCTAACTAAAGTCATTAATGAAGTAGGAAAAAACTGGCATCTTCATGTCCCCTTTGCCTTATGAGATTATTGAACTAGTATTCAAACCCCTATGGGTGCTACTCCTTTCTCCCTAGTCTATGGTATTGAAGTAGTACTTCCTCTTGAGTTTCAGATTCCTTCCCTTTGCATCTCCCTTAAAGATATCATTTTTGAGGATGACTTCCATTAGGATTGATTGGCCCAACTCGATCTCTTAGATGAGCATCAATCAACTTCCCTTGACCATCTCCATGTATATTAGGAATGAATAAAATGCACCTATAATAAACATTTAAAAGAACATGAATTTAATATTAATGACCTTGTCTTAAAATAAAATCAACATGTCACTAATATGAAAAAAAGCAAACGAGGAAAAGCTGCTCCAAGTTGGATTAGACCATATATTATCACTCATAAATATGGATCTAGGGCATATTGTTTGGCCTCTCTTGATGAAAAATCAGAACGAGAGCCTATTAATGCATTACATTTGTGTCCTTTCCACTATTAATAAGTCTTAATCACCTTGGTCCACCTAGTTTCTTTTCTTTTGGGTTGATTCAATAAAACCATATCCCTTTCATTCTTATACCAAATAATAATATATAGAGACATGTGGTTATCCGGTAGCATTTTCTATTCTAAATCTTGAATATGAAAACCCAACTCTATTCATAGCATGATCTAATTGGAAAGGCTATGCTTATAATGGGAAGGCACCCCAAATCATTATTTCCTGAAATCCCTCCCTATCACTAATTCATTTTGGGAATAAGAGTATTATCTTGTGTAAAAAAGCTTTGGGAAACTATTATAGGATGCCTAAGGCCAATCCATAAGGAATAATAATGCTAGGATCAAAAGAAAAGTAAAGACAAGTATTTATAAAAAAATGTAAAAATAATAGACTGATCCCTCGAAGGATAGCTATAAAATCTACAAAAACATATATATATATATATATATATATATATATGTATATATATATGTATATGTATATATATATGTATATATATATATATGTATATATATATATACATATATATACATATATATATATATATACATATATACATATATATATATATACATATATATATACGTATATATATGTATACATATATATATGTATACATATATATATATATATATACATATATATATATATATGTATATATATATGTGTGTATATATATATATATGTATATATATATATATATATATGTGTGTATATATATATCAAAAGTGCAGACTCTCCTTCGAAGGAAAACTATTTTGAAAAACAACTCTCAAAATATAGACCACTCCTCAAAGGATAGCTATCATACATAAAATATCCCAAAAGAGCTTCCCACATTGATCAACTTTCTTTAATTTAGTAGATTTCATGTATTGATCAGTATACATGGATTGGCACAAAAGGATACTAGGGTCAGCCTTAGTTTTGGATATACAAGGTGAAAACATCTTATTAAAAGAATCCACTTTCTATCAAAATCCTAAATAAAATCCTTAGAAATTTCCATCTCAAACTAATAGATCCTAAGCATAGTCGACCTACGGTTGTTAGGGTATTTATTAATAACCGGTTAGGGATGCACATGATTTTATTTCAAGAGGTTTTCTTGGGTTATGGTATGAGCCAATAATGAACAATAAAACCCTTTATAAATCAAATTGGTACTACTTTATTAATTAAACACATAATTGCCACATATATCCCAATCGAAGCATAAGAACATCCTAATCTAGTAATCCATAATCCATGAGCTAATCAAATCCATAAATCCATAATCCATAATCTAATCAAATCCATAAATCCATAATCTAATCTAATCAAATAATTTAATTCACATCCATAGTATCTTAATCATGATCTATAATAAACATTTTAATATAATAAAATCACATAAATTTAATTCACATCCATAGTAACAAAATCATGATCCATAAACATTTTAATATTCCATAACATTTAAATCCATAATCCATGATCTAATCTACATCCGTAATAATCATAATCCATAAACATTTTAATGTAAATCCATAACATGTAAAAAACCATAATCTATCACATCATCTAATTAGCTAAATCCATAATCACATAATCTAAATACAAGCATACATGATATAATAATCCACAAACACCCATAATCCATAAAAAAACTCATAAAATATGAATATAATAACTCATAATCTGAATCATGTATCTCTATATATAAAAGATCAAAATGTACATCATAAATATCCATATATAAATTCTGTGGCTCCTTATCTAGTATAATAAAAATAATAATGAGCTACTTTGTAAACTAAATTTAGCTCAAATGAATGCTCCTTAGACCTCCACCACCACCTCTGCTTTCATCCCCTCCCCCATCTCCTCCTCTATCTCTATCCCTCCTCTGATCCCTCCCATAAGATACTCTCCCTATACTGATTGACCCTATGTGAGTCTACTTGGAGGATCTACCCTGTGTGGCTAAATGGGTGGCATAACATAGAATCTCTGGATGCATATCTAAAATGATCTGCTCATAATACTGCATCTTGGCTACCATCTCTTGGTATCTATCTATGCTTTACCCTATGCTTGGCCCATCTACCCCTGTAACCATCTCCCCTGATGAGCCTCTATCCACTCATCTCAAGCTATCCCTCTTTGCTTAGTAGTAATCTCAAGCCTCAACTACTAGATCATGGCTCAATTGTAAGGTATCATACTCCATCTATAGTGTATCTAATCTAGTTTTCAAAGCATCTCACTCAATCTACATAGTGTTGAGTGCTCCTTATGTCATGGCCACCTGTACCTATAATAAAATACACTAGGCTCTTAATATATCCCACTCCATAATAATCTCTACAATAGATATCTCCTCCTCCTCTCTTCCCTCTTCCTCTCCCATCTCCACCTCCTTTCCTCTTCCATCCTCCTTAGCATCATGTATCTCCTCATCTACTCCCTCCTATCGAGGTCACACCACCCTCTTCTACCTCATATCCAATTGCCCTACCCATCACACTAAGAATGTTAGAGTACACCTATCATCCTATACATCTAACTTTATTGCCTCCTCCTCCTTGGCTCCTAGCAGAATATCTATAGTATCTGGATCCAAGAGTCCGGGCTCTATCTCATACCATCTATATATATGCGAGGCCCATGGAATATCCTATACTAAACCAAACTATATCTTCACCCACCCAAAATGGAAGTACTCTATGTAATCCATCTGCCATCTTGTGAGCCACCTCTCCCTCCAAATATCTATTAGCTTGGCCTCTAATCCAGGCTAGATCAAAAATCTGATGTAAGGCCTCTAGATAATATCTCCATCCCATATCCCCTTGAGGACCCCTTAATAGTACTCTATGTCCTATGTCACACCATCTGTATAATCTCAAACTAAATCCACCTTTCATTATAGGAAGGCAACATTGTAATCAGTCTCATACCACCATATCCATGGGGTACCAATAGGATGTACCACCCTGATGTGATCATATACCCAACACTGTAAAATCACAATCACATCCAACCCATACCTCCTCTGGGTCCTCCACCCCCACAATTCCTTGCATACTTATGCAAATAATTTTGAGGCCCAGACAAATGTTATCTTATGTTCCAGCATATCAACAACCACACCTATAAGGCTCCATAGGAACCTACCTTCACTTGAGTCTAAGAGATCATAGCATGAGATGGCCATCATCATCATATGTACTCCCCTCCCCTCTATATTGGCCTCATAAAAAGGTTGAAACACAAAACCACATGCTATAAATGTAATATCTATAACATCCCTATCATATATTCATGTCAATGCTACTGTACACCCCCACTTATCCACAACTACAATCATTACTCCCTATACTGGTAGTCATAATATCCTATATATGTCCTCCTTAGTGATGGTCATATCCCCTATGGGTAGCCAAAATGTCCCAGTAGTCACATCCCATCACTCTAATAATATGACCAACAAGCTCGTGTCTTGATGAATACATTAGTAGAAGCACACTCCTCTTAGGCATACGACCTCCAAGTGTGCCTAGTCATCATCACTAAGCTAGTCATGTAGCTACTCTAATATAGGTGACACTCGATCTCAGATTCATAATAATGTCCATGCCTATTACTAAAAACCTCTATAAGCTTTAAATTTCCTAAAACTCTAATTAAATATAACCCTAAACACTCTAATTTAGCCTTTCACTTTCTTTTGTAAATCGACACTGATCCCTTATAGATCAGCACTATTTCAGCTAGATCAATGCTATTTCAACTAGATCAACATCATTTTAGCTAAATTGATGTTGATTCCCCCTAAATCATTATTGATTGATGAGAATTGATACCGATTCTACCCAGTCATATCACCCTAGTGCTAACGTATTTCCCTAGTCCTAAAAATTAAAAAACTCAAAAATTTCAAAAAACTTAAAAACAATAGGACCTACCTCATCTTGGACCCTTGTCGCTCACCTCCATTACACCTCACATCAAAATCATCATCTGATCTTCACTCATCATTCATTTCACATCAATAGCAAATGAGCTCTTTCCATGTCAAATTTTCTTATATACTTGGCTTTAGATCGGTGCTAATTTATTCTAGATTAGCATTGATTTGTTTTGGATCAACATTGATTTACCTATTTTTCACTACTTGCAGTCTTTTTCATACATATAGTCTTATTTCATAGCCTTACCCTAGTACCTTGCCATACCTACCCTATTATTTGTCCTATACCATTTTGGGTTTATGGATTTAACCTGTTGTTGGTCTCAGAACCTATGTAAGGCATTCACTCTTTGGGCATCTCCCTTATGCAGTCTCAAAAACAACTATCTATAAGTAGTGCATACACTGTATAACATACCAGATACTTTGGTCAGCCAAATCCTATCACTTGTTCTCTTATTTAGCCTTCATTTAAGCTGACCTATTTGCAGTTGTGGAATTTTATTATGGGATTTAACTTAGGGCATCTTTGCCTATATTACATTATATCCTGTTAGTGCAAAAACATATACTTCATGTTATGCATTTGTGCTCTTAAATCTTATTTTTTATCTACCCATCCCATCCACTATTCCATTTTTCAAACCTATCACCCACTCCTAATCCTACATTATCTCTTGGTTCGAGGGGGATACATCCTCACATAAACCTGGGGCATTGGACCTCTCTTGATTTTTATCTCATATAACAAATTTCATACAGATCCATCAAAAGGGGAAAATGTAAACACTATATTTTCATATATTATATACAATTTATTCAATATTATAGGACCCTTATTATTATATTATCCTAAATATCCCCATCCTAAAGTTTAATTGTTTACCATTAACCACTTGGTAATTTGTTTTACAATTTACCTGTTCACCTCCCTAACCACCTAAATCTATTTACAACCTAAGGAATCTTAACCTTTTAACCACCTTACCCACGTATAAGCCATATTCAACAAACTCATGAATATAAACCCAAAATTACCCATGATTGAAACAAACTAATGTGGAAAAAATCATGTACTACCAAAAATGGTGAATCATTGCCAATTCTCTTATGATTGGCACCAATTATCTCGATCGGCATTGATTTATTTATACTCAGCCAACCCTTTGGCTCAGGGACCATGAAATCTAAACCTCAAAATGCTACTTGGATTTTTGGATAATTAAGGAGACCCTTAACATTACTCTACCAAAATTCTGCCACACCTAATCCACATCCACCATCACAAGCTTGAAGGACGGCTTGCACCTATGGGATGAAATCCATTCTACCTATAACTTGGTTCAAGGTAAGTATGTGTTCTATTATTTCATTTCCTAATAGTTTATCTACTTTTATCTACTTATCCAACTCTTAGAATACATCCTACATCCCTTTGTTTCCTTTTATTATCCTCAGTCACCTTGTAAGTCTCTATTTTTAATTAAGTGTAGTTTTAAGTAGAATCGATGTTGATTCATTTAAATCGACACCGATGCTATAGAATCAACACTGATCCTATAGGATCAACATCGATCCACTACATACTTTTTAAAAACCTTGAGCCTTTTAATCCTAGGAAATATGTCTTCAATCATTCTGATTCTCTATCTTTTTAAACATGGCATTATTATGTAGATGACTCTACGTATAATTATGCATGACATCATTAAAGGTACCTATTTTCCCATTGTATCCTAACCCTTTTTCACCGACTAGAGTGATATATCCTTTGAGTTATCACTTTGTGCCATTGTTTACTCTCCCTCAATTGAAGCCACTTTTGACCAACTTAATGTTATATAAGAGGATGTGAATGATACTATGGCTTATTAGGATGAATACTTTGCTTACATTGATAGCTTAAACTTCTTGAAATTGGTTCCTAACTAAGCAACTCACCTATATATCTATTAATCCATTTTTGTCCAAGTTATTTATTTATGTGTAGGTTATTCTTCTAAGCCAAAAAGAAGTTCCCTTATTCTCTAGATTCAAGCGGTGCATAACCATCTTTTTATCTCTAGGTATTCATCATAAACCTTAAATTAAATTAATTTTTTAGTAAGTTAATTAAATTAAAATGAAAAATAAAAAACTACTATAACACATACATTAATAAAATAAAAAACATTATAGGTTACATGCATTGAATTGCCACAATAATTATCATATGCAATCATAGATATCAAATTCAGACAATTTTATAGTCACCCTATAGATTTTGGGGTGCCTTGAGCCCATTAGTGAGATCAAAAAGTGATTTTGAGCAACATGATCAAAGTTGTGTCTTGTGAGCCCATAACACATAGTCCTAAGGTCCATAACCTAGTATGTACTTGGTGATATTAACTAAGACTATCATTATAGTCTATCTATATTAATATGATATGATTAATTACAGGCACAAGCATAATCATGGGACCCAGAGAGTGATTGGACCAAGTTGACCTAGGATATAAAATCCTTGATGGATTGGAGCCACATATTATATTATCACATAATACTATTTTATTTATCTTTCATACTTAAATATTATTCTTAATTTATTATAATTCATACCTTTGAGTATATATAAAATATATTCACTTGATCATGTCAAAATATATCATAGGTCACAAGGGTTTTGGGCTAGGTCACTTATTAATATTCAATGGAGTGGTCACCAACCAAATCATTACTAAATACTTAACAGAGTGGCCATAATCACATTTCAACATAATAATGTGTCTATGTGGCCACTAAAGTATCAACTTTATCTTTGAATTCCTTGTAGGCACCATCCTAACTTAATTAAAATTCATTTATCAATGCATTTGAGGACTTGACTAAACATCATGGAGTTTTCACATGATATTAACATTACATTTGAGGTGGATGAAATAGTGGTTCTACCAATTCCCCTTCACTGCTAAGTCACATAAAGTGATCATAAAATTTTATGTGGCCTCTAACAATAATTATAGTACACACAACCACTACTTTAATTACATTTAATAAAGCCTATGTATCCACATTACCCTTGTACTATAAGTGATTATCATAGGAAATAATAATTAACTCCTGATAACTTTCACATATCTCAAACACATTAAGTTGTGGCCTAAAAACCAATGTGTATGCACTTTCATGGAGTAGACTCACTCCAAACATTTTTAAGGCAAGGTTGTGGGTGTGATGCTAGGATTGTGCACCACTTATCCTCATCATAGATTGCTTGTGGCCCACCTATAAGAACTATGTTACTTTAGTCACAATATAATACAAACTTAACCTCGCAGTTCAAGTAACCCACACAAAATATGGCATTGGTATTGACCTCCACCATACAACACTACAAAATAATTAAATGGATTCTAAAATCCATTAATATTTCCATGGCTAAGACTTGGTCAAGTATTTTAATAAGTGGCACTGTGTGTGAGGTAAAAAGGATAGTGGGACTACCCTATCCATATGAATATTGAGTCAATCTATAATGAATACAACATTTTACATGGCCTATGGCATAGTCAATAGATCCATATTGTCCATGTGTAATCATCACATATGAATGGAATCATGGAGTAGATAAAGTCCATGAAGATTTTGATTGAAAGTGAATACTATGTGTGGCAGGATTGTGTACCAAGTGGCACAATAATAGAGGGGTTCTCAAGGAGACTAAAGTAAATTATAAATTCTAATTCAAGGTTACATATAAATTTAATACTATTGATAATATTGGTAATAATTGAGACATTGAAACTTAATCCAAAAGGATTATATTTACATTTAACCTTATTTAATAAGACAACAAGGCCACACATTAAACAAGATGAATAACTCAATACATTTATTTTAATTTTGACACATTTATATACCCTGCATAGGTTAAAGTGAACATGTGGACACATTAATAGATCTCAAAAGTTTAATGAATCCATGTGTAAAGCTATGGCCACCTAAAAATACAAATATCTACTTCATGGTTTTGTTAATCCATGGGCAATAGAAAACCACAAGATGTTTTTATCTTTATTTGCAGCGTTATCAAATTTAAATATGATATACATATGTGTTTATTTATTAATATATGTTGTATTCAAATTTTTTTTATTTGTCATAGGGAAATATAAAGCGTTGTTAAAAATATAAAGTGAATTTAAACAACCCATGTGTCTACAGACCTCATTTAAGCCAAAAACAACTTCATC
The DNA here is from genome assembly GCA_037957365.1 of Torreya grandis. Taxonomy (NCBI): domain Eukaryota; kingdom Viridiplantae; phylum Streptophyta; class Pinopsida; order Cupressales; family Taxaceae; genus Torreya; species Torreya grandis. The sequence goes on from JARHVA010000190.1 coordinate 824,141, forward strand.
ACTTTCTTGTTGTGAAACAATCAAATGCATCCACATGTCTCAATCCCATTGGATGTAACAAAGTGAAAAGTGATAAAGATTCATAGTTCAGATGAGGATGTATTGCATAAACATTTTTCCATGTGGCCATTGCATTACTTAAGGAATGGTGAAAATTTCAAAAAGAATATACAATGAAATCAATAATTTAACAGATCTGCACAAAGCTTAAATTCATTTAAAAATCTAAAACTCTCTATGATTTCCATTAACACATGACCCATAAGAAGCTATCACATGTTTTTTTTTATTGGACGTAGTAAAAGACAAGAAAAAAAATATATATTAGATCTATGAAGGCATACACTGCATGATTATTCCATGTGGTAGAAACCAATGCAAAGAGTAAAGATAAAAGCAAATGGATAAACACATGAGTCTATGTAGTTGAATAAGGCATCCACCAGAAGTAAAATTTTGATTCTATAAGTTGCATTAATTTATGCCTTAGTGATTATGATGCATTGGTAATTGATATCCTTAAATGCAATAAAAACCAAATTTCATGGATATTTGATGTTATTTTAGCATCACCCTGAGTAGATTTAATTCATAGTAGCCAATATTAAATTATGAAGTAAATATTTTTCATAGTGAGGAAAATATTGACTATGATTTGTTAGTAGTGGGAAAGAATTTAAAATTTTAAAATAAAGAGACACACATTAATGAATCTCAAAATTCTAATGCATTTTCATGGAAAGATATGGCCTATTTAAAACACAAAAGCCACTCCATTACTGTGTCACTCTATGACCCCATGGCCTATAAGAAGCTCCCACTTGTTTATGTTTTATTTCGTAAGATTATATAAATTGATAGTTTTTATTAATATATTATATTCATTGTTATGTCTTAATAAAAGGAAGGAATTAAAAATTTGTAAAATAGAAAAACACATATCAACACACTCCTTTAAACATAAAGTACTAAAACTGCATCATGACATTTATTTTTGTTTGGGGTAATAACTCTAAATATGGGTAGAGTTATTGAGTAGAAGAGGAAAAAATAGATAGAAACTTTAAGGTTCCATAAATTAGGAGGGTAGCATAAATGATAAGGTGATAATGTTAAGGAGGGTATCATCTTCTAACTATGGGATCCTCTAGGGGAAACAAATAAAATTAATATTAAAACAAGGGGGTTGGTCCTTAACATGGAACTAATCAACTTGAGAATTAAAAAAAGGTCACTCAATATATTATAAAACTTATGACTTATAAACAACTCATAAAAATTATGTAACGAATCTTTACACCAAAACCTCAAGGCATTAGTGAATTCTACACATTGGGATCATGACATCCCACCACACTTATGAAGCCCAAACTCTAAGTTAGATTTATGACTGTACACCAGGATCCCCTAGATGTATGATCCCCATATGAAAACTACAATTTCAGCATAACCACCCGCTTTGTGACTTGAACTCAAGTGGAGGCTCTGATACCAAATGTAACAAACTATTACACCAGAACCTCGATGCATTAGTTAAATCCACACATCAGTATCATAACATATTCAAAGATTTGAATTAGTTTATGTTTGAAACAAAATATGGAAGATAAAATGGTAAAAGGTCTTTTGGAATCGCTTATTATTTATAATAAGGTTTGTCAACTTATTGATGTTGATAAAGGGATTTCAATGCCCAAAAAAAAAGATAAACAAACTAGTATTTCTAGACACAACTTATAACTAGAAACAATAGATAAACAGATTAATATTTGTAGATATGACTTAGAATTTAATCCACTATGGCCAAATGAAGAACTAAAAGTTTAACCCAATAATTATTAGAACCTTTGAAGATTATACATAAAATAGTTATTTATAATGGAATAGTCATGTTAAATAGTATAGATATGAGCTAACCATTTGTAATGGAGCACAATATAGGCAAAAATTATAAGTCGCCTACTTGATTCCACTAGTTAACTAAATAAAAAAATTAATATTATGACAAACAATAAACTTAATTCTAACTATAGACTAATATTTTTAGCACTAAGTATGGATATATGTTTACTCTCCTTTAGCATTCCTTTCCAAAGTTAAACTAAGTGGGAATTGTTGTAGTATTTTGTGTGAACATACTCAAAGCAATAATATAAGAAGCCATAAAAAAACCAATACCATATATTATTATCATGATGCTATGAATAATAAAAACAAGTAACATGACTTTAAGATAATGAATTTACACTTGTACTTTTATGTAGAAGAATGCATCGTAAAGATAAATAATAGTAATACCATTGAAATAGATTCACTACATACATGTATTTTTATATCATTCATCCCTCTCATTCTCTCTCATGATCTAATTGAAAACATTTGCACAAGTAAAATTGTATATATTTCCTTATGTAAGACAACAATTCCTACTTGTAACCACTCTTTATTTCATTTTATTCAACATATACTAATGGCCAATTAATGACTTTACAGATCATAACATACACTTGAGATTTAACTTCAAAATTATACAATACAATAAATTTACCGTGAAAATACATCTATATTTCCATGTAGAAGAACACATCGTAAAGATAAAAAACTATAATAGATGCTAAAGAAAACTTGAATGCTTCAATTGAGATAGATTCATTGTGTGTAATTTTTTTTATATCATCTATTCCATTGTTTCTCTCATGATCTGATTACAAACTTTTTTAGAAGTAAAATTGTATATATTTCTCTACTAAGTCAACAATAACTACTTGTAACCACTATTTATTTCATTTTATTCAACCTATGCTAATGGCTGATTAATTACTTTACAAATTATAATGTACACTTAAGCTTTAGCTTTGTAATTATAAAATATAATTATCATGAAAATACATTTATATTTACATGTAGAAGAACACATTGTAAATATTAAAAACTATAACATATGCTAGATAAAACTTGAATACTTCCATTGAAATAGATTCATTAAATACATGTCTTTTTATATCATCCATCCCTCTCTTTCCCTCTCATGATCCAATTATAAACTTTTGCACAAGTATATATATATATATTCCTATACTTTGCACACTTTTTCTTTATATTATAACTTGTGAAGCTTTGTTTCATTCATTCTTAAAAATGTAGGCTTGTAAAGATCATTATTTTATAACAAAGTTATTTTTTCAATACTCTTCATGAAACACTTCTACTTATAACTCTCTAACAATACATCCAGACAAAAACTATTTTTTGGCCGCAGGATAATGCCAACTAAAACATACTACTACAATTCTACACATCTCTATCATTTTTTGGCTAATTAAATATACCTATACACTACATCAGTACTGTATTTTTTATCATGGTGCTCTTACATCTTCTCACCACTCTTGCTCCCCCTAAGACACTATTATGAGTCTTTACCTTAATGAGAACCAAGAGACTACCCTTGCTAGTTTTGAATTCATTGTTAAAGTTACTTTGACTATCCTTGCAAGTTTTCAGTGAGATTTCCTTAGCCTCTCACTAATGAGCAATAAAAATGGGTGATACCATACCAACCATTTTGTAAAATAAACAAAACTAGAAAACAGTAAAAACTTAGGACTAAAGTCTTTTACAGGTGATGGAATATTCATCACTAAAGAGAGATTACATCAATTTTGGGTCTCATCCACGCCTCCAACACATCGTCCAATTTTTTATTCCAAATATGGATTATTGATAACATGTTATACATTTATTACATTGGAATTATATCTAGGGAAAATTTTAGCAACTATTTATAGTCAAAAGGTTATAATTAAGTTTTTTCAATTTTGAAAATGTCTAATTCTATGAAAATATACATAGGTCAAATAGCCTCAATTTTATATAATTTCTTATATATGTGTTTCAAATTGCATTATAGATTATACTCAATCCTATTTCGGGACACAGATTCACCAAAGTTACTATGCATGTATGGATTGATTAGCTAGAAAATTATACAAGACATATATTAGTTAGTTTGGAATCATTAGGGGAGTGTGTCTGTGTCTAGACATACAAATATATGTGTAGGTATAGATATATATGTGTGTACACACACATACATACACACATATATCTACACATACATGTATGCGTGTATGTATATATGTGTGTGTGTGTGTGTGTGTGTGTGTGTGTGTGTGTGTGTGTGTGTGTGTGTGTGTGTGTGTGTATATATATATATGATAAAGACCACCTAAGACATAATAAGATTAGATTAATAGAATGTTCTTTGGTGCCACATGTTCTTCCTTCTATATGGTTTTAATAATTAAAAAACTTAATAATACATAATTTTCAAACCTAATTTTATTTTATTTCTAGCATTGAATGTAGTGCAAGTGGAATTAATGCTATGGGGGTCAAGGTTTATATTTTTCCCTATTTTTTAGTGAATTGACACCAACATATTGAGGGCCCCCAAGGCAAAATTTATTTTTGGTCCAACATGTCACTTGAAAGATTAATGTAAGTTGCTCAAATACAAATGTGACAGTTTCTCAAATTTTCATGTCATTTATGCAGGTTATTAGTAGAAGCAAAGGTTTGATAGTCATAATATTAGGATGAGAAGTTAGAAACAAAGGCACAAATAATTTATAAGCTGGTTTCTTTGTGATTGAAAGGGATGGATTTATATTTTTTTAGTTTTAAAGATTGAGAGTAGTTGTTTGTATGCATAGTCATCTATATTGAAATGAATAAATATAATAATAGGTTCCATGAAAAACATTTTTTAAAATATATTTTATCAAAACATTGTGCACATTGGTTTTTTTTTAAATTTTATGTATATCTACAAATATTTTCCTTAAACTCAAAATTTGTGAAATGGGTATTTTCGGGTTAGTCAGAAATATGGTTAAAGTAATCACAAAGCTCTGTTGCATTTATTCATTTTGTTTAAAATAAGTATCTTGCATATTATTATTTCTTAAAATAAATGAGTGTATTCTTGTATAAAAAAAGTATGAGATAAAAACCAACCACATAATATAATTCATTTTGTTCTTTGTACATTGTTTAAAACAAGTATCATGCATGCCATTATTTCTCAAAGAAAATCAATTTCTTGTTTGTTTAAAAGAAGTATGTGGTAAAGACCAACCACATAATATAATTTATTTTGTTCTTTGTGCATGGCATTATTTCTCAGAAGAAATCAATTTTTTATTTGTTGAAAAGAAGTATCTTACATGTCATTATTTCTAAGAGGAAATCAATTACTTGTTTGTTTAAAATAAATATCTTGCATGACATTATTTCTCAGAGGAAATCAATTTCTTGTTTATTTAAAATAAGTATGTGGTAAAACTAAATACCAACCAAATAATGTATTAAACTGAGTAAAAAATTGTGACAAAAAATATGGGTATAGAGTATAAATAATAAACTATGGGGCCATAAGGCAAGACATGAAAAATGAGGATGCCATAACTGAAAAAATATAATTTTTACCTTAAGTTTATTGTGTCATAAGTGGTCCATATATATATATATATATAGTTAATTAAGGTAATACTTATATTTTTTCATTTGTGTTATCATGTGTGTGTGTGTGTGTAGTCTTGCCCTATGGCCCCATAGTTAATTAATTATTTATACTCTATATCCTATTTTTTGTCACAATTTTTGCTATACCCAGTTTAATATATTATTTGGTTGGTCTTTACCACATCTTTTTAACAAACAAGAAACTGATTTCTTCTAAAAAATAATGACATGCAAGATACTTCTATGAAAAGTGAGGATGACATAACATTGAAATTATATTTATTACCTTAATTTTATTGTGTCCTCAATGGTATTGCGCTCTCTCTCTCTCTCTCTCTCTCTATATATATATATATATATATATATATATATATATATATATATACACTTTACATTATATTCAACAAGCTTTCTCAAATTTTGAAACCCTAATGTTCTATATATATATATATATATATATATATATATATATATATTGAACATTAGGGTTTCAAAAATTGAGAAAGCTTGTTGAATATAATGTAAAGTATATAAATGATCAATTTTGATTTAGTGATTTGTATTCATTAAACATTTTCCTAAAATGTTTGAGGAACTTTTGTTCAAAATGAGTATTTGATAATTTGGCATGGTCAAAATTGGAAATATTGGTTTCAGATTTTTGAAGATACAGTTGCATGTTTTTTTAGAAATATATATATGAAACTCATAGGACCATGAATTTTTATGGATTTGAATTTCATGTATTTGATTATGGCCTATTTACCATTTTCTTGAAAGTGGCATGAAAATTGTGAAATAAAAAATGGGGCAAGATCTCAACTCTGATCCCTATAGCTTTAATTCCACTTGCACTACATTCAATGCCATAAATAAAATAAACATTAGATTTGAAAATTATTTATTATTAAATTTTTTAATTATTAAAACCATATAAAATGAAGAGAATGTTTGTTTTACTCAGTTTTATAAATGGTGCCAAAGATTATTCAAAATATTTTCATAGTTTTAAAATTACAAACTTTATAATAAGGTCTACCAAAATGTTTGAAGTGTGAGTTGTGGTCTCTACTCAATCTATACTAAGTACTACACATAATCTTACTGTATACTATACGAAAAGAATTTTGGAGCTTCATGATCATACTATATTTTATTTCTAAATGTTTAAGGTAATAATTGTATTTTGGTTGGTATGGTTTGTTACTTGAAATAAACAAATATTTGAAATGCCAATATGGATGTGGTGAAGACATTTTGGCATACCTTATTATATAGTTTGTAATTTTATAATTATGAATATGTTTTGAATATTCTTTGTCATAGTAGGTTTATTATTTACTCTTTGACAATTATAAAAATCAAGGATGACATAACTGAAAAAAATTCAAAAAAAATTCATAGTTTTAAAATTACAAACTATATAATAAGGTCTGCCAAAATGTCTTAACTATATCCATATTGGCCTTTCAAATATTTTTTAATTTAAATTAAAAAACCCTAAACCCTAAGCCAAAATATAATTATTTTCTTAATTTTATTGTGTCCTAAGTGGTCTTTATCATTCACTCACTCACACACTCACTCACTCACACACACACACACACACACACACACACACACACACACACACACAAATTAAACATTAGGTTTTTGAGAAAGCCTATTAAAGATAATGTAGAGTATATAAATGTTAAATTTTAACATAGTGGTCTATATTCATTAACATTTTGCTAAAAATTTTGAGGAGCTTTTATTCAAAATGAGTATTTAATTATTTGGCATGATCAAAATTGGAAATATTGGTTTCAAAATTTTGAAGATATATATATATATATATATATATATATATATATATATATATATATATATATATATATATATATATATATGAAACTCATATGACCATGAATTTGTATGGAATTGAGTTTCATGCTTTTGATTATGGCATATTTACCATTTTTTTGAAAGTGGCATGAGGATTGTGAAAGAATAATGCATGGTTTTCTTAGGCTAGTAGTTTTTATTTCAGTATAGCTGTAAAGAGGATGAAATGATTAATTTTTATGAAAAATTATGGTTATATAAGTATTAATTTTCATTTTATTTAAAATTTAACAATTTGATTCATTTTATTTTTAAGATCATGAAAATCAAGAAGTATTTGAGCTTAGTCATATAAAATGTTTATTTTAGCATACTTTATTAGATGCTTAGGCTATAATCTAGGTTCAAATGATTCAAGTAAAGATGTTTGGGGTCATGATGAAAATAATGAGTTTACTCCTTCATGGGGTAGCTCTTGAGGTGACAAGTTATTTCATGGTCACAGGACTACTAACACATTTGCTAGACCATTGAATCATGGAACTCATGTTTCTTTGCATATTGATGCCAATGACCCTACCTTTGGAATGTTCTCAACTCTTTACGTGTTAAATTAGGCTAGAATCCAGGTTCAAATGATTCAAGTAAAGATGTTTGGGGTCATGATGAAAATAATGAGTTTACTCCTTCATGGGGTAGCTCTTGAGGTGACAAGTTATTTCATGGTCACAGGGCTACTAACACATTTTATAGACCATTGAATTAGGGAACTCATGTTTCTTTGCATATTGATGCCAATGACCCTACCTTTGGAATGCTCTCAACTCTTTGTGTGTTAAATTAGGCTAGAATCCAGGTTCAAATGATTCAAGTAAAGATGTTTGGGGTCGTGATGAAAATAATGAGTTTACTCCTTCATGGGGTAGCTCTTGAGGTGACAAGTTATTTCATGGTCACAGGGCTACTAACACATTTTCTAGACTATTGAATCAGGGAACTCATGTTTCTTTGCATATTGATGCCAATGACCCTACCTTTGGAATGCTCTCAACTCTTTGCGTGTTAAATTAGGCTAGAATCTAGGTTCAAATGATTCAAGTAAAGATGTTTGGGGTCGTGATGAAAATAATGAGTTTACTCCTTCATGGGGTAGCTCTTGAGGTGATAAGTTATTTCATGGTCACAGGGTTACTAACACATTTACTAGACCATTGAATCAGGGAACTCATGTTTCTTTGCATATTGATGCCAATGACCCTACCTTTGGAATGCTCTCAACTCTTTTCGTGTTAAATATTTAAATTACATCTAAATATAATATGGAGGGGAGCACATTAGAGGAATTATCCTCATAGATGAGACACTCCAAATGATCCCCCTTAACACATGTATGCTACCATTTAGCCTAATGAGCATAATGTTCTATTGCCTGAGCCACCTCAACCTAAAAATATTTTTGAATTAACTACAAAATTACATCCCAATGAAATTATTTCACTTAAAAACACTAATATTCCACCTCTTGATCTTGAAAAACCTACTTCTTTTAGAAGGAAACATACTAGTAGCCCTGCAACATAACATATAGAGGTCAGAATGTTAAAAAAGGTTAAGTTGAAGGTAGATGATTATAAAGGAGCCTCGACATTCTTGATTGAACTTTTCACTATTTCCATGGAGTATACTGAGTACTTGTATGATAAGGGTGCCCATTTGATAAATTTAGTTTTTGATATAGACTTTGGTCAAAACTTAAATTCTTGTGTTGAAATTTTTGTTGATACTTGGTACTTATGAAATAATGTCATTATATTTTTAAGTATAATAATATTATTTTTGGTATTTTTTATAGATACATGGTGTATACATATAATATTTTCAAATTTTTATCAAATACTGACGCTTTACATCTTACAGGAACCCATCAGGACTCAATCTCTTTGAGTGTACACCTTAAAGGGTGCACTAAGAGAGGGGTGGATAGACCATTGGTGCTTTGTAGGATTATTGTCCCTTATTACCACTTATTACCAATCTAACCAGATCCTAAAAACCATTTTCTAAGCTATTACTTCTTATTTTTACCCTCCTTTAGTCATTTACCACTTTCATTTACCTTTTCCTAGCCTAAATCCCCCTTTAGTAGTTTTTAAACTATGTCAGCTAAGTTGACCCTGTATTATTTTGTCATCAGCCCACAGTGCTGACGTAGCTCATTTTTAGCATGGGTTTTTGTCCAAAACATTACTAGGTCGACTGAGTTGACCTTGTTGGCCAAAATTTTTATAAGGGTTTAGGGTTAGAGGTGCCTCTATATAAAAAATCATTTATCATTATTTCAATATATAATCAAGAGTTATTATTTGCTTGCACTTCTTTACAATCTTCTCTTCCACCATTCTACTTGAGGAGTCTTAGCTTGGAGTTTATACTTGGAGAATCTAGTCTTGGATGATTTGACCTTTCTTAGTGATTCTTACAAACCACAATAGCCTCTTGTGAATCCCCCTTTGACGAAGGGAGAGATTGAGTCTTGATAGGTTCATCATTTAGGTAAGTATTCTCTAACTTTGCTCCTCTCTTTAGTAGATATAAGTATCATAGGTATTGTCTTCGAATAATATTACTCTTCTTATTTCAAGTATTAAGGTCTTGCTCATACATAGCTTAATTGAGATTATCCCATGCATGTTTTGATTTTTTACTAACCCCTTATATTGTGCCATAAGATTTGGTGAGCACAAGATTAGATTCACTTTACTTTTTATTAGTTTAGTGAGATATCAAAACATATAGGTTTATTTTGTGATTGTGCCTGACTAAAGGCCTTGAAACCCTCCCTACAATAGTGTATTATGGTAAGAGATCCCCTAATCAAGTCTAGAAGATCCTCATATTGGTCATAATCTTGATTATCTAATGTGTCTCCAATTGGAAGTGTATGGTATGATCTATCTTCTCTGAGTTAGGATTGATTTATAGATATGATGCATTTCTGATTGCATATATTTTGGTGAACTTGATGTGAATATAACCCTTACAGGTTTTATTTCATATTTTTATTTTTATTTATCATTTATTCTTATATATTTACAATAATTAGTCAATAGTGTCAACATAGTTCTAACTTATGTATGGAGGTGTAACACATAATCACATCAATACAACTTTGTTCTATTAGTGTAAGTTTTCTAGACTTCCATTTCAACCTAGTAGTAGTACCCAGTTGACCCTCTATATTTTTAGGCATCCAGTTTACCATACTAGGTCAACCCTATTGATCTAGTATATTTTTCAAGTTTTCAACAAATAAAATTTTCAAAACTAAGTTGACCCAATCGACACAGTTGGAAAAATTTACAAGTATAAATCAGGGTACTTCAACAATAATATTATCTTCCTCTATGTCCTCCAACTCACCAAGGTTACTTTCTATCCATCTTTATCATTTTTATCATTTGTTATAGTTCTATTTTTCATAATTTATGGTCTTTAAAACTAACCTTGTACAATCAACTAGGTTGATTATGTTGATGTAGTTATGTATTATGTGTTCTTTCTATAAAACTAGGTAAACACTGTCAATGTAGTTCATTTTCAAACCCTTGCTTCCACAGTATAGAATTGACACTATCGACTCTATTATATATTCTATGCATACACTATCGACTAAATCAACACTATACTATGTTTCGAAGTTAGAATTAACACTTGTATGCTAGTAATTAGCTCACACTTTTATTTTTTGTTGCTTTCATGCTTAGAATAGATCACATAGTCTAATTAGGTGGTTTTCAATATATCATTTAGTCACACTATTTTATCTTTTATGTACAGACTACCAAATCACAAAATCTTAAAATGCATTTTAATAATTGTCTACCCAAGGCCTACCTACTTAGATTTCATCACCAAAGGGGAAGCTAACTTGGTTTTATGGCCAAGTATAAACATGTGGTTAATGGTATATATTAGTAAAGCACCTGACACCCTTATCATTGTGGGGTATGAAGTGAGGAGGTAGGCCCCAATACTAATCCAATACCATTAATAATATAGATCCCTTTCAATCCAAACATATTTAAACTATCATTCAATTGATTTTTAGTTCCTTACTTATAATCACCTTCCTATCACATCTAAAAATCATATTATAATAATCTAACAACATTTAGGATAACCATTTAATTAGATTTTACTTTCTAAGTTGATTGATTGCTCTCTGTTCAATTTTATGTTGTATTACAAAAACTTGCATTAGCCAATATTGGTGCAAGGTTTTGTACTATGTGATTAAATTGGATCAAACACATTGACCCAATTGATTGTGTGTTTCCTTTCATTTCTTAATTTCAAATTACTTTCAATTTTTTTCCTATTTTAGTACACAGTCATTCCTATCAACACAGTCTCTTATATACTATCTATTTTCCCCTACCTACTGTACTATGTTGACCCTGTCAACTCTGTACAGTTTACAAACCCTATCTTTTGTACTAGGTCAACCCTATTGACTCTATACAAAATTTTAGATCCTTTTTTTGTATTAGGTCAACCCAATCGATTCTATACTTTTTTTTGTATTAGGTCAACCCAATCGACTCTATTCTGTTCATTCCTATCAAATCATCATTAAGTCTCCTATCAAAATCTTCTTTAATAGCTTGGATCTATTTAGATACTATATGGGATGTTAATTTCTCCCTCTTTTCCTCTCAAGAGGACCATCACTCTTGGGGCACCTCTTCCCCTTCCTTATCCATGACCTATAACATGGTGCTAATCACACCTCAAGATGAAGTTGATGGGTCTGATCCTTTCTATACCTACCAGGATACTTATCATCTTCAAAACCTTCAAACTAATATGGGATAAATTGACACAATTTTAATCAATAATCCCACTAATAATCCATCTTCTAATAACCCTCCCCCTAATACCAATTCGAGGAGTGCTCCTACCAATAACAACCCACCTATTGATACAACCCAACTTCTTGCCTAAGTTATCCAACAAATGAACATAATGCAAAAATATAACACCAATAAAATGATGCAACTCCAACATCATTTGACTAATATTTCTAATCAAACTCTGGCTATCCATCCTCAAGCTAATACCAATTACATTCCTCCACCTCTTAGAGATGCCTCAGGCAATGTTATTCTTGAACCCATCATGAATAACAAGATGCTTCAAACTATTCAAAATGAGCCTTTATCTCCCTTAATTGTGTCCATTGAAATTGGTAACATATTTCCAACTATCAAGTATGATGGGACTAAAGACCCAACCTCATTTTTCAAAGTCTTTGGCAACCTTTACAAATAATTAATCTAAACTAATACCTTTACCACAACTAAACTCTTAGTTAAAACTTTTATTGGTGATGTATTAGAATGATACAACAAATTACATCAACATTCTATTTGAATCCTTGAATATTTGGTCAATACTTTAGTTAAAGAGTTTCAACACAATGATCTTCCCAAAAATTGTCTTAGCCACTTCATTAATGCCAAGTAATCTCCCACTGAATCAACTCATGACTTTATCAAAATATGAAAATCATTGGGCCATAAAATCAAGCATAGCATGACTGATGATAACTTATTCAAATTCTTTATCACTGCTTTGACACCTTATTTTTAATACAAGGTTTGAACCTTTGCTCCCCAAACACTTAATGAAGCTCTTGACCAAGCTAAACCTCAATACTTTCTCATGAAGCAATTCAAACCTAATCCAAAACTTCTAAAAAGGATCTTTTCAAACATCTACCAATGATATCACTAGTAATACTCCACAAACCAAACCTGAAGTTACCAAAGCTGACATCCCTTCATCTTCTCACATGCCACTTATTGTGCAACAAATGAAACAACTTTTACCACCCTTTAAACCTTTCACTTATCCTAACAATCCTACTAAGTGGTATGACCCTAATCAATTTTATTAGTTCCATGCCAACATTGGTCATTTCCATGAATCTTATAGAGGGATCACTAAATTTTTTGTCTCGTATATGCTTGGTGATTCCTTTAATCATGATGCCATGATCAACCTTCATCATCAAGAGTACACTGTTGCTTCTACAAAATGACATGTTTCTAAAGATTTTACCTCAAATAACCAAAAATATTTTTCAAATAATTAACCCCATACCAAGGATGTTTGTTCCATTGATGCCAACTATGATCAATATTATAATAATTCCCAATATGTTAACACTACCAAGGTCAACTATCATCACAAGCTAGATCACAAAGATCTTGTTACCAAACCTCAAAAGCCATCCATAGAAGAACAAATTATCAAGGACACTACAACTACTAATCTAGCTTCGAAAGTACACGAGGAACCAATTCCTCTTTCTGAGCCACTAACCACATCCATTCCTTCAAAATCTACTTTACCTCCTAAACCCCATGCTGGTTCTTCTTCAAAATCTCATTGAAACTTTATTGAAGAACTTAACTCTATACCTTGTAAGATTCCACTTATGGAGTTGGTTCATACTTCCCCTTATCATTTCAAATTCCTTATGAAACAAATCCAAGAAATTAAAGATCCATCCTCTATCGATGAAGAACCACCTTCTATCGATGAAGAACCACCTTCTATCAAAACTCAACCTACCAACATAAATATCATTGAAACTATGTGTCCTTCCAAGCCTTCTATTGAATTTATTGAAGAAGACATGATCAATGATGGAATTATTTTTAATGTTGATGATCTACCATGTTTTATTAAAATAGACATTAATATTACCCTTATCCATACATATATAATTGATGAATGCTCTGGTATTAATGTGACATCTTTGTGGCTTGTCCAACAACTTAGATATAACAAGGATCATCTCAAATAAACCGATCTTACTTACTGTGGTTTTGATAAGACTAATCAAAAACCACTTGGTTGCAGTTGGATTCCATTAACCATTAGACCTAAGACCATTCAAAATAATATTATGTTCCTTGATTTACCCTTATCTTATAATATACTCTTTGGTCACCCATGGACTCATAAAATGAGGGCCATAGCTTCTTCCGATAGCCAATGCATTAAATTCTTACATAATGGCAAACAATATAAGCATGAGGCTGATCCCAACCCATGGAGTATTCAACTTCTCAATCCCAAATCTCAGTATCATATTCCTACCATTCCTAAGATCAATAGTGATCCTTTACCTAAGTTTATCAACATCAATCCTGATTTACAAGTCATTCTTGTAGATTCTAATGATGACAGACCTAATGAATTGTAAACTTGCAATACTACCAAGCTACATCTCTACATTTCATAGTGGATTCCTCCTTCTTTATTACCTTGGGACCATACTATTCTTCTTATTGATGAGATTAATGACTTTCCCCTTCATACAATACTCAGGGGCCTTCTTTACTTAAAGATGCCTTCACTTGCAATGATTTTGGATTGGCCAAATTATTTCAAGATCCTCTCATCAAGTCTCTACATACATTTAGTAATATTGGGATTTCACCTTCTAAAATTCCCCCTAAATCTAAATCACATACAATTTATCCAATATATAATGATAATTACATAATGGCCTAATCTGAATCTCAATATTTGGATGTCTAATACTATCATAAAACCTTAGCTCAAAACCATGCATTTAAATGGGATATCCATACCATTTATACAACTATTGATTTTGATCCCATAGGTTATGTGCCTCCTACTAATTATTCACTTCTTGATACTCCTTTGGTGGTAGAGCAAATTATGCCTTATGAACCTCTGAAAATTCTTACATCTTCTTTACCACCTATAGATCCAATCATTGCATCTGATCCTTCCCCTATCACCAAAACTAACAACACTCCAATCCCTTTTGATCCATCTACCTCTCCTACTCCCGAGATTACACTAGATGCCAAGGCAACCAATGCCTATCATATACATTCTAAGTATGATTACCATGGTAATAAAATTCTAGATCTTGAAGTAGATGTTGAGTATTATTATCCTCTTCCCACCTTACCTGGTGAAAGCTATTCCTTAAATGCTTCATACCTGAGAACCTCAACTTCCTTGGCAACATCATAAACTTGGAAATTTTAAAACTAAAACCACTTTTTTCAATAACTTTGTCACTAGCATTGATCACAAAGCTAATCCAATCTCTTCTTTACCTAATGCACCATATCACTTCCAAGACAAAAATGCCATGCTTATCAAATAAACCACTCACATTGAGTATGGTACTCCATCCTGCCCTCAACCAATTACAATTTCTCATGAACTCTCACCTACCAAACAAGATAATTTTAGTTTTTTATTTGATAAAAATCATAAGATCTTTGCTTGGTCATATGAGGACATGCTTGGTATTGACCCTAGCATTATGGTGTATAACATTATTACTTATCTTGATGCTAAGCTTGTGCATAAAAAATAAAGGAAATATCCACCCAAAGTTTCCAACTTATGTCACAAGGAAATCATCAAATCACTCGATGCTCAATTTATCAAAATAGTGGAATATTTTGAATGGGTTTCTAATATTATTCCCATTTAGAAAAAGGTAACTATGGTCATTCACATTTGTATTGATTTCTACAATCTTAACCTCACTTAGGACAATTTCCCTTTACCTTCAGTAGATGCCATCATTGATTCCATGAATGGTTATGAAATGTTATCTCTTATGGATGGCTTCTCAGGATATAATCATATTCACATTGCCCCTAAGGACAAACATAAGACCACTTTCACCATAGAATGAGGCACCTATTGTTACATCAAAATACCCTTTGGCTTAAAAAATGATGGAACCACTTACCAATAAGTAATGACTCATATATTTCATGATATTATCCATAAATTTTTTAAAACCTATATGGGTGATCTCATTACTAAATCCAAAAGTCATAAAACTCATCTTTCAGATCTTGCTATCATCTTTGATCACCTCCTTAGATATTAAGTTAGACTAAATCCTTAAAAATGTGTCTTTGGTGTCACATCTAGAAAATTGTTAGGATTCCTAGTCTTTCTCTACAACATCGATGTTGAGTCCGCTAAGATTAGTGTTATCATCAACATGCCCATTCCTTGATCCATTCTTGACATTCATACTTAGGAAAACTTGGGATAATTAGATGATTCATCCCCAAAAAGGCATACTATATCCACTCTGTCAATTCTCTTCTTAAGAAAGGTAATGCCTTAAAATGGATGAACGCTTGTCAAAAAGCCTTTGATAACATGAAAGAGTCATTAATTCACCTTCCTACCCTTCATCCTCCTTTCAATGATCGAACGTTGATCTTATATACTTCTTCCACACCTATATCAGTTGGGGAAATGCTTGCCCAACAAGATGATAATAGAAGAGAGTATGACATTTATTATATTAGCCAAGGCCTCATCAATAATGAGAAGCATTATACCAAAGTCAAATGAGATTGCCTTGCCATCTATTTTTTAGCTAAAAAGATTCGCCACTACATGCTATACTAGACCACTTATGTCATCATTAATTTAGACCCCCTTCATCACTTATTCTCCAAAGCCTTTCTTTCTAGAGATAGAATTGGCAAATGGATGGTCCTCCTCATGGAATTTATCTCCACATCATAACTCAAAAAGATGTTAAAGGACAAGTTATAACTGATCAAATTACCATACTTCTTATGCCAACTATCACTCACCTTCAAGATAGTCTCCTAGATGACAATATTCTCTATATTAAAGGTCTTAATCAAGCTATCTCTCTTAAAGATTACTTTCATAACTTTACCGTTGATCTTGAAACTAGTAATCTTGATGAATCCACTATTCCCCTCGATACTAATAAACCTAAATAAGTTATCCAAGAACTTATTGAAATTAATGTTGACTTTTATGAGGATACATAGATACTTCACTTTGATGGTGTTAAATGCCTTCAAGGAGATGGGGTAGGTTGCATTCTGACAAGTCCTCTTGGCCAAATCATTCCTTTAGCCTTCTGCCTAACATTTGATGTCACCAACAAAATGATTGAGTACGAATCCCTCATCTTAGGCATGAGAGCTACTCTTAATATATACGTTTAATACTTGCATGCCTTAGGTGACTCTCAACTTATTTTCTACCAAGTCAATGGTGATTACCAATACAAAAGTAAAAATATCATTACCTATCATAAAATTACAACTATTCTTGGTACAGATTTCATATCTTTCACTATTAAACCTATCCCTCAAGATAAAAAATCTATTGTTGATTCCCTCACTTCTTTAGCATCTCTCTTTCATCCCCACCAAGTTCTTTCCATTCCTACTTTTCTTATATAAATAAGAAAATATCCATCCTCAACTTAACCACCAGATTTGATTATCTACCACATCGAGGATGTTACCATTTGATAAAGCCCATGGTACAAAGACATTATTCAATTCTTGGAACATCAAACTTATCTTCTTAACTTAGACTCTCATGAAAAGACATGTATTCATAAACAAGATGTTAGGTTATGGAGCTAAAAGCTTCACTGATGCAAACATGGAGGAGGTTGTTGAGTTGCAGAGTAACCGACGTCGGTCAGGCCAACCGACGTCGATCATATCTAGTGTGCAGAGCAACCGACATCGGTCATGGATCAGCTAACGTCGATCATCTCCAGACAGATAGGGACTGACGTTAGTCGCCTATGCATTCCAAAACTATTAGTTACACGAATTGTTAGTTGTTGAATGACCAGTTTGCATGTAAAGGCTAATTTTAGTCTTGAGCTGCGTTTCTAATTATTATAATTAGAAAGTCTAATTATTGTTTGCATGGGATCTATTTAAGAGACCCATGGGGCTGTATTGTAAAGTGTGCTAGATAGAGAGAGCAAGGTTGGCTCCTCATAGTGCCACAGTGCCAAGTGTGTATGATCAGGTAGATCTGTGGGAGAGCAAGATCTGGTAGATCCATAGGGGTGCTGAAGGGGAGAATCATAAGGACTTGGTAAGGCAAGGACAAGGTTTCTTCCAGGTATGTAAGATCAGGTTGATTTGCAGGTTGTGCAAGATCAGGTAGGAGATCTACATGGGTAAGTAAGGTCGGTTGATCTGTAGGTGTGTGTGTGTGTGCAAGATCTAGGTTTGCAGGTGTGCAAAACTAGGTTGATCTACAAGTGTACAAGATCAAGGAGATCAGCAACACAATAGGTAGCAAGATCAGGTGAGATCTACTTGGAGTACGTGGTGTACTCAGACTTGGAGTATGTGTGTGTACTCAGTGGTACTGGCAGTATTGATACTGACTGGTTGAAACACCAACTCTATGTTTGAGTTGATTGTGTTTATAATTGAGAGAGAGAGCTCTTGAGGGAGAATTACTGGTATGCCCAAGAGGTGTGGGAAGAGTGTGACATCTTCGTTGTATTTCCTTCTGGATGAGTATTAATACAAGATTGTATTATCTCTCATATTCTCTGCTATTTTTGAATTCTAGTTACTTATTACTTCTAGTTAAATTTCGTGTTTAGTTGCTTATACAAAGGTAATCAATTGTGCTCCTAGATCCTGACAAAGTGGTATCAGAGCCAGGTTGCAGGTTCATCAGAACCTGGTTCGGAGCAAGTTAGTGTTTGATTACAGGTCACTCTCAGGGGTTTCTGATTGAGTGGCAGTAAAGCAATGGCAGAAGAAAGTAAGCTAAGAATGGAGGAACTCAATGGCAAGAATGATCAATTACTGAATTATGGAAAGAAAGAGTAGGTAAAGAAAGATTGTTGGTTGGTAGAAGATCAGCATGAAGGAAATAAATAAGTAGGTATTGTTGCAGGTATTAATGCACGAGATGTTCTTATATGTTCTTTGGATAAAGTAGAATCTTGGGGTTTAGATTTTGTTACCTCTTTCCATGCAACCTGAAATAGAGTATTTTTCCTAATTATGTCCATGGAGACTTTGGAAATATTTATTTAGGGGTTGGTGAGCCTTGTCAATTGTTGGCAAAGGGGAAGTGTGGCTGAAATTGCAGATGGGCAACACATGGGTGTTAAAGCAGGTCATGCAGATCCCAGTCCTGAAGAGGAGTCTAATTTCTATAGGAAAGTTGGGTGATGAGGGATGCACAATAACTCTCACAGTGGAATCTTGGAAAGTTTCCAAGGGTGCACTTGAATTAGCATGTGGTAAGAAAGTAGGTACTCTTTATCTATCTACTTGTATTACTGATTCACCTTCTGTTGCAAAGATGTGGCTTTGTAGGCTTGGTCACATGAGTGAGAAGGGAATAAATGTTCTTAAGTCAAATGGTAAGAGTTTAGATTTGAAGAGCATAGATCGAGATTTTTGTGAGCAGTGTGATGCTACAAGAAAGGATTGGGTTTATTGCAGGAAAAAGAAATTTGATGGTTTTGACAAAGTTAAGAACTAGAAAGCCTTGGTGTTCATGGAGAAGATGATGGATAGAGATCAGCTCAAGGGGCTAAATAATTCTAAGCAGGGTAGTTTGGACAAGGTTATGATTCAAAGTAAGCTCACAAGTAAAAAGTCATCAGTCATAAGAAAACACAGTTACTGACATCAGTCAGGTGGAACTGACGTTGAATAGGCAGGTATCGACATCAGTCATGTGCAGACTGAAGAAGTCGGTGGTGTCAGGTAGGTTGACACCGGAATTGATTAGGGAATTGATGTTAGCAGTCAAGTGGATATCGATGTTGATCAGTGAACTGGCGTTAGCGATCAGGTGGGATCGACATCGGTCGAGTGCAGACTAGGGTCGACCAGAGAATAGATTTTGGGCAGATAACAAGCTGTTAAGGAGTCTCAAATGCCCATGTGGAGGATTGAAAGGGTAAGTAAGCCTCAAATTTGTTATTCACCTTCTTTATACTACCTAAACATGTTGCTCATTGATGGTCAAGAACCAGGAAGTTTTGAAGAGGCAATGCAGGTAGAATCTAGGAAACAGTGGGAGCATTGTTAGATTATGGAGCTAAAAGCTTCACCCGGATGTAAACATGGAGGAGGTTGCTGAGTGTCATAGTCGTCAACATTGGCAAGCCAACCGACGTTAGTCAGAGGTTGACAGAAAGCAACTGACATCAATCAGGAGTCGATCAACGTTGATCACCTCCAGACGGATAGGGACCGACGTCGGTCCCCTGTGTGGTTCCAAAACTACTTGTTCATGAACAGTTTGTTAACGAACTGGTTATTTTCATGTTAAATACTAATTCGAGTCTTGAGCTACTTGTCTAATTATTGTATGCATGGGATCTATATAATAGACCCATGGGGCTGTATTGTAAAGTGTAGAACCAGAAGAGTTCTTCCAATGGTGGAATCACAAGGGTTTTTCCAGGTATGTAAAATTAGGTTGATTTACAAGTTGTTGCAAGATTAGGTAGAGATATACATGTGGTAAGTAAGGTTGGTTGATCTGCAGGTGTGTGTGCGAGGTCAAAGGAGATCTGCGGGGTAGCAAGATCAAAGGTGACAGTAACACATCAAGGAGCAAGATCAGGTGAGATCTACTTGGAGTATGTTGTGTACTTAGTTGTACTAACAGTATTGTACTGACTGGTTGAGGTGAACAATAGCTCTGTGTTTGAGTTGTTTATTGTGACTTGTATTGAGAGAAGATAACTCTTGAGGGAAGATTATTGGTATGCCCACAAAGTGGATGAAAGAGTGTGATCTCTTTATTGTAATTTCCTTCTGGAATGAGTTGAATACAATTGTGTGTTGCCTCTCATATTCTGTGCTATTTTTGATTTCTAGTTGCTTGTTACTTCTAGTTAAATTCCACATTTAGTTGCT
Source organism: Torreya grandis (assembly GCA_037957365.1). Lineage (NCBI taxonomy): Eukaryota > Viridiplantae > Streptophyta > Pinopsida > Cupressales > Taxaceae > Torreya > Torreya grandis. Next base: position 845,278 of record JARHVA010000190.1, read on the forward strand.
TATACAAAGGTAATCAAGTGTGCTCTTAATTCTGACAAGTGGTGTCAGAGCTTTGTGGAACCTAGGTCCTATCAGCATGGCATGAATTCCTTGGAAGAGAACCAAAGAGAGATTTGGTAGAGTTGCTAGCTAGAAAGAAAGCACTGAAAGATGAATGGATTCCTAGGTTAAAGAAAGGAGAGAATGGACACATGAGACAAAGGCCAGATTATATGGTCTTGAGCAGGTTGCAGGACAATGGTGTTTAAGGTTTGACAGGTGGATGACAAAGCATGGCTTTAGTCAATGTTAATGTGACCATTGTGTTTTCTTTACCAGGTTGGATAATGATTGCAACATTATGTTATTACTATATGTAGTGTATATGCTTGTTGCAAGATCACACATGCAGGAGGTTGTTGAGCTAAAGGTAAAGTTAGTTCAGAGGTGTGCCATGAAGGATTTGGGAGGAGCGAAATTCTTTGGCATGAGTTTTTCTAGAGACAGGGGAGATCACAGGTTGATGTTGTCTCAGGATGATTGTGTGAATAAGGTAGTGGAGAGGTTCAAGATGCAGGATGCAGAATCGGTTAGCACACCTATGGATGGACAATTCACAAAACAGTGTCCCCAATCACATGATGAGGTTGAGTACATGTGTACTAGACCTGATATTACCCAAGCAGTGGGAGTTGTCAACGAGTTTGTGGCCAATCTGGGAAAGAAGAACTAGAAATCAGTTTAGTGGATTCTCAAGTATCTAAGAGGGACCAGCAGTATGGATTCATGCTATGCAGGGTCAGGCACTTCTCTACATGGGTATGTAGATTCGGATATGGCAAGTTACTTTGATGATAGGAGTAGCACCACAGGATGTGTGGTGGTTGGTCTTCAAGATTAAACTTGAAGAGGGATACAAGCCAGGAAACAAAATTAGATAATGTACAAGTACAAGTACAGGTGTAGCTATTTATCTCCAAGTGGGAGATTGTTAGGTTGTAGAGCTAAAAGCTTCACTAATGCAAACATGGAGGAGGTTGCTGAGTTGCAAAGTAATTGACATCAGTTAGGCCAACCAATGTCGGTCATATCTCATGTGCAGAGCAATCGACATCGATCATGGATCGGCTGACATTGGTCATCTCTAGATAGACAGGGACTGACGTTAGTCGCATGTGCATTCCAGAATTGTTAGTTACATGAACAGTTAGTTGTTGAACGACCAGTTTGCATGTAAAGGCTAATTTTAGTCTTGAGCTGCATTTCTAATTATTGTAATTGGAAAGTCTAATTATTGTTTGCATGGGATCTATTTAAGAGACCCATGGGGCTATATTGTAAATTGTGCTAGATAGAGAGAGCAAGGTTGGCTCCTCATAGTGCCACAGTGCCAAGTGTGTATGATCAAGTAGATCTGCAGGAGAGCAAGATCTAGTAGAAGATCCACAGGGGTGCTGAAGGGGAGAATCATAAGGACTTGGTAAGGCAAGGACAAGGGTTATTTTAGGTATGTAAGATCAGGTTGATCTGCAGGTTGTGAAAGATCAGGTAGGAGATCTACATGGGTAAGTAAGGTCGGTTGATCTGCAGGTGTGTGTGTGTGTGTGTGTGTGAGATCTAGGTTTGCAGGTGTGCAAAACCAAGTTGATCTACAGGTGTGCAAGATCAAGGAGATCAACAACACAACAGGTAGCAAGATCATGTGAGATCTACTTGGAGTATGTGGTGTACTCAAACTTGGAGTATGTGTGTGTACTCGGTGGTACTGCCAGTATTGATACTGACTGGTTGAAACACCAACTCTGTGTTTGAGTTGATTGTGTTTTTAATTGAGAGAGAGAGCTCTTGAGGGAGAATTACTGGTATGCCCAAGAGGTGTGGGAAGAGTGTGGCATCTTTGTTGTATTTCCTTCTGGATGAGTATTAATACAATATTGTATTGTCTCTCATATTCTGTGCTGTTTCTGAATTTTAGTTACTTATTACTTCTGGTTAAATTTTATGTTTAGTTTATTATAAAAAGGTAATCAATTATGCTCCTAGATCCTGACATCCCATGGTACAAAGACATTATTCAATTCTTGGAACATCAAACTTATCTTCTTAACTTAGACTCTCACGAAAAGACATGTATTCATAAACAAGATTTTAAGTATGTATTTCAATATAAAATAATTTATTATCATAATGTTGAAGGTATCTTTATCTATTGTGTTATGCAAGATGAAGTCCTTCCTCTTCTTAAATAAGCACATGGGGGAATTTGTAGTGGCCACTAAATCAGACATGCTACAGCTTACAGATGCCTATTTATAGGTTATTTTTGGACTAATATTGAAAAGGATGCAATTTAATTCACAAAAAAATGTACTCCTTACCAACTTCATGATGATCTAATTCATTCACCTCTAGATGAGATTCAAAATGTCAAATCTCCTTGGCCATTCTTCATGTGGGGATTAGATCTCATTGGCAAATTACCTCACTCTCAAGATGGACATGTTTTTATCATCACTACTACTGAATATTTTATCAAATGGGTTGAAGCCATGCCCCTTGTTAATGTCACTGGTAACACCATCACCAAATTTATTCCTAATCAAATCATTTTTCACTTTGGTGTTGCCCATACTATCATTTTAGACAATGGTGGTAACTTCAAAAATAAGGATGTTAAATAGCTTTATCCTAAATTCAAGATCAATCACAAATTTTTTACACCTTACCATCTATAATGTAATGGATAAGCTGAGGCTACTAAAAAAATTATCAAAAAAATTCTCCAAAATAAAATCCATGAAACCCACATGGATTGGCACCTTCATCTTTATCCTACTCTTTGGGCCTATCATACTAGCATACGTACTGTCACTAGGGCAATGCTGTTTTCTCTAGTCTATGGTTATGAATAAGTTCTTCTATTAGAAGTTAAGCTTCCCTCTCTCTGTATATCTCTTCATGGTATCATTCCTTATGAAGAAGTACTTGAATCTCACCTTCATTCCCTTGATTTCCTTAATGAACACCATCTTTTTGCCTTACAACATAACCACTAATACAAATATTGTATTGCCAAACAACATAACATACGTGTTAAAATTAACACATTTAATATTGGTGATCTTATCTTTAAATTATATTACACTCATGATAAAGAAGGTAAATATGCCCAAAAATGGTGGGGCTCCTATTTAGTCAAAGATATTCTTGGTCCAAGTACCTACCGCATTCAAACCAATGAAGACCATCTTTTCAAAGAGCACACCAATGCATAATTCATTAAAAATTACTTTGGCTAAACATTTCCTTCTTTTCATGATTTCTATCCACATCTATCTAAATTTTTTTGTAGGTCACTCACATGGGTCTCTCCCTTTGTAGTAGTTTTTTTTTATTACAAACCTTTATTCCTTCCTTTTTGGTCTTTTGGTTTCCCCTTTATTTCATGATTTGCATTGTAAAACCATGGATAAGACGTAGTCTTCCTCATGATGTACCATAGTCTTCTTTATTTTCATACTCTTTTTACACACTTTTTAGCATCCTTTAGATTTCTCTTTTTGTAGTTGCATTGTAAGACCATGGATAGGACCCGACCTTCCTCACAAAATACCATGTTTCTTATCCCATTTATTTTTACATACTTTTTGGCACCTTCGTGGGTTTCTCTTTTATGAGTTGCAGTGTAAGACCATGGATAAGACCTGGCCTTCCTCATAAAATTACTTTCATAGCATTCCTTTTTTAGAATGTGCTTTACAATAGTTATAAGTTTTTAATTTTTGTTTTCAACTTTAGCTTTTGCTTCTTTTGATAGATGGAATTTACATAGCAATCTATGTTAGCATGTTTTCCTCAACTTCCCTCATTTTTATGATAAGAAATCATAATTTACTGTCATTTAATCCCTTTTTTTCCCTTTATCACACTTTTTATGATTTGAAGTAATTCAAATTGTTCCATGTGTCATTCCTCTTGGTTTCATTGTTTTCACTCCACATTAGATAAAATAAGGTTGAAGTCAAGATAGCACTCTTATTTCACCTAGATTTATTAGACTCTTAGACCCCATGATCTCTAAAGTTCTCTCTCTTAGAAACCAATTCCCAAGTATTTAAATGAAAGTCATCTTTATGACCCATGTTTGGTTTTCCAATTCCGTATAAAGGAGGAATAGAAAAAACCATCAAGAATGTTAAAAGCCAAATCATTTGAAACAAAAGAAAATGATATACAAAAGGCAACATATAAATTTTAAAAGTCAAAATCACACCAAAAGATGTGATTCCAAGCACATCTCCTATCTCTAATCAAAGCTCAAACTCCACAATTGACCTCACATAGAGCTGAGATCCATTAGGGTGTAGTAGACAAGTATATTGGAATAGGAGAATTCAACAAACTCTATGGTAATACCTATTTTCTCATGCAAGTACCCAATCTTCGTAATAAACTGATGGTTCTATAAGGGATCATGAGGAAAGAGGAACACATTATGGGAAGGTAGATCCATTTTACTTTTCATGCATATAAACTTCATGGGATGATCTTTATATTTCATTTATTGACCTAAGACTTGTGTGTCTAAGAGAAGTTCTTTAGAGTCCTTAAGGTTGAAAGTCTTCTTATTTTGACAAACCTAATTTGAGTGTCTTGACTTCGATAAAGAGTTCCTCTACCTTGGTTTTTCCTTCATTATCCCATCCACCCATTTCATTTCTCCCCTTGACAGGCAAATTGTGATTTCAAATCTATTTTCCCTCTTCTATAATTCTTTCTTTTTCATCTCTCAAAAACATGATAGAACTACTTTGTTTCAATTTTATTTATCCTTAGAGTGAAACAACATGCTTGAGAAACTATTCATTACTTTCTTTTAACCATAGATTTACATTCTTAGACCAGCTTTTATTTTACCATTTGTCATTTTTGTACTACCCCTTTTGCAGACACCTAAGTCCATTTTTACCTTTCATGCACCTTTTTTTATTGTTGAGTGAGATAAGGATTGTTATTGCTCACTCATCAACGTTGTTTTACCTTTTTATTTTTCATTTGTCCATCTTTATTTAAGTAAGGATTGTTACTTATTTTACATTTGATATTTGATTACCATATTTTTCGACATGTATCCTGAGTTTGACTTGGTGAGTTTGCATTTTTTATTTAAGGTTTACTTGTTTGAGTTTTTTGGTCTTTAATAGCCTTGGATTTTTGGTTACCCAATTTACTCTTGTTTTTGACTTCATCATTTGGTCTAACATAGCACCTGTCACCCCAATTTACCATATTTCCAAGTATGTCCTATCCTCATAGCACAAGTTATCTTGGCTTTCCTATATATAATTTTTTCTCTTTAGTTTGTATTCTTGGGTTTGTCAAAAATAGTCTTTACACCCTCCACAATCGAAAATTACAACACAATAGACAATTATCTAATGATAAGGGTAGGTCAAGGTACGCATCACATTTACTTTTCAACATTTTAATTTTTAGTTATTTCCCTTTTTAGTCATTTAATTTATGTTACTTTTGCTTTAAAATACTATAACTTTTTTTAGCATCAATGTTATGTGTTCTTATGTTATTTCTCAAAGCACCATCCCATATTGCACCTTAGTGAAATGTGATGAGCTTCGAGTGGATCATATGTCTATACATAATATTTTCAAACTTTTATCAAATAATGATGCTTTACATCTTGCAAGAACCCATCGAGACTCAATTTATCTAAGTGCACGCCTTAAAGGGTGTACTGAGAAAGGGGTGGGTAGACCATTGGTGCTTTGCAAGATTATTGTCCCTTATTCCCATTTATTACCAATCTAACCAACTCTTAAAAATGATTCCCTAAGATATTAATCCTTATTTACACCCTCCTCCAATCATTTTCCACTTTCATTTACCTTTTCCTATCCTAAATTCCATTTCAATAATTTTTAAGCTATGTCGACTGAATCGACCATGTATTATTTTGTCATCAACCCACAGTGCTGATGTAGTTCATTTTCAGCATGGGTTATTGTCCAAAACATTACTAGGTCAACTGAGTTGACCCTATTGGCCAAAATTTTTGTAAGGGTTTAGGGTTAGAGGTGCCTATATATACAAGATCATTTCATGATTATTTTAATATGCAATCAAGAGTTATTATTCGCTTGAGCTTATTTATAGTCTGCTCTTTCACCATTCTACTTGAGGAGTCTTAGCTTAGGGTTTCTACTTGAAAAATATAGTCTTGTGGATAAGTCTTAGATGATTTGGCCTTTCTTAGTGACCTTATAAACCACAACAACCTCTTGTGAATCCCCCTTTGGCCAAGGGAGAGATTGAGTCTTAATCAGTTCATCATTCAGGTAAGTATTCTCCAACTTTTATCCTCTCTTTAGTAGATAAAAGTAACATAAATATTAGCTTTGAATAATATTACTCTTTTTATTTCATGTATTAGGGTCTTGCTCATACATATATTAATTTATATTCTTCTATGCATGTTTTGATTATTTACTAACCCCTCATATTATGCCATAAGCTTTGGTGAGCACTATATTAGATTCACTTTACTTGTTATTAGTTTCATGAGATATAAAAACATAAGACTCCCTTAGGTTTATTGTGTGATTGTGCTTGAATGGAGACTTTGGAACCCTCCCTAGCATAGTGTATTATGGTAAAAGATCCCCTAATCAAAGTGGATCCCCATATTGGTCATGTTCATGATTATCTAATGTGTCCCCAATCAAAAGTTTATGGTATGATCTATCTTCTCTGAGTTATGATTGATTTATAGACATGATGCATTTTTGATTGCATACACATGGCAGTATTTTATTTCTTATAAAATATTGTGTTTGAATGGTTTACTCTTTACTGAATAATTATGAAAACACACATAGATTTTAATGTTTTAGTAATTAATTTTATTTTAACATAATAATATTTTAAAGTTGTTTCTACATATTGATCATGTTTTATCCTTGAAAAAATTAGTAAATAAATGTATGTAACATGATCAAAATTCAAGATGAGCTTGAGGGAGAGGTTGAAATTAATTTTTTTTTTGTTATCCTTCATTTCCCAAAATTATGGTTCTCTAGGGCACTTTTTGTGCAGTACATATAGTAAGATCATGTGCAATACTTATAATACATTGAATACAGACCTCTGTAAGTCTTTCAAAAGACTAATCTAAGATATAAAAGGGATATCAATAGATTGATATATAAGAGACTAATATGTAAGTATACATTGAATATATTGAGTCTTTTTCTCTTTTGGTTGCTTTCATTTCATTTTTTTTCCTCTTTTCAGCTATAGAGATATACAAGGGATATCAAGAGATTGATAAAACACTTTGATAGAATCAGAAATCTTTCTTTCAAGATATTTTCTCTTCTATAGTTATTACCATGTTGGATAGGTTAGATTATATTATTTGAAATCTGATCACACACAGATATATATATATATATATATATATATATATATATATATATATATATATATATATATATATATATATGTGAATGTGATAACTGAGATATGAACTATAAAATAAGGTCTATCAAAGTGTCTTAATCATATCCATAATCAATAATGGCCTTTCAAATAATTTTTTATTTCAATTAGCAAACCAAGACAACCAAAATATTATTATTACCTTAAACCAACTATGGGGCCATAGGGCAAGACAACTATAAAAAGTGAGGATGAAAAACAAATATCTTTAAATAAATGATTTTTAGAGAACTTATCATTATATTTATTTATTTCAAGACATACAACTGTGCATGCAAATAACTTATCTCATTCTTCTGTTTGATTAAGAGAACATGTCTATAATAGTTGTAAACTCTATTATAGAGATGCATATGTATTTGAGCATAAGTAAGTTGCTTGAATATATATGTGACAGTTTCTTGATTTTTCTAGTCATTAATGCAAGCTATTAGTAGAAGTGAAGCTATGGTAGTCAAAAAATTGGGATGAAAGGTTGAAAATGAAAGTGAAAACAATTTCTAAGCTAATTTCCTTGTGATTACAAGGTATAGATTTGTGTTTTTTTAATTTTGAAGACTAAGAGCAGTTGTTTGCATGCACAATCGTCTGATTTGAAATAAATAAATATAATGATAATTTTTTAACCATATCCATAATCAATAATGATAGTCCTACCAAAATATATTAACCCTATCCATAATCAATAATGACTTTTCAAATATTTTTATATTTTAATTAACAAACCATGCCAACCAAAATATAATTATTACCTAAGATTATTGTGTCCTAAGTCACAAGTGGTCCATAACACATTATAGAAATGAGTAAAACAAACATGATCTTCCTTATATATGGTTTTAATTAAATAACTAAAACTATAATTATAAACTTATAAGTTGAAATTTTAAGTCTTCAATGCTTAAAAAACTAGGCAACGTTAAAAGAGGTTAATGACATAAATGACTTCACATCCCAAATTCTCAAACCTAATATATATTTTATTTATAGCATTGAATTCAGTGTAAGTGGAATTAAATATATGGGGATCAAGATTGAGATCTTTCCCTATTTTTAGTGAACTGGTGTCGACATATTAAAGGGCCAAGGAAAAAATTAATGTTGGTCCAACACATCACCCATGGGATTAATGAAAGTTGCTCGAATACATATGTGATGATTTTCTCAAAATTTCTAGTCATTTATGTAAGATATTGGTGGAAGTGAAGCTATTGGTCTAATATAAATACTTATAATTTATTACACTATAGATACCTCAAATAAGTTTGGTATAAAATAACAATGAAACACCACGATATACTTATGCATCTCTATAACATAGTTTACAAATATTATAGACATGTTCTCTTAATCGAACATAAATAAAAATACACAAATTACCTCTTAATCATTTATATACTCTGCATTATCTTTAACATGCTTTCTCAAAACTTTGATGAAATAAATCTTAAAAATCAATCACAAAATTTATTGTCCTTCCTCGATCAACCTTGGATTTCATATGCCTAAATTTCAAATTTCAATATGCCAATTTTCTTCATTTTATTCTGGATAATTGTTATTTGAAATCTCTTCAAAAGTTGTTGGACTTGAATCTAGTATTGTAAAATGATAGTGTGTTTGAAGAATTATTAGTCAATACTCTTATTTCAAATGTTGATTGCCAAATTACCAGAGCTCTATTAAATAAAAAATTGAGGACATTGTATCTAGTTATATAAAGGCTCAATCAAGTCTCTAATTTTTGTCAAGCTTGTTTCTTAACTTTGAATTTAAAAATGACAATGCACTAAAAATTCTCTCATCTTCCACTGAGCCCAAAATCATTCTTGGCATAAATTAGCAAAATTAAAATATTCTGAGATACCATCACATAGTATTTCACTCAAACTTAAAGTAGTTTATAGTCTAATGTCGAGCCATCTTTGAAAGCATGATCCAAAACCTTTTGTGGAAAATCAAATAAACTAATCCCTTAGCTTTGGAAAATCTAAAATGCATTCAATTTATTCATCATTCAATTATACACTCTTGTAGAAGTATTGGGCCAAAGTTTTTATTTTAGAAATATGGTGAGCTAACATTTTTCTAATATTGACGGTACCTCACAACCATGGATTGTAGTAGTTCAACATGAGAAAAACAATATCTAATCTTTGAAGAGAAACATTTTGTAATTTCCTTCAAGGTGTAACTTACATAGGATGCAACTTTAAGGAATCGATCCCTTGTAATTAAGTATTTTGAGTCTATTAGATCGATCAACTGTGTTAAAAGTGTGAGTTGTGGTCTATACTCAATTTATACAAGTGTAATGCATATGATCTTACTATATATACTACAAAAAAAGATTTCTAGAGCCTCATGATCATGTTGTATTTTGTTTTTAAATATTTAAGGTAATAATTATATTCTGGTTGGCATGGTTTGTTAATTAAAATAAAAATATTTTTGAAAGGCCAATATAGATGTGGTTAAGATATTTTGGCAGACCTTATTAGATAGTTTATAATTTTAAAACTATGAAAATGTTTTGAATATTTTTTCAGTTATGTTATCATCGTTTTTCATAGTTATCTTGCCATATGGCCCTATAGTTGGTTTATAATCTATACTCTGATATTTTGTCACTATTTTTTCTATACTCATTTTATTATATTATCTAGTTGGTCTTTACCACATACTTATTTTAAACAAATAAAAAATTTATTTCCTTTAAGAAAAATGACATGCAAGATACTTCTTTAAAACAATGCACAAAGAACAAACCGAATAAATGCAACACAACCTCATGATCATATTATATTTTGTTTTTACAATTTTAAAGTAATAATCATATTCTAGTTGGCATGGTTTGTTAATTCAAATAAAGAAATATTTGAAAGACCAATATGGATGTGGCTAAGACATTTTGACAGACCTTATTGAATAGTTTATAATTTTAAAACTATGAACTTATTTTGAATATATTTTTTCAATTATTTCATCCTTATTTTTCACATTTATCTTGCCTTATGGCCACATAGTTGATTTATACTCTATACTTTGACAGTTTGTCATAATTTTTGCTACACTCAGTTTATTATATTATCTAGTTGATCTTTTGAGAGACTTGAAGAGGTCTATACTCAATTTATACATAGTCATATGGCCATAAAATTTAGCACTTAAAAAGGACAAATTTAATCTTTAAAAAGAATGACAAATTTAATCATTAAAAATAAGGAACCATAAATAAGATCTCAACTTTAGACTTATCATCCTCTAACCTCTATCTCCATTAATTTTTTAATTAACACAAATTATCTCCTATAAAATAAATCTACGTAAGTGTTTCAAATTGATTAAAACTTTAGAACCATGAAACCGTAAAACTTAAATTCATATAACTTCATTTTTATTAAAGTTTTATTCATTTATGGTTGTGGGAATCATAAATTGAGTGGAAATTACAAGAGGATGCCAATGAGGAGTCTAAGCAACCAATAATGAAGTATAGTCCAAGTAAGAAATAAAAGCCCTACATGTCATGGGAATTGTGAAGCAATTGACAATTGCAAGAGGAAGCTAAGGAGGAGTCTAAGTAGCCATCAATGAAGTACAATCCAAGTAATAAATACAAGCCCTACATGTCATGGGAATCATGAATCGAGCAATAACTATAAGAGGAGGCCAAGGAGGAGTCTAAGCAACCAATAATGAAGCACAATCTAAGTAATAAATACAAGTTGTACATATCTATAAATGTTTTCACATTTTTAATGAATTCTGCCTATCTTTTAAGGGATTTGAATTATTTCCATGTTATTTTTTCATCAGATCTTTTCTTGCAGTGTGAAAACCCTTTTTATCTTATATCAAAACCCTTAATATTATATACAATTTGGTTATCACACATGATTGTTTATTTAATAATGAGATCAACAAGATATTTACATTTATTTGGGATTGTTTGCTTAGTAACGAGATCTTTACATGATTATTTTTTTGAGTCACACATAACTACTTAGGGTTTAGGTTTGGGATGGGTCTAGAGCAGTTCTTATTCATGCTATCTCTTATGTCCTCCTTGCTTGGATTTATTAATTTGAATAAGTGTTTGAAATGGATGGATTTCCCCCAATTCCATAGGGAAAATCAAAATAGTTGTTTTGAAAAACTTAGGGTATCCATTGATCATAATCATTATTCCACCTCAAGCATATTTGCCCTATGAATGTGTTTGGGAAAAGGGGCTTAACTTATATTTTCATCATTATTTCTTGATTTGAAAATGAATTTTAATTTTATAAATATTTATAAGTTGTTTGAAAGAGATAATAGAAATTTTCATTCAATTTATACCTACATGGCAATTATATTAAAGATTTGCCAGTGGAATTATACCTAAATTCTAGGATTTACTAGGATTTTATAGTAAGTTTTAGGGGTCCATTCTTAAAATTATCCCTGATTGTATCCATACACTAGAGAAGTGTGCATGAGTTTTTAACACTCAAATGCATCACTTTTTACAACTCTCATTATCTCTTGATGTCATTTGACTAATAATCATAAGGATTGTTTTACTCACTTTCCACCTTTTTTGGTCAACAATGTCTTTAATTGAATTTCAAATTTGTTTAACTTCTCTAAAATATTGTGAGAGATATCATATTTCATCCCAAACCTTATCATTAATTTATTTGATATGTTCTTACAATTGCATAATTGTGTCTTATTGCTCTAGATGTGGCACAATCCAATTATACAATGGTCTACATAATTGCCTAGTTTTAACTTCATTTTTTATAGCTTGGGTTATGTGTTGTTTAGTGATAATTATGGATTATTCCAATTCATTATGAATCTTTTGAATCCATTGTTTTAAACCTCCAAATTAATTTAACTTAAGATACTCCTTAGTGAGATATGTAATAAGAGTGACCAACTTCTTTATATCTGATAAGCTCTTGATTTCTCTTGCCTCTTATAATTTTTTTGGAATGATATTATTCAAATTATCTTGATAATTATTATTTGTATCCACACACTTTACATACTCATGTTTTAATGTGTTTGACCAAATATAATCTCTTGTTACCTTATCTTGGATTGAAAATTATTTGGGGTTCAACTATGAAGTATATGTGATTATGAGTACTTGTAAAGAAGGATTAGTTTGAATTTGGTTCCATGAGGCTACTATGAAATTAATCAAGTTCATTGTATGGATCAAGTGGAGTTTTTTTAATCTTATTTTACCTCCCAATGAAACCATGTCTAAGGTTTGTCATTTGTAAACCTTCATTAGTGTTGGTCCTTGTTTCTTGATCCTTATTATTTTTTAAATCTATCTATGCCTTCTCACCTTCTTATGAATATTTATCGCCATTTATATGTCCTATTTTGTGTCCAAATGATTCCCATAATATTTTTATATTCCTTCTGTTTATGACCCTCATGAACATTTTCCCTATCTACCAATGCAACATTTTGAGTCGAACCATCACTGGTTGATGGCTTACCTTATTTTAATTTGTCTTCATTATTTAGTTGAGGTGTCTCTTAAGTGGTCTCAACTTACAAAAATCTTCTCTTTATATTTCTTATGATCCTACCCTTTCATCAATCTATCCATCAAAGTGTGAAATAGAAGAAATAATAGGGAAATTAGGGGCCATTAGATAACTACTTGTTCTTAAATCTTTAGACATCATCTCAACTATCTCAAATAATTGTATCAACTTAGCATGGTCAAGGAATTCATATTCTCCTCTACTAGGTATGTTTCTTGAGATAACAATGGATGGATTACATATGTGTTTTCCTATTTGAGTAATTCTAGATAAACAACAACCATTTTTTTAATCCTCCATGTATCATCAATTGCTCTAATGTCCTATGCATATTATTCTTATTTCTCCTCCCCTATTGTGTTCTTCATTACAAACCTATTGACCATGATTTTAAGATCTCTTGTGAAAGTATTTCAAGGGTGAATTCTATTAGATTATAACTATCTTATCCTTTATCATTCCCCTTATTTGCATGCTACTATAATTTTTATTATCTAGAGTGACAAGAGATGGTGTTTGGGCCTACTCATGCACATGCTTTTAATTTATCACATCTTCCCCCAAATTTATAAATAATTAGCACAATGTCTTGACTAGGACTTGTGTGGTAGTTATTGGGCTCTTGAATGTCAACATGAAATTATCTTCATCTTATTCCAACTCTTCTTCTATTATCCCTCTTATAGACACCAACAATTTGCACATGATAGTTTCAAATGTTGTAATTCCCTTGGACCACCTCAGGACCCCCTTGGCCCAACCATTGGACTTTTGACCTCAACCAAGCTTGAACCTAGTTAGCTTGACCAACTGACCAAACCCACCTTTTAAACCTAATTTAACCTTGACCCTTGACCACTGATGATCATCCTAGTCATCAATGGTCACCCTAACCATTGATGGTCAGGTTCCACCATCTGAACCAACTTAACTGACCCTTCAATTTTGACTTGCTTTTTCTATGATTAGAATGTCTAATTCCTATGCAAGCCCATGCATGCATGATTTATAATTAGACAACAAGTTGGAATCCTTTTTAACATCTTGTTACACTTATCCTTACTTGCCTATGATAAGAGAGGAGCAGAAGGTGTAAAGGGATCCATAACTATCAAGAGATTTTGCATATAGAGCTTCTTTTGTAGGTGTTCTTCCAACAATACAGTAATCCATTCATCATGTTAGAGAGTTGACTTAACATCACCCCTTAGTTGATATCCAAGTGTTGTTACTCTACCAGAATCATGCCAGACTTCACCAATAAGCCAACCACCTCAACTATTCACCAGATCAACCTTATACAAGCTAAGTATTTATTTTCCATTATTCAATTACTTTATTTGTATTTTGTAACCAACCCAATATGAACCAATCTCTTAGAATTGCCTTTTATGATCTCATCAATCTAACTTTTATCAACCTGGAACCAACACACAGTAACCATTGATGATCATATTAAATGTTGATGGTCTGTCCAACCCTCAATAGTTGCCTCAACTACCAAGGGTCACATCAACCATCGACGATCACTGTGGTAGAAAATAACAACAAGATATTTTCATCCACCTATACTTAACTAAATCTAGTTTTCTTTTCATCTTCCTATTCATAGACCCCCAACCTATTTTCTAAAGCACACCTGACCTATTTAGCACTAGTATTGACCTGCTTATTACTATATTAGTCATTTTAGTCTATTTATTTAGCAATAATTTCTTATATTTAATTTTAGTACCTTTTGATTATTGATGCAAGCACTTTATCTTCTATTTTTCAAACTCAATTGTTTAAAATTTGTGGATTGACAACCTTCAAAAAAGCTCTTGCTTCTGGGATCTAGCTAGTGCTAGGAAATCCACCCAACTATCTATCTAACCAACCATTTACTTTAGTGTTGTATTATTTGCAGGTCATCCTCCCAAGCCAAAGAGGAGCTCTTCACAATCATCTGATTTGATGTGTGCACAATCAAACAAGTTTTTCAACCATACCTGTATTTAGTTTTTTCTTCTTCCCACTCTCAAAATATAAGATGAAATTCATTGAAACATTTTGGCACATCTAGTGGGACCTTGAGTCTCTACTCAGGTTTTTTTTGTTTGGATCTACATGCTCTTCTCCATATTCTATGCTCATAAACAAAATTAAAGTTTATTTTGGGCTTAAAATCAACTGCATACATTGATTACTTATAAGTTTAGCTTACATAGTTTAAATTAAAGAGAAGTAATTCAATCGTAGCATCATTTTTCTTGCACACACTAAATCAAACCACCTACATCAATCAAACATCAAAAAAATTGAGACAAAGCCCATCTAGGATTTCATCACCTAGCAGTCACCTTACCCTTTCTTGATGATCATACTTGGAGGTCATTACTAAGGGGAGAACCAACTCAGCTCTCTAGTTGAGTTTAAACTCTAGAAATTAATATATATTAGCTAAGCACCTGATACCCTTATCATTTTTATGTGTGAAGTGAGGGGGTAGGCCCCAATACCAAGCCACATATTTATTTCCAATATAGATCCTTTTTGAGATCCTAAACAACCTGAAACCATCCATAGATTTATTTTCTAGTACTTGTTTTATCAGCCCAAGTAGAGTCACACAATTTATTGAAAGCTTAAGGTATAAGCCAAAAGAGAGACTAAAAGGAAATTTAGGACTTAACATACCTTTTAGAGTGTGATTGATTTCCTTGATCATTTCTTTTCTTCTCTTTATTTTATTGGTGCGATTTTTTGTGTATTCTCTCTCCCTTATCTAGTATGGTTCTAACTCACCAACAACGAAGGAACCTAGTAGAACAAAACCCATCACCAAGCCAATCTACCTCTTCTACCTCGTCACCCATGGAGTATGTTTTTGAATTAGAAAATTCTCCTTATCCTTTGGGAACCCCTTCTTTCCCTTAGTAAGTTACCCAAGGAGATACTAACTTTTCCACCTATCTAGATAACAATCTTCCATGCCTCACCGTACCCCTACTTTGGTTCCACCTGTGGAAAACCATATGGCATGCCTTCCTACCTTATGGTAAACACTTATTTTTCCATAGTCACCACCCAACCATTAAATACTCAAGCCTCTTCATCTACCAATAATCCCTTTGATACTACTACGGAAAAGCAACCTGCCCAACCTATAAACAGTCTTATACCTTCTACCCCCACCAACAACTCCTTTACCTTAATAACAACCCAACCACTAGCCACCTATACTCCCCTCACCATGGGTGTACCTACCAATAGCATTTCCAACCTTCCTTTAACTATCCTAAATCTGCTAACCACTACCTCACTTCAAAATCTTGTGGTGTTTATATCTTCTACCCTACCACCAATCAATACAAAGGTCACTACCCTTCTTATTATTACCAACCCAAATATAAATTATACCCAATAGGTGCCCATTGTACCAAACTTGGGTTACATACCTAACCCATAAGGGCATGTACCTCTACCTACTACCCAACCATTTGCATCTACCTACCCTTACATAGCTTCCACCCAACCACTAGTTTCCATACACCAATATGTGGAAGCTTCTCAACCTCCTACCAATTATCAATATGTCACCCAACCAAAATAATAATATGTACCTTACAACCTTTTTAGTGCCCAACCCCAAATAGATCTAATGAAAATTCTCATAGATAAAATGACTACTTTAGAGTCATCCATCTCTGGTGCTCACATCTTATCATATGATCAGATATGTAACGAACCCTTTCACCCCTTCGTCCCTATCAAACCATATCCTCCTCAGTGGGAACTTCCCAAGTTTTCTAAATTTCAAAGTAAGGAGGATTCCTAACAACACTTTAGGGCATTTATGCATTTATGTTATTTTATTGACTATGATGATGCCCTCCTTCTTCATACCTTCCCCATATCCATGTCTGGTCTAGCATTGGGATGATATAGTTCCATAACTAAACACTCTCTCTTCTCCTTCACCCAAATAGCCCAAAAATTCTTAGATCACTTTTTAATAAACATCTCCAAGAAATTTTCCATCATGGACCTTTACTTTATTTGGCAATTTGATGATGAATCTATTGCTAATTTTGTAGCTCATTGGAGAAGCCTAATCAATCAAATTTCCTTCTCTTTACCCCAACTCAAATTGATATAAATTTTTTCTCAGGCATGTGCCAAGTACATCTCTTCCACATTACATGTTCAGAGCTTTAGAACCTTTGACAAAACTTTTACCATGGCACATAAGCTAGAAAATAGAGCCATCGATGAAGGAAAGTTAAAGTTGAAAAACAAAAAATCTACTTAAAAAAACAATGAGGCCTCTTCCTCTAAACCAAACAACCGAACCAATACCAATGCTATAAATAAAGGGGAATACAAATGTGGTTGTCCTTAAGACCACTCCTCCACCATCCATCAATCAACCAAAATACTCTAACTCCTCCAAACAAAACACAAGAAACCAAAACCAAAACAATAAGAAGTAATTTACTCCACTTGGGGAATCTTATGCTACAATCGTAGAGAAGTTATTAAAATCTAATATCATAAAACTTCCTCCTATCAAACATCCTCAATAATTTGATTCCTCACATCTTACACCTAGCTATTACAATTAGAATGACCTATGTGCTTTCCATTGAGTAGTTGAGCATGATGTTATAAGTTGTAATAGTTGAACATGATGTTAGTAGGTGTAATACCTTCAAAAATGTTGTCCAAACCCTCATTGACAAGGGGGAGCTTGTGATGGACAACCCCAAGGCACCTCTAAACCAAACCCTCGATATTTTTAGACAACCTTTTCCCAATCATGCACCTACCAAAAATGAGAACAACAAAACTGAGTGTTCTCATGATGCCCATATCATGAATATGGTTCTTGACACACTCATTACTAAAGAACCGACCACCCAATCTACCTTTTATTTGCCCTCTCCACTTTTTAAGGTAGTGGAATTACCTTCTCTTCTTTTTTGAACCCAAGCCAAGGGAGCAACCTTTTCCCCTTCTCCACTTATTGAGGTAGTGGAGTCATCAACGCCTCCTTCAACTGACATACTCAAAAAAGAAACCATCACCACTCTACCTTCTCCCTCAACTATAAAGCAATTTATTTCCCCTTCAAATATCATTCCCAAGGAAGAAACCACAACACCTATACCTCCCATAGAAAAGATACCCATCCAAACCTTTCATCTTTTGATTGAGGAAAAAGATGAGGTCACCATTCCCCTCTCTCAACCTATGGGTTTATCTTCTGAGTCCACTATCTAGGGAACAAGACCAGTCTACAAACCATTTTATAGATTGTTTTAGAGATTTGAATTTGTCTCCAACCCTGATGTGGATCAATCTATCTTTTGTTAGTGATTGGGGTTCCCTTACATCATCAAACAAGAACCTTTAACCACCTCATTAACAAACTAACCCACCACTTCTGTTATCCAACCCCTATCTTATCAACCAAACCAATAAAAACCTATAACAACCCAACCATTTCTTAAACATCACATGCAACCAAATCCCAAATAAAAAAAATAATCTTCTCCAACCAAACCTACCAAAACCCTTGGCATCTTCCCTACATCTAACCTTAACCACCCATCCTTGAAACTGGATCTCACCTTACTAGACCCACCTACCAAGCACAAAACCAAATTAACCAAGGAGGTAAAGCCACCAAAATTCTAGAGGGACAAACTTCTACCTCTATCAACCTTGCCCTCTATCTTAGGGCCTCATCCCTCTACTTTGATTAGGAAGCTGATTATCTCAACCAAAACTTAACCACCACTATTGGTTACACCATCACACTGATTTTATGACACACCCATATTCATTGGGACATCAATAACCAAAATACCTACCCTAAAACCTCCTACCTTTGATTGATCAACTTCCACCTTACTAAAACCAAAACCATCAACTAAGAACACCACCTTACCCAAACCTTCTATCCCCAAGCCCATTTCCAAAAAGACTTCCATCCCACCAATTGTTGTCACTTGAATTTTCACCCTTTGAGGAGATAGTAAATCTCTCCTCATCCAAGTGGCATAATGGAATCACCTCTAGGCATGTGGGTAGCCTAAGGAATGAGGTGAATCTCTAGATAGGGATAGCTCCCTTAATGTACCACTTTGGATCACAACTAAAACTAAACTTGGAGGTGAAAAGGGAGAGAGATAATTGAAAACAAACTATTCCAAGGGAGGTGATATACAAAATAGATTGATGAATTCCAACCACATGCATGTCACACTTGAAATCAAAGGGAAAATTAAACATACACTTCTCTAATCTTCATCTTCTCACATCAATGTTATATTGTGAGGTTATGAATGAATATGAAAAGTTATGAGGAATAGACAAGAGGCCTATGAGGGAACTAATGAATATGCTAGGTTAATAAATCTTAAAAATTTCCTAGAATGCTTCACATGCCTTTCAAGAAGAAACTTTCCAATTGCAAATAGATGATAAAATGAAATAACATGCTAAGGAATCCATAGCCTTCACTTATGCAAAATTAAAAATTCCAAATGAACACACTAATAATAGTCATATAGGAGGTAAAAATCAATAGTAATATTGATCAAAAGGTATAAATTTGAGTAGGGCTTCACCATACTCAGGTGGAGCATCTATTAAAATGCTAAAAAGGCTAGTTCTTATAGAACTTGAGAGAGAGGGAAGAAGAGAGAAGTCTAAGGGTCACAAGGACACTTGTCAAGATGATAAAATTAGTTATTTATACATGAGAAGAGGATGTGGGAGGAATCATGCAAGGTCAAGGACTACAAGTATCAATCTAAGTCATAAACTTCATGAAAAGTGGTAAGAAACTCATCATTTTGGCCTAGAAAAACTACTTGCATGATTAGCTTTGTTTGAACACCTTATAACTAATTATGACCAGGTATGATGATTGGAATGAAGTTTAAGGACATCAGACATGGCTCTAAATGCATTGGTTATAGGCTTGGTCATCTGAAATCACCTAGAAAGGAGCAATCATCATTTGATATCAAGAAAATTTCTCTTCCATGAACCCTACACACTTGGCCTCAAAATTAGATTTAGTTTCTCATGAAAATAAATGGGAGGGAATGGATGATAAGTGTAAATACCCTCCATGGCCTTAGAGTCATAAGGCATTATTTAAAATCAGCTCACATGAAGATTTCAACCCTTTCACTAACTTGTCCATTACGCCAGTTTTGACTGGCCGAGTTGAAACACCTGGTTTGGAGACTTAGAATCTTCTTCAAGGCATGAAATGACCATAGGAAGTCATAAAAATTCTAAATTTTCCTCCCAAACTTTATTTCATCTTCAAACTCTTCTTGTATCCTGCACAACATAAAAATTGTAAAAAATAGCCTATTTCTCACCCCATACATACAAGTCTGTACAACTAGTTAGCATGTGAGGGAGATTTAATGAGTCTTATAAAAGGTCCAATAGGTTTCATGAGAAAAATATGCCATTAGATAAACTTTATATCTCCATTTATATCATCAGGTCTCTACAAGGATTTAACAAGCGTTTTAGGCTTGTTTGACCTCTTAAGCTTCATTCATAAAATCTAGACATCCAAATTGAAAAAACATTTCACAAAAATGGCCTTCAAGGCCCCTTATAACATATATAAAATCCCTTGGCACCCAGGAATAACCTCCAAGAAGATATGAGCATCAAAACTTAACCTATCGAGTTCCTTTCCTCATCTTTTATAAGTCTGAGTGATTTTTCTAGTCAAAAGTGGCTCTTTTATGGTTTCTCCTACAAGGTAAAGGATTTAAAACCTCTATTGAGACCCCATTAAAATTTTATAATTCACTAAAATGTCAACTTATATCTAGAATTGAGGATGACTTCTCATTTGGCTTTTAGGCCTTAAAGTGTTTCATAGGCTTGCCTACACTTTAGAGCATTTTGGACCTCCCCATTAGATCTACCTCTTCTATGAGGTGTTTAATATGTTAGTTTAGATGTAATTAGACCTCTCCAAAATTATTTAAGGGTCCTTATAACTCTTGGTTCTCCACTTCATCATTCTTCCAAAGATTGTAGGCTTTACACATAAGGGGAAGTGCCTTATGTTTGAGATAAAATAGAGGGCACTTATCCTATTTTATCATACTAATTGAGTGGTTTAGGAGATTCCTAAACTCATAAAAATGTTTTTTACCAAGTTTAAACCCTTATTAAGGTCTCCAAACCCTCCAACTTTCCCCAAAACCAAAATAAACCATTATTAAGGTAGACTATGTTTTGCTTGAAAAAAATCATACCTGTAGATGAATTTCACACATTCAAAGGTTCATGGAGATAATCATAGTTTTGAAAATGTGTTCATAGGGTTGATGTGCCATGTTAATTCTCACTTAAATCTCACCTACACTTGGATTTCACCAAACTAAGTTTCCCATAAATGACTGAGAAACCTTGTCTGTGGGTCCTACTTATAGGTCATTATTAGTCTATTTGAACCTTATAAATGATGCCTCAAGAACCCAACTAAATAAATAAGTTTATTAATTAATTATTCAAACTTATTCATCACATTTAAATAGTTTTTACACATAAGAATATCACCTCTTATACTCCCTATCAACACAGTAAAAAAGAGTCAACTGAATAGTGAGATCCTGTAGGTGTCTATACTTAGTGTAGGTTTTGGATATGGTGTTTGTAAACCTTACTTAAAGATTTATATTTTGCCTGGTAGAACTATACTTATAATTTTTTATGGGATAAAACATCATCTAAATACCTTGCCTGATTCACCAATTGCCCTCCTAGCTATAGATGCCTATTTTGACTCTTGTACGTGTATATAGCCTAAATGGACCTTGATCAAAGTGTTTAAAGATTATCCAAGAAGTTTTATAGCCACATAATGATTTATCATAACTTAATTTACCTTAGGTGAGCTAAAAACATCATCATAACCTCCTATGTCAATTCACTTTTTGATGTAGATTGCATACATAGGTTTTTTGACTATATTGGCCTGTAGGAAGGTACCTGTATATGTATGCATATGATCTAGGATTTGATTATAATGTTTAGAGGATTTTATTGAAAAATAAAAGGAAAATAGTATTTTATTTCTCCCTCATTCACTTTAATGGTTAAAAAAATCTCAAAAACTCCAATCTGGGATCACTGTTCTCATTCCCACTTGTAGGTGTGCTTTCCATGGAATCAGAACCCTGTAGGTGTTTGTCTAGGGTATAAAATGTTGTATATTATCTATTTAAATGAAATAAAATCATAATTTTATATTAATAATATAATCCTAAAATCATGGGACAAGATTTAAAACTATTACTTTTGGCAAAGAGTCTCTTTAGAGTTTCAAGTCCTATAGACTTCACTGTCAAATATCAGTGATGAGAGGTGCATATTCAAACTTCACCACCAAGAGAACCAAAGTACTAAAACACTTTCTAATTTTTTAAAGTTTATCCCCTATGTGAGAGATATACTATATACTCACTTGGGTACATCAAAATTTGTTATAATCCTATTTCATTCCTTTAACCAAAAGTTCAGGTGCTTTATTTTACACCTTTAGGTATTTGATCTCTTACACAGTCATCTCATTTCTTTGAAAGTGACCTTCATTACTTATTTGGAAATCTACCCTTACAAAAAATTCTACCATTATCTTTCAAAATATCAAGATATTTAATAAGGTTCATTAGATGTTTCAAACTCTCCATATGACTTATAAACTCTCTGCTCATGCCACCTATAGATGGTCATATAAATGTGCAGGCTAATAGTGGGGAAAAATATAGGCAGTGAACATTGTTTTTTCATCCCATGAATTATATAATTGTAAATATACCCTCAAATTAACCCCTAAAATTTAAAATTATCTAAAATAGGTGTCAATACCTCATCTTCAACATGGATTATTCCATACTAGGGCCATTACATGCTCATCAATGGCTGCCAGACTATGAATAATGCATAAGACTACCAATTCATGAAAAATACCTTGAATAATGAAGTTTGGAAGGTGAAGGGGAAAAATATCACATTTAAAAAATGATCAAGGACATATTCCAACTCACTAAAATGATGAACAAGCATGAAGATACAAAACATGGTGAAAAACTACCAATAACATAAAATGGGACCAGTCTGCAAACTTGAGGTGATTAGACCTTAAAATCAACTCCAAAATTGAAAAAAATAATGGGGAACATTAGAGAATGAATTTAAAATAATTTATAACTAGTTTTAATAAGTGGATTATATGAATATGCTCAAACCAAGGTGAAACCCATTGGGTGCATAGATTAGCAGGCAAATTTAGAAAGTCAACTTCTTAGGGATGGTTCATAAAGCTTAGCTCACCATTCCTCTAAAACCAAAAATCAAATGGAATCTAAATAAGTTTAGAATATACCACTAGGATTTATTTTCTTGAAACCCCTTATGCTGACCGTACCAGGTATAAACCTGAAAGTCACTTCTGTTTGCCAAGAAAAGTGAAAAGGGAGCAAAATAGTTTTGAGCAAGAAATGAAATTTATAGATCAAACCAAACATGTAATTTATATTGAATAATATGAAAAGGAATTTCTTAACCATTTTACATGTGACACACTTCCCAAGGAGGCCATACAAGTGTGAAACTTTTCTTTTCCTTTAAGAAAATTGTCCTTTCTTTTGCATAACCTACCATATTTTAGTTATGTCAGTTGTTTAAGACTAAAGTGGACACATGAGACATGACATCATTTTTTGGAACCTTCATTCTTCTCAATAAATATATACAACTCATTAAATGCACCTTTTTGACCCCTAAAATGACTCAAAAGGACATGTTGGCTAACAAAATTGATAACCAAGGCTAATATAACATTTAATGGCATATAATTACATATAATACACTTTATGAAAAAATGTTATACCCCCTAAAACCTCTAAAAAACATGTTTTTACCTATGGATGCCCCAATTTAACTTAAATGTCAAATTTGGTCAACAAATTGGTGACTCATAAGGGTAGTATGCCTGCTATACTAACTAGACCAATAGCCTTATCAGTCCATTGGGCTTAGGAATCATCTAAAGTCTAAGACAAAAAAGGAGAACCTTTGACCATTGACTTTGATCAAGAGAAGATCATTTGAATACCTTAAACAAATAAAGTAAAAGACACACACCAATAAAATAAACACACATGTGCTCAAAGTACTTAGGGGAACCAGAAAACAACTATTATGTACAACTAGTAACTAAGCATACCTCCCTCCTATATTGAAGTGAAATATTAAGACTCTTCTTGCTTCATGACATGGAGGATTGAATGAGGTATATAGCCTTTTATCCTTTAGCATTGATGCCTCTAAATTTTTGACAATGTTTGCCAACCTCATTGGCATGATGTTCAATGAGAACCAAGAAACTCCAAAAAAGTTGACCAAGGAAATGAAATCCTCTTGCATCTAAACAACCTCAAATTTTTCATGTGGATCTTCCATTATAACTTCAAATGGTGATTCAAAACATACTTTCTTAACTTCCATAGTGTGCTCAATAAGATTGGGATTCCTCTCAGCTGCAAGTTCTTCTAGATCATCAAGGAGTTTATCATACTCTATCCAATCTTGACCACTATCCTCCATGGAAGACTCTTTATTCACCTTGTCATATAGTTAGACCTCAATTTGGCAAAGCTCTTCAAGTTCTTGAAATAACTCTATTTATAGCTGCCAATCGTCCTTGATAATACACTCCTCTTCATGCTTGAAGTGGTCATCCACAACCTCATGATTAGACAAAGAGTTTTCTTCATGTAGCTCTTTCTTCAAGTCTTGGCCACATTTCTCATGGATACACATCCCCTCAAATATGGAAGAAAAAGCTTATGAATTTTCCTTTTATTCACCAAGGGGAGTCCCTATGGTAATCTCTTCCTCATAATCACTCATGAGGTATTCTTGATCAACCATGAATTGAGTTTTCTCTTATTCACTTTCTTTTATCAAGATAGGCTCTTCTTTTAATATTTATTCTTTGCCACAAGGAAGGCATTTTTCATTACCAACCAAATAAGGAGATTCAACACAAAAACCCACCTCTTCTTCAACACTGAGGACCTCTTGAGGGATTTCAAATTGTACCTCTGTTGTCATAATCTAATCTTGTTTGTCAAGGGCTACAAGTTATTTTATCTCCTTCATGGTGATGCCAAGACTAGGCATTTTCTTCAATCAAGAGTTCTAAATTTTTCTCAACCAACTACTCTTCTTTTGGTTCCCACACCACAGGTCCATCAAAGTAAATGATGGGAATAGGACATGAGGAAGTAGTTGGTGGAGGTGGAATATAAGGCTCCAAATGAGATTAGGAACTCTATTGAAGGAGGTTATATGGGGTGTGTTTAGGCATAGAATCTTTCTTTGGGTCTAAACCTTCCATCACACCTTGACTTAGCAACTTCATCCTTGACTCCAACTCTTCAATTTACTTGGCTAGGTTATCTTTGAGAAGTCTCTCTTGAAGGTCATATGAATAATCATGAGCATAAGGAATGTATGAGGGTTGACATGGAACATAAGAAGCATCTTGAGGAAGGGTGGGAGGGACTTTCAAAGGATTAACTTCATTTTCCACTTCACACTCCTTGACAATGCTTCTATCTTCTTTATTTCCCCATGATTCGACTATCTTACTCCAACTTAGGATATTAGGATTATAAGTCTTCTCTTGAGGAAGGGTGGGATGGGTTTGTATAGGATCAATCTCCTTCTCAGCTTCACACTCTTTGTTAATAATTTTCTCCTCTTTCTTTCCCCATGACTCTACTATCTTATTCTAGCTTAGGATGTTACGATTCGAGGTCTATTTTTGTGGTGGTGGGGATGAATTATGAGAGGGAAATGAGGGTTTAAACTCAACTTAATTTTATGCCAACATGGACTTCTACATATTCATATTACCCAACTCAATTTGCCTATCACGATTAACTTCAAAAATAAGGTTTTTCCTTTCAACTCTCTCCTTCAACTGATTGGGAAAAGGATGATTTTGGTATCCTTGATTGGGCTCATAATTAGGGGTCAAATATGGCTAATAGGAAACTTTGGGAAGTGTATATGAAGGTTGGTAGGTTTGGTGAAGTTGCCTTTCATGACCCTTAACCTATCCTCTAAGTTATAAACTAAGCCACTCACATCAAGCTCACTTGTGTGCCTTTGCCAATTGACTTTATCAATAGGTGCCCACTCTCTCTTGACTAGCTCTAATGAATTTATAACTTGATGGATATAATTATTAGGAACCCCTTGAACACATATCCTTATAGTATCAAGTGCTAACATATATTTTTCATATCCCAAGAGTGTCTCCTTAAAAGTGGAAATGGATGGACTTGGGGAAGGACTAGGTTGACTAAGATGAGCAAAACATTGAGAAGGATGGTTATATGACTGATATAATTCATGAATTGGATGATAAGGATCATATTTGAGCTAATTAAAGTCATATTAAGGCTGGCAAGGATCATGCCAAGATTGATCAAGGACTTATTCATATTGATAGGGAATGGCACAAGCTTGAAATGTCTCACTAACTTATATAGAGAAAAAAATAAACAATAAAGTCAACCATGAAAACTTCATTGAAATAAAGAACACAAGGAAAAAATTTTACCAAAAATATTCAAAGGATAACCTAGGTTTCTTGACCAATTTATGTATCTTTAGAGTCGCCATTGATGCTTTGATAGATGCCTCTAAAGGCTGATTGTCAAGAGACAACACCTAAAATCTCCTAACTTCTTGGAATAAGAGTCCCATAGAGCATGAAAAAAACTATTTACACATGGATTTTAACCCTTTTAGGAGATGGAAAATCTCTCCTCATCCAAGGGCATAATGGAATCACCTCTCGGCTTGTGGGTAGCGTATGGAATAAGGTGAATATCTAGATAGGGCTAGCTCCCTTGATGTACCACTTTGGATCACAACTACAACTAAACTTGGGGGTAAAAATGGAGAGAGATAAATGAAAACAAAATATTATAAGGGAAGTGATACACCAAATATATTGATTAATTCCAACCACATGCATGTCACACTTGAAATCAAAGGATAAACTAAATATACACTTCTCCAATCTTCATATTCTTACATCAATATTACATTATGAGGTTATGGATGAATATGAAAATTTAGGAGGAATATACAAGAGGAATATGAGGGAACTAATGAATATGTTATCTCACTAAATTTTATACATTTCCTACAACACTTCACATGCCCTGCAAGAAGAAACTTTCCAACTAGAATTAGAAGGTAGAATGAAATAACATGCTAAGGAATCCATAGTCTTCACTTATGAAAAATAAAATATTGAAAATAAACACACTAATAATGGTCATGGATGAGGTAAAAATTAGTATTATTATTGATCAAAAGGTATATATTTGAGCAAGGCATTTTCATACTCAGGTGGAGCATCCATTACAATGCCAAAAAGGCTAGTTCTTATAAAACTTGAGAGAAACAGAAGAAGAGAGAAGTATAAGGGTCAGAAGGACACTTGTCAAGATAATAAAATCATTTATTTATGCATGATAATAGTATTTTGGATGAACCATGCAATTTTATGAGCTATAAGTGTCAATCCAAGTCATAAACTTCATGAAAAGTGGCAAGAAACTCCTCATTCTGGCCCAAAAAAACTGTTTGCATGATTAGCTTTGTTTAAACACATTATAACTAATTATGACCAGGTATGATGATTGGAATTAATTTTAATGACATCATACATGGCCATACATCCATTGGTTATAGGATTGGTCATCTAAAATACCTAGAAGGAATAATCATCATCTGTTGTCAAGAAAACTACTCTTCCATGCCCCCTGCACACTTGGCCTCAAAATTAGCATCATTTTATCATGAAAATACATGGGAGGGAGTGGATGAAAATTTTTAAGACCTTACATATACTTAGAGGAATTAGACATGCTTTAAAATCAGCTCACATGAAGCTTTCCACCCTTCTCACTAGCTTGTTCATTAGGCCAGTTTTAAATGGCTGAGTTGAAACACCTGGTTTGGACACTTAGAAGTTTATTAAAGGAATTAAATGACCATAGGGAGTTATAAAAAGTCTGAATATTCATCTTAAACTTTATTACATCTTCAAACTCTTCCTATAGCCTACAAAACATAAAAAATGGTAAAAAATAGCATGTTTCTCAACCCATATTTACAAACTCATACAAGTAGTTAGCATGTGAGGGAGATTGAGTGAGTCATTTTAAAGGTAAACTAGGTTTCATGAGCAAAATATGTCATTATATTAGCTTTATATATCCATTTCTATCATTGGGTCTATACAAGGATTTACCAAGGGTTTTAGGCTTGTCTGACCTCTTAAGCTACATTCATAAAAGCCAAATGACTAAATTTCAAAAAAAAATCTCAGATATGTCCTTCAAGACCCCTGATAAAAAACTTGAACTCCCTTAGCACCCATGCAAAACCTACAAGAAGATATGAGCATCACAACTTGACCTATCAAGCTCCTTTCCTCATCTTGCACAAGTCTAAGTGAGTTTTCTAGTCAAAAGTGGCTCTTTTATGGTTTATACTACAAGGTAAAGGCTTTAACACCTCTATTGAGACCCCATGTACATGTTCCAATTCACTAAAAGGTCAACTTAGATCTAGAATTGAGGATGACTTCTCATTTTGATTTTAGGCCTTAAAGTGTTTCATAGGCCTACCTGTACTTTAGAGAATTATATACCTCCCCATTTTAATATGTTATTTTAGATGTAATTCAACCTCTCCCACCTTATTTAAGGTTCCCTATAGCTCCTGCTTCACCACTTCATCATTCTTCCCTAGATTGCAAGGTTTATACATAAGGGGAAGTGCCCTCTATTTGAGATAAAATAGAGGTCACTTCCCATATTTGATCATACTACTTGAGTGGTTGAGAATATTACTCAACTAATACACATGTTGTGTACCAAGTTTGATCCCTTGGTAAGATCTTCTCCAGACCCTCCAACTTTCCCAAAAACCAAAGCAAACCCCTATTAAGGTAGACTGTGTTTTGCTTGAAAGCATCATACTTGTAAATTAATTTCACACATTCAAAGGGTCATGGAGATAATCATATTTTAAAAAAGGTTTTCATAGGTTTGATGTGTCATGTTAATTCTCCCTTAAATCTCACTTGCACTTAGAGTTTACCAAACTGAGTTTCTCTTGAATGACTGAGAAACCCTACCTGTAGGTCCAGCTTGTAGGTCATTATTAATCCTTTTGAACCTTAGAAATGATGCTTCAAGACCCAAACTAAATCACTAAGTTCATTCATTAATTATTCAAACTTATGCATCACATTTACACAATGCTGACACATAGGAATTATCACCTCTCATAATCCCTACCAATACATTAAAAAAGAGTCAACTAAAAAATGAGATCCTATAGGTATCTATACTTAGTTTAGGTTTTGGATATGGTGTTTATCAACCTTAATTAAAGCCTAATATTTCACCTAGTATAAATATACTTGTATGTTATATGGGTAAGACATCATCTAAATACCCTGCCCGAGTCACCAACTGCCCTCCTAGTTGTAGATGCCTATTTTGACTCCTATAGGTGTATATAGCCTAAATGGACCTTGATCAAAGTGTTTAAAGATTATAAATGAAGTTTTATAGAAAAATAATGCTTGATCATAACTGAATTTACCTCAAGTGAGCTAAAAACATCATCACAACCTCCTATGCCAACTCACTGTCTGATCCACATTGCATACATAAGTTTTTTGACTGTATTGGCCTGTAAGAAGGTACCTATAGATGTATAAATATGATATAGGCTTTTATTATTATGTATATAGGATTTTATTGAAACCTCAAAGCCACATAGTATTTAATTTCTCCCTCATTCACTTTAATGGTCAAAAAACTCTGAAAAACTCCAATCTGGGATCACTGTTCTCATTCTCAACTGTAGGTGTGCTTTCCATGGAGTTAGAACCCTGTACGTGTTTGTCTAGGGTATAAAATTTTGTATATTATCTATTAAAATGAAATGAAATAATAATGTTATATTCATCACAGAACCCTCCAATCATGGGATAATATTTCAAACTATTAATTTTTGGAAAGAGTCTCTTTAGAGTTTCAAGGCCTGTAGACTTCACTGTCAAAAATCAATGATGAGAGGTGCATATTAAAACTTCACCACCAAGAAAATGAAAGGACTAAAACACTTTATCATTTTTTCAATTTGATCCCCTATTTGAGAGATATAGGATATGCTCACTTGGGTGCATCAAAATTTGTTATAATCCTGTTTCAAGGCTTTAACCAAAAGTTCAGGTGCTCTATTTTACACCTTCAGGGATTTGATCTCTAACACAGTCATCTCATTTATTTAAATGTGACCTTCATTCCTTATTTATAAATATACCCTTATAAACAATTTTAACATTCTCTTTCACCATATCAAGATAATGAATAAGGTTCATCAAATGTTTCAAACTCTTCATATGACTTCTAAACTCTTTGCTCAGGCCACCTATAGATGGTCATACAAATCTGTAGGCTGAAAGTGGGTTTCCCTCACCTCAAGGTGGGAATATTAGTGGGGACATGCTATAGAGACATGTTCTTCACATTTCGTATTTGGATTTTTTAAGGGATTGATATAAAATATGAGAACTATGAATGTATGAAATTCATGCTTGTATGACATGCCCCTTTAGGTACAAGTGAAGATTGTTTTGTCATCCCATGAATTATATACTTGTCAAAATACCATATAATGCACCCATCACATTCAAAAGTATCTAAAATATGTGTCAATACCTCATCTTCAATGTGGATTCTTCCATAATAGCACCACTACATGCTCATCAATGGCTGCCAGATTATGAATATTGCATATGACTGCAAATTCATGAAAACTACCTTGAAAAATGAAGTTTATAAGGTGAAAGGGATCAAGATAAAATTGAAAACATGATCAAGGACCTATTCTAACTCACCAAAACCATGAACAAGCATGAAGATATAAAACATGGTGAAAAACTGTCAATAACACAGAATGGGACCAATCTATAAACTTGAGGTGATTGGACATTAAAATCAACTCAAAACTTGAAAAAAATCATGGGGAACATTAGATAAGGAAGTGAAAATAATCTAGATCCAATATTTGAAATTGGATTATATAGATCTACTCAAACCAAGGTGAAACTCATGGGGTGCATAAATTAGCAAGCATATTTGGAAGGTTAAATTCTTAGGGACGGTTCATAAAGCTCAGGTCAACATTCCTCTAAAATAAACATCAAATGGAATATGAATAATTTTATAATATACCCCTAGGAGCATTTTATTTGAAACCCCTTGTGCTGACCGTACTAAGTACAAACCTGCAAGTCACTTCTATTTGCCAAGAAAGGTGAAAAGGGAGCAAAATGGTTTTGAGAAATAAATATAATGTATAAATTATAAAATATGTGTAATTGAGCTTGGGGAAGCTGAAAAGGAATTTCCTAACCATTTTCCATGTGTCACACTTCCCAAGAATGTTGTATAAGTGCCAAACTCTTCTTTTCCTTCAAGAAAATTGTTCTTTCTTTTCCATAACCTACCATATTCTAGTTATGTCAATTTTTTAAGAACAAAGTAGAGACATGAGACATGAAATCATGTTTTATAACCTTCATGCTTCCCAATAAATTTGTACAACTCATTGAATGCACCTTTTTGACCCCTAAAATGACTCAAAAAGACATATTGGCTAATGAAATTGATGACTAAGGATAATATAACATTGAATGGAATAAAATTATATATAATAAACTTTATGACCAAATATTATACCCCATAAAACCTCTATAAACCAAGTTTTTCCCTGTAAGTGCCCTAGTTTGACTTAAAAGTCAAATTTAATCAACACCAACCAAGGCCAAAACCTTTAAACCCTCTCCAACTTTAGCTGAATCCTACTTGAATATTTTACAAAGGTTATTTCAAGCTTCTTGTTTGACCTTACATCCTATCAGGCCATTCAACCCTCTTGGTTCAAAACCTACCTAGTATAATGATCACCAAGCATGCTCCTATCATAGAACACCTGGGCATGACACAAGAAACTAAAATTCTCTCCAAACCATAATCTATTAGTTCCATGATGAGAATGATCTATTAATAGAGGAAGCTCCCATGAGCTTGTTACCAATCCAACAACCAAGAACCACTACCCAACATCTACATATCCCCTTGCTCTCACCTTAGAGTGATGAGGAACCAAAAAAATCTCCTACCCCAACTTTTCCCTACATACATACTATCCATGTGGTCACACGATCACACTCTCAATAAAAATATAAGGGCAAGGCTAAAGTGTCCATCCCATAGACATGCCCATCTTCAACATCCTAACCAAGTCAAAATCAAGCACCTTCACCTTTGGCCAAACCCAAGGTATCTATCTTGGGTACCTCTTAATCCAACCCCTTTGAATCAATTAGGAAAGTGGTTCTCAAACAACTTCACCAAACCCTGGTAAAGATAAGCCTATATAAACTAATTTCTACCTTACCTCATCATCACCAAGCAATAATAAAGGCATTGCAATCAACAGAGGTCCAACTTGAATACCCTCAACCTCTAGCAGCCTTTGTTAGTGCTCTCTAAATTTCTAACCTTTTCACCTTCAAGGATTTAGAAATACCTTCTATCTATCCAAACGACCTGGATCCCCCTCTCTTTATGACTACCTACATAAATCAAAACCACATCGAATAGGTCATGATCAATGGGGGAGCTAGTATTAATATCATATGCTCCCATGCCTATGATCAAATCAAACTACTAAAAAATGTCATCTCTAAAACTTTGGCCATCCTTCGATCCTTCAATGACACCATGACCACTACTTTAGGAACTATTGTCCTTCATATCCATTTAGGACCTCACATACTCCTAAAGCTCTTCTATGTAGTGGAAGGTAAATTTTAGTATAATGTTTTACTGGGATGACCTTGGATCTGCTCCATGGGTTGTGTCCCCTCTACCCTTCATCATTGCATCAAATTTGAGCATGAAATTTAGGTTGTCACTATATAAGCTGACCCAAGCCCTTTTTCATCATGAAATATGACTTATTAACCCAACTACATCCTCCTACCTCCATCTAACACACCCTCATTAGCCAAAGACAAGCCTTCAACCATGAAGGATAAACCCATATCTTCTTCTATCAATGAGGCATATACTAGCTCATCCATCACTTTGAACCAAATCCCCAACACAGACCACTTTGAATCTATATTCCAATGTCTTTCACTAGGGGAATATCGCCTCCTCACCCTTGACACTTTCCCTACTCCCCAAGAGTATGGGAAAATTGACCACCAACCTGATTATGACCTCAATATCAAAGCCATTATTCCCTTTAGACCTTCAAACTATCAAACCCATTTTATCTATGGGAGATTTTACAAACCCCTTGATGCTTTTAACACCTCCTTTTTGCCTTGACCATTTACCTCTAGCTTCTTCTATCTGGACAACCCAAAATTAGCCAAGACATACCTCCACAAGTGTGCTTGGAAGGGATTTGGTCTTGGATGATATAAGCATGGCCCATATGATTTGATCTCCATTAAAACTAGAAATCCTCATGAGAAACATGACCTTTGTTTCATTCTACCCAACAAAAAAACCAAACCACATACCACCACCATTGATGAGGAAAACATCCCTTCCTCACCACCCCTTTCTCCACTTAAGTGTGTATATGATAATATCATCCCACCTAACTTTTTTTTCATCAACATGATCAACCTTAGACCCTTGACATTTTAAAAGGAAGGGGAAATCGTAACCATCCCTCTAACCCATCCTAAGATGATAAGAGATGACTCTCCTACCATTAACATTATTTACTGCTAGGATGATGATTCCATTCTCACCTATCTTGGTGCCCTGGATTCTTCCATCCACAAATCCCTTCCTCTTGAGACTTTGACCATGTTGAATGAATCCACCATGGATATCAACTTAGGCACTTTGAATATCCCATATATTATCAAACTTGGCCAATCATTAACTTCTAAGGAAATTTAGGACTTCCCTTCTTTCTTCCAAGACCATAACATATCATTTGCTTGGTCTTACAATGACATGTGAGGAATTGACCCCACCATTGCCACCCATAACATAGTCACCAACTATGATGCCAAGCTTGTTAATAAAAAACTTTGATGAATGCACACTTGCATAGCCCTTCTCATCAAAGAATAGCTTCAACATCTCCTATCTGTCAATTTCATTCAACCCATTGACTATCCATAATGGGTTTTAAATGTCATGCCTATCATCAAAGCCATAGGTAGACTACACATTTTTGTGGACTTTTATGACCCCAACCTTGCTTGCCCAAAAGATGAATTTACTCTACCAAGTATCAACCAACTAGTTGATCTTACAGCTAGATAGACAGATTCTCAGGTTATAATCACATCCTAATCATCACTAAAGATAAACACAAAACTACCTTTTTCACCCCATGGGGAACCTTATACTATAGGGTCATGCCTTTCAGACTAAATAATACTGGTGTAACCTACCAACATGATATGACTTACATCTTCCATGACCTTATCCACAAAATTGTTGAGGACTACATGGATGACCTTCTTGGGAAATCAAAATATCATAAGGATCATTTAACCATTCTCAAGATTATTTTTGAGTGCCTCATCCACTACCATGTCTGCCTTAACTCTAAGAAGTGCATTTTTGGGGTCTTGTCAGAAAATATCCTTCACTTTATCATTTCCCTTCAGGAAATCAAAGTCTATCTTTCCAAAATCAAATTAATCTTTGACATGCTTCTTCTAATCAACCTCAAGCAACTCCATAGTTTGTACGAAAAGCTCCAATCCTCTGCCACTTTATCTTTCAGCTCTTGGATCGATGCCAACCCTTCCAACACCTTCTAAAGGATGTATCTTTTAAGTGGACTAGTGACTATCAAAAAGCCTTTGATT
The DNA here is from genome assembly GCA_037957365.1 of Torreya grandis. NCBI lineage: Eukaryota > Viridiplantae > Streptophyta > Pinopsida > Cupressales > Taxaceae > Torreya > Torreya grandis. The sequence goes on from JARHVA010000190.1 coordinate 880,399, forward strand.
CACTCAATGAGTATCTTTTGTCTCCACTTGTCCTCACTCCTCCAAAGGATGACCAACCTTTCTACCTTTACATCTCAGCCATAAACCACTCCCTAGGGGTAATGCTTACTCATCAAGATGAACAACACAATGAGTAATCTACCTACTACATTAGCCACACACTTGTAGATTATGAGACTCAGTACACCCATATCGAGAAGCTTTGCTTAGATTTATTCTTTGTGGCCACCAAACTTCACCACTACCTTATTAACCACAAGACCTATGTCATAACCAATACTGACTCACTCAAGTATATGCACTCCAAGCCATACCAAAACCAATGTATGGCCAAGTAGTTCATGATTTTAGATGAGTTTGACCTTAAGTTTATTCAACAAAATTCAATTAAAGGGAAAGTAATTATAAACCAATTGGTTGAAGCACCATTAGTAGATAAACAACCTCCTCCTCTTGAGTTTCCTGATGAGTCCATCATGATCCTCTCTTAGTCAGACTTCACCTATCAATTGACTATTTTATTTGATGAATTAAAATGTCAACATGGTGGGGGTGCTAGCTTCATATTTATTCCCTTTGATGGTGAACCTCTTCCTTTGTCTTTTAAGCTTGATTTTGAATATACCAACAATATGGCTGAGTACAAAGCCTTAGTAATAGGCCTTCAAACTACCTTAGCCTTGGGAGTCAAAATGATCAACATCTTTGGTGACTCCCAACTTGTGGTTAATAAAATCAATGGTTCTTACCAATTTAAGAATGATTATTTTGTAACAATACAAACAACTAGTTGATGAGCTCTTAACATCATTTAAACACTACCATATCCAATCAACCCCACAATCCACCAATAAGTTTGTCAACACCATAGCTTCCCTTACATCTCAGATCCCATATGTACCCTCTAACTCTAGGATATCTATCATTATCCATATACTTATACAACCTTATTATATCAAACTAGATTCTCTCATCATTTTCAATGTGGAAGAGACTTAACCTGACCTTTAGTATTAGTAGACCTTCAACTATCTTGACCTTGCCATCATTCCTTCTAGTTTTTCCAAGAATGCTCAAAGATAATTTATCTAGATTACCTCATGTTATACCATTATGGGGGGAATTATTTACAAATGCAACTATGATGGTCTCCTCTTTCGTTGCCTATGCAGTCACAAAGCTTCTCATGCTATCAAATAAAACACACGATGGGATATGTGGGGGACACTTTAGTGGCCTCACCATGGCTAAACACATCTTTTTCCTTGGATAATATTGGCCTAAACTTAACCAAAACTATTGTGATTATGTGAAAAAGTGTGTTAAATGTTAACAACATGCCAATTTACATCACACACCTAGCCATAGTCTTCATGTATCCATTTATTTTTGGCCCTTCTCATAATGGGGTCTAGACCTTATTGGTGAATTTAGCCCCTATTATTCATAATGCCATCATTATATCATCATTGTGACCAATTACTATACTAAATGGATAGAGGTTATTCCTCTTATCTCCACCAAAGCATAAAACATTATCAAATTTAAAAACTATCACATCATCTACCGCTTCGGTGTTCCTCACAAAATTATCACAGACAATGGTAAATCCTTTAAAAAAAAACAAGTCCAGGGTCTTTGTGATGTATTTAGGATTAAGTTAAGTTTATCCTCACCTTATCACCATCAAGTGAATGGATAGGTAGAGGCCTCTAACAAAACTCTCAACAACATGCTCAGTAAAATGGTCAATGTGGCTAGTCAGGATTGACATTTGCACATCCCCTTCACCTAATGGGCATATCATATTATAATTCAAGCCATTAAGGGTGACACAACATTCTCTCTTGTGTTTGGAGTAAAGGCTATCTTTCCTCTTAAAGTCCAAATTTATTCTCTTTGCATATCTATGCAAAATCTCATTTTTGAAGATGATTATCATTAGCACTATCTAGCTCAACTTGAGCTACTTGATGATAATATTTTAGCCACCCTTACCCATCTTCATGTCTATCAAAGAGTGCATCAAATTTGCCTATGAAAAATACATTAGAGTGTGAGAATTCAACATCAGAGACCTCATCTTAAAGGAAAATCAACATCTCACCAATATTAAGAAAAACAAGCATGGCAAGTTTGCTTTCAATTAGCTTGGGCCTTATATCATAACCCATAAGTATGGATTAGGAGCTTACCTATTATCCTCTCTCAAAGGCAACCCAAAACCTGATCCCCTTAGTGCTTCACATCTACATCCTTTCTTTTGTTAATGAGGATAAAACTCACCTTCTATCTAACTTAAGCTCATTAATTACTTTCAAATCATATTCATCTCCCTATTTTAGGGGAAACTAATTAAAATAAAATCATGTGATTATACATCACCATCATAGCCTAATATTGAACAATGGGTACCATAGCTCTACCCATGACATGATTCTCATATTAGTTTCCAACCCTCTTCACAAGATGGATTCCCATGGTCATTGTCACCTAAACCTCTTTACACCTAATCAACCTTATTGTGCTTTTAGTTTTTCCTTGATAAAGGTGAGCCCTTAAGCCTATACAAGAAAGTCTATATCAAGCAAAATCAAACACATCAAAAAGTAAAATCAAAACCAATAACAATCATGGGTCATTCTTAGCATTCATAGACAGATATTTTGAAGGAAAACTATTGAAAACATTATCAAAATTGTTTAAAAGCAAGGTGTACTACTCCCTTGAAGGACAACTATCAAAATCATTAAACAAAGCATACAAATTTAGACCACTCCCTTAAAGGATGGTTGAATAAATCATTTGTCACAATAAGTAATTTCTTAGAAGTTTCCCACATCGATCAGCGTCATCAATCTTCCAAATTAACAACAAAATAAGAAAAAAACCCATTCTCAAACAAAATTAAAAACAAAATAATTTTTGAAAGCCGTAATCGGCTCTCATAAGCACAATAATTTTGAAATCCACAATCGGATCTCATGAGTAGACTTCTCTCATTGATTAGTATACACCTTGTACGACATAGAATTGATAATATTTACTCTTTGGTAACCTTAAGAAGAGGCATGCTAGTCTCACAAGAAGGTTCCATTTTCATCGATATCCCATTTTATACACTATAAGCAATGGATTTTGAGTTTACTTGACATTACATGATCAAGACACCCTTTTAACCAACTAATGCATGCTAATGCAAATAATTCAAAGGGATTATGTTCCTTAATCCAATACAACTTTGGGTTTGTATTAGTCCTTGCCAAAGAAGAAACATCATGCCCTCTTCCTATCTTATCATAACTAGTTGATATATTCATTATGATGTTTATCTCTTGATTATATCATTTTTCTCACATCTAGTGTTGTTATTCAACTTTATGTGTTTTAAATTAATAAAAATAGCCATAACCATAATCATAACATCATATATCATTATCATAAACAAGCATCATCAACATATCCATCATCATATCAAAATCATAACTTCCATGATCAATATGCAAACAACCATTTTTGCCACATGTCTAAATCCAAATAAGGAAGCATATACTTATTAAAATTTAGGATAAACATCATCATCATAACCATAAATGACATAATAATCATCATCAACATAAATAAAATCCATCACATGCCTAGCTAGGTGAGTCTACATCAGTATCTAATATCCATAAGCATAATCAATATAACATCATTAATGATTAATATAAAAATAATCTCATTAACCTAAAAGCACACCATAAACCATGAGATATAAACAAGGATTATATCTATAAATCATAAGTTAATAACATCATAATGTATACAATAATATACATATCTCTCTCTTTCAAAATGTACCTCTCATTACATCAGTTCACAAGCCAATATCAAAATGATATACAATAACATATAATATATCTAAACTATATCATGGCTGTGCCCCTGGGGCCTCACTATCTCCTAAAGCACCATTACCTCCTGGTGCTTGTCTTCCTAATGTACATGCATTTCTACCCATAGAAGAAACCCACTAACTTAGTGTTGTCACACTGACACCACCTACCAAACTATCTCTATACTCACCTCATTAAGGCTCATCAAGATAACACCTCAAGACTATAGCCTCATAGTAGTGTAACTCCTCCACTGTGGCTAGGTATTGTGCCATGGGGATATTGATTGGTGGTCCTAAAAATGCCATGGTGCCTCTTCCCATCTATCTTAGGGAGTCTCTTTCCTAGGTAACCAAGGCTAGTGAAGCTCTAGCCCGATCCCTCTCACCTGTAAGTATAGCCATCTGACCCTATAAAAATACCAACTGACCTTGTAATGTTGTAACCTATGACTATGTAGTGGCTAATGCTACTCCTACCTATGTATCTGGGGCAACCCCCTAGACCTATGTCTGTTGACCTCTACCAACTAGGTCTACATCCATAGGCTACTAACCACCATCAATCCCACCAAATTTTTCTACTATGTAAAGAGCTTGATACCATGCAGGGTAACCATCTAGAAAACTTGCATCATCTATCATTGGTCATATTGGTAGCTCCTCATGATCTAACAAGGTTTGTATTGGATGTGGCTTAGGTAGTAGGATATCTTCATCCTCCTTCTTATATCTGGGAAATGGGCTTAAGATACCTTCTACCAAGGTAAACTATCTCTGCACCCTCTCAAATGGGATGAACTCTACCTCCCCATCCCTCCTACCAAAGATCCACCTATAAATCTATAAGGATAAGGTGTGTCTCTTGTATCCAACCCACTCTAAAAACTTGACATAGGGATTCTAAATCACATCACCTAAAACTAAGGCCTCTAGATCCCCTCTGAACCAATCTATGTCAAGCACCCCTCCTCCTGCACCTATGATGGTAAAGTCACCTCTCCACCTCATAAAATTGATCAAGAAATCTATCTGACCATACCCTACCCATGGCAGCCCCATTAGCCTTAGCACTCAAATGTGCTCATAGGCCTATTAATGTAGAACAAACCCCACATTGATGCCATACCTCTTGTGATATCTAAAGCCCCATAGCTCCCTATATTTATACATAAGTAGCACATGCACCCAACCAAACACTATGCAACCTAGTAGCATCTCCACCAAAGCCCCCAATAGTAGATACAAAAACCTCCCATTACTTGAATCTGGAACAACAAAACATGAGACCGCCATCATCATCATGGTCATCAGCCTCCTATCATCTCTTACCCTATATAACAAGGTAGTGTAACTAAAGCCTCTAGCATGCCACCTCACTTAGTCATGGTCATATCCATATAGTAGCTCCAAAAGTTCATCTCTCTCCTCCTGCTCTATGTGATAAATCTAGTCACCCATATGAGTAACCAAGTGATCTTGTGAACATCCTTTGGTAAGCTCATTATCTCACCATTGGGTAGTAAGAAGGTGTTCATGGCCAAATCCCATCTCTCAATGAGGGCCATGATCATCATCACATCACATAACACATGTTAATAATTCCCCATAGCTTTAAGGCCCACCTCTTCCATGTGAACCCATTCTACAATAATCATACCTTGGTGAATGTCTGTAAAGATGCTTAACACCCTATCTCACATTTGAATCTATTTCTATGCCTACAAATGATTGATAGAAAAAAAATTAGTTCCCTATACTATTTTACCTATGAACTTCACCTCTCAACCTATCTTATTTACCCTTAAACACTTTAACCATGACCTATTACACTACACCCTCATCATCAACTATTTGTCCCTTACCCCTGATCTAGAAATCATAACCACCTCCTTGACTTCATCCATCACTCCAAAATTTAAGCTAACACCTATGGTTTTACCCTCAACACCCCATTTTACCAACCTTTATAACATTCAACCCTATAAATTGAATTAAACTTTTTATTAAAGCAAATTACTACTTGGTCAATTGTCAATGGTCACTATGATTGCTGATGGTCAGGTTAGCATTTTTTCCTATGGTCATCAACCACCAATGGTTGGGATGACCACTGACAATCAAGATGACCACCAATAGTCATTGTTCATGACCTTTGGTAGAGCATCCTAAACCTACCCCCACCCATAAACCCACTCAACATAGATAAATTTCTACAAATTCCCACCTATCTCCTACCCCTACCTACCCAAACTAACCTACCCCTTACAATTTGAACATTCACTTGCATATTTTCTCAACCAAACCAACCACACCCATAATACCTAAGTCATACCCATAATAACCCCAACGAAATAATGTCAAAACATTTAAATATCTAACCAATGCATGTGCTAAATCACATCTACGCTACCAATTTGAATACAACCCTTACCTCATTCTTTGACCATCATCAAGGACGAATTTGAGGACCCTCTACCCAACCACATGCTCTACCTCACCCACTCTACATCCTCATTAGTTCACTCAATCAACACACTCAGTTAGAAATCAACCTCACCCACCAAGCAATCACAAAGCACCAAATAAGCCCAAGCTCTTGTTATCAATAGTCAAATGTTTAAATGAGTCCAAAAGACTCACTTTTTTACTTTTGACCTCCATTTTTTAGGGTTCACACCTTGATCATTGATGGTTAGCATGATCATCGATGCTTAGTCTATAGACCCCTGACCATCGATGGTTAGGAGCTTAACCTTTGGCCTTTGCTTATTCACCCAAATTTTTTAGCAAACCTAACCAAGCACCCACCTATAGAGACTACCTTCTCTACCCACCTTGACAACCACCTCATCACTTTATCATTGGTCCATTTTAGCCTAAATAGTGCATGTTTTGTGATGAATTTTTCCTGGTCCTTTTGACCTTATTGAAAATAATTTCCATGTTGACCCATATTTGAACTTATGATACCTTACCCACATCTAACTAGCTTGTGTCTTCTTGGGAGCACTTCCTACCTCAGATACCCATGACTTCACCTAACTAGTTTATGTTTTCTTAGGAGCACTTCCTACCTTGGATACCCATAGAAACATTGACCTTACCTAGGGGACTTGTGTTTACGAGTGTACCTAACTATCATGCCTAAATATGATCACATGTTCCACTTGTCACTTATCCTTTCAGCATCGACCTTTATTTTTACCAACTATGACAACTTGATCAATGCATGATCTTGGCTATTGCACTTTTATCACACTTTGTGTGTGTTTTTTCACTATAGTTCCCAACCTCTGACATTTACCTTTCTTCACCTCCTTACCAACTCATCAAACCTGCACTCAATTTTTTTTTACCTCATCGATTCTTGGTATGAGGGGGAATACCTTCTCCCATGCTCAGGGCAACCAACCTTTGACCAACAATCTATTTTTTTTATAGTTTGTTGATACAAATTACATAAAAAAGGGGGAAAATGTAGACACTAGAAATCCACACATGATGGTTCTAAATGTTACAATTCCCCTAGACCACCTCAGGACCCCCTTGGGCCCAACCATTAGACTTTCAACCTCAATTAGGCCTAAACCTAGTCAGCTTGACCTACTAACCAAACCCACCTTTTTAACCCAATTTGACCTTGACCCTCAACTACAGACAGTCACCTTAACCATCAATGGTCACCCTGACCACCGATGATTAGTTTCCACCATCTAAACCAACTTAACTAACCCTTTAATTTTGGATTTTTTTTCTATAATTAGAATGTCTAATTCACGTATGAGCCAATGTATATGTGAGTTATAATTAGATAACAAGTTGGATCCCTTATTAATGTCTTTTTGCACCTCTCCTTCCTTTCCTATGAAAAGAGAGGAGTAGAAGGTGTAAAGGGATCCACAACTATTAAGAGATTTTACATCTAGAGCTTCTTTTGTAGGTATTCTTCTAACAATTCAATGATCAATCCATCACATTAGAGAGCTGACTTGATGATACCCCTTGATTTTTAGTTAAGTACTATTACTCTACCAAAATCATGTCAAACTCCACCAAGGATCCAACCACCTCATCCATTCACTAGATCAACCTTATGAAAGCTAAGTATTTATTTTTTGTTATTGAATTACTTTATTTTTATTTCACAACTAGCCCAGTACGAACCAATATCTTGGAATTGCCTTCTGTGATCTTGTAAATCTAACTTTCATCAACCCAAACCCAATACACAATAACCACCAATGGTCACCTTGACTGCTGACGGTCTATTCAACTGTTGATGGTTGCCTCAACCATTAATAGTCACCTTAACCATCAACAATCACATCAATCACCGATGGTCACTATGGTAGAAAATAACAACAAGCTATTTTCATCCACCTACCCATAGCCAAATCTAGTTTTCTTTTTGTCTACCTATTCATAGACTCAACCTATTTTTTGAAGCACATCTGACCTATTTAGCACTAGTATCAACCTGCTTATTGTTATATTAGTCATTGTAGTATATTTATTTAGCAAGAATTTATTGTATTCAATTTTAATACCTTTTGATTATTAATGCAAACACTTTATTTTTTGTTTTCCAAACTTAATTGTTTAAAACATGTGGATTAAAGCCCCTGAGGAAGTTTTTGCTTCTGAGATCTAGCTAATGCTAGGCAATCCACCTAGTTATCTATCTAACCAACCATTTGATTTAGTGATATCATATTTGTAGGTTATCCTCCCAAGCTAAAGAGGATCTCTTCACAATCATCTAATTCAACACATGCACAATAAAATAGGTTTTTCAACCATACCTATATTTAGTTTCTTCTTCTTCACTCTCTTGAAATATAAGCTAAAATTCATTAAAACACCTCCTTAGATAAAATTTTCCATTGGGACATATATGTTCTCCTTGAACATGACTTTAACTCTACCATGTTATGGCCTTTGAATTATTATAGACATACATCCACATATGGTACACTTTTTCTTCTTTTTTTAGAGGTTTATTCCCCACATTCAATTGGATAGACTTTTGAAGCAATTTTATCCTCTCCTTCAGATAATTTTCCAATAGATCACTATGATCTTATAGGCCTACTTATTTCAATAGGGTTAGTGATTGTGTCATGATCACATGTGTTGTTTCATCTCTCACCATATATTTTCCCTTATCTATTTATTCCTCTCAACTTGCCATTATTTTTATTTTAAGGATTATGCATTATGTCATGTTAGATTAGTGTCTTATTTGTGCCCCTATTTTTCTTGTGATGGTGATACTTCCTCATTATTTAAATCCAATGTTTTTTTTAGTATGAATTTTTATGGTTGTACATTATTCATTTTATACTCTCTTTTGTTGGTTTTATGCTTGGACCTATTTTATGGCCTTGCATGTGGATACTTCTTAATTACTCATGTAGGTTGTGTATGTTGGATAAGAATGGTAAGAAATATAAGGATACTATAATATAGGAAAAGGTATAAGAGCATACTAGATCCAACACACATATAATACATCAACCCATAAAGTGGTTTAAGGTTATAAACAAGAGTCATGACCAAAGGAGGTTTTAAGGGATCTAATATGGAAACATATACATACAATAGCAAGTTTAGGCCTAAGTAGATCAAAGGTGTCATTAGATAATAACTAAGAGGTGTAAACCAAGGTAATCAAAGGAAATACAATGCCATTGGGTGGTAACCATGAGGTATATAAACTAAGCATTGTAAGGTTTTCATTAGACAATAACCATGAGGTTTAAATAAGGAAATACAACATTCAAATATAACTATATACTAACAAGAATAAGTTAATCTAAGAAATTGGAGTAATAAAATAAAGAGTATAAAAAGAGGGTACTTATTTTGGGTTGATTTTTCAACATGCTAATCACCCCCTTAGCTCAAGTGGCACTTTATGAGAGATGATTATAGGTGAAGTAATGATGTAAATAAGAAGACCTAGGTATCCTTAGTTGGGGACTCCAAATACTAGGTGTAACTTGCCAGTTCATCTTCTCTTCTTGATATCTTCAAGTTATTATGCAAAATAATATTCCTCAAGTGTAAGATCCTTAACCCTAATTATTATTCTTATTACTAATGTGGATTAGAATACATGAGTAGAGTGGATTAGATGTCTTGATAATTAGAAATGAAAAAGAGGAACCACATAATTATGACTCATAACCCTAAAATTTGTAAATCAAATATGGCTAACATCATTGGACTAACTAATGGCATATAAAAATGTCTAGTAGATAGGTCAATGATGTCATTCAAGGGGGGAAATACAAGATGTCATCAAACAAGCCAATGCCATCAAGAAGAGGCATAAAAACAATAATAATCACACAAACAAGATAAGCATAAAGGGGGAATAAGTATCATCAGATGAAAAACAAATTGATGAGATGGCCTAAATGGAGGTAATAATAGTAGATGATAATTAGGGAAACTCTCACAATGTACCATGAACCATCCCACCTTGATCATGGTATACTCCTTAGGATGTACACTCATGGAGATTGATATACTGACAAGTTATGCAAAAGGAATATTCTATAGTAAAAAATAAGGTGTATACATATGCCCTGCCCAAAGTTCATCATGTGTCAAAATAGTGTAATATGGGATCATGCTTTGGGAAAATAACATAATACCATAAGATAATAAAAAAGTGTTATAATAAATGATGATAAATAATTGAAATAATGTTATTAAAGTAAAATATACACACCTAGACTTATCTTTCCATTGAAATAGAATGTATTAGAAAACCTTAGTCTTGATTGTGACTGGTGTAAAATCTACTAGTAGTAATCATAATGATACAAGAATAAATGGTTAAAAGTAATGTGAACATATGTAAATGAGTCTAAAAAGGTAATTATATGAGGCTCTTAAGGAAGATGGTAAAAAAAATATCTAGCTAGCTAATATAATAAAGGCTAGAGTAAGTTCAGAAGACCTAAGAGGTGGAAAAATAATATAAGGTGTAGGATGGGTTCAAATAAACATGAGGGAAAGGCTAAATTAGGTCTAGATGACCCAAAAATAAGTAATAAGGTAATGAAATAAGGGATCACATAGCCATAAATGTAAAGGGTAGATTAGGACTAGATGATCAAAAAGGTTGATAATGTGAGAAGATATGGGGTCAAATAGCCATGTAATAAAGGTTATATCCAGTATGCATGACCTAAATAAGTGTAGGAGATAAAATATTAGGATATTAAATATAATTGAGTGAAATTTAATAAAAATAAAGCAACAAATGAAAGAGAATCACAAAAAATCCAAATATGTAGCATTTATTCAAAAATGTAATTTTCAAGGGAGGTTCCTAGTTGATTCCCCAATCTTATCATTTAAAACACTTGAATGATAATGTTGTCATGATGTTAATAATCCTAAAAGAGATGAATAATATGAAATAGATAAATGGGGTAGAATTGGAAAGAAGTATGTCCAGTAAGGGGGGAAAATGGTGCCACCAAGATTAAAACATGGTCTTTGTTGGTGTAGGATATTAATTATTCCATTTACTTATTAAATGGATAATTATTACACTTGTAGACTCAAATTACTTAGGTGTTATAAGAGTTTAAGAGGGTGAGAATGCAGGTTCTACAGTGAGTTCCACTTGAGTGAGAATTTAGTAGTTTGATAGCTCATGGTTTCTGTCTTTTGAAAGGAAGAGACTGAATTTGTTATAGAGGGACCTACTACAACATTCACCATGTGAAATTCTATGCATAAATTCTCTCTTTTTTTTGTGGAGGCACACACACTTCATATTTTTTAGGATATTGAGATCATCACTATGTACTTGGGTACCTCATCAAGCCTCATTGTCTAGACCTAATTTTACAGCCCACATAATCTATGCTTAAGAGGGGGTGTTGGAGTGGGATTTTTATCCTTCTTTTCTTTGTCTCTCTTTTCAGGGGAGTTTTTTTACACTGGGTTTTCTCCTTTTACTCTACTTATTGAGAGTTGTATTATATGTGGATACGTCATCAGACCTTGTTGTTGGGACCTATCTTTTTTTTTTGCCCACCTAATCTACACTTAAGGGGGAGTGTTGGTGTAGGATATTAATTATTCCATTTACTTATAAATGGATAATTCCTACACTTGTAGCTTCAGCTTACTTAGGTGTGATAAAAGGTTAATATGGTGAGAAGGCGAGTTCTAAAATGAGTTCCACTTGAGTGGGAATTTAATAGTTTGATAGCTCGTGGTTTATTTCTTCCAAAAGGAAGATACAATATTTGTTGTAGGGGGACTTACTACATCATTCACCATGCAAGATTATGTGCATACATTCTATATATTCTTTGTGGAGGCACAGATCCTTCATATTTTATAGGATATTGGGATCAACACTATGTACTTGGGTACCTTATTAGGCCTCATTATTGGGACTCAATTTTACAACCCACCTAATATATGATTAAGGGGGGGTGTTGGAATGGGATTTCTAGTCCCTTCTTTCCTTTGTCTCTCTTTTTGGGGAGGGGAGTTTTTTCCCATTAGGTTTTCTCCTTTTACTTCATTTTTGAGAGTTGCATTATACATAGGTACCTTATCAGGCCTTGTTGCTGGGACACATTTTTTTTTCTGCCCACCTAAGCTATGCTTAAGGAGGGGTGTTGGTGTAGGATATTAATTATTCCATTTACTTATTAAATGGATAATTCCTACACTTGTATCTTTAATTTACTTAGGTGTGATAAGAGGTTAAGAGGGTGAGAAGGTGAGTTCTATAGTGAGTTCCACTTGGAGTTCAACTAACTACCACTATGAGTTCTCTTTTGAGTTCTATAGTGAGTTAAACTTAGTTTCACAGTGATTTCTCCCATCAGTTAACTCCCCCTACTCTTTCTTTACATTCCTCTTCACCATGCTTTTGTAATTAAGAAAAACAAAAGTTGAACTAAGCAATCAACACTGTGCAAAGCTGATCATAGCAAATATTTATAAAGCAAGGCAGAGTCGATTATAACAAATATTTTTAAATCAAGGTAGTCTAATACAGAAGGAAATTATTGCATATCTTCTTGTTCATTTTTAAATATAAGTAGGGTCATTGATTTGCAAAATTACTTGTGTGCTCACTCTACTAGAAGATCACCTACTGGTCGTTTCTGATAGCCTTTACCAAAAATATGACATTCTAATCAGTTTGGCAAGACTAATATTTTTTTACATTAAAAGATATAGAAGCCTTGCCTAGCAGGTTTGAATATTAAACTAGCTAGTGAAGTATATAAATCATCTCATAAAGGCTATGCAAATAAATTATAAGGTGCCTAGCTTACCATAATGTTTCTCCCATTTCTTAGGACCTGATGGAACCATCAATCAAATCTGAGGATTGGTTACATGCTTGGAAAGGTAGGAGACACTAATGATACATATGAGGCCTCTTATACTACTCTATTGGCCTACCAAACTCAAATAGAGCTTTGGATATATTTTGAGGTTGACTTTGGAGTTTGATCTTCAACTAGGATGAGGGGTGTGTTAATGATCTGATTGTGTCTTTTGGTCATGATGAATTTTGATATTTTCTTTTTCTTAAATTGATATTTTCCTTTTGAATTTTTTGTTATGATATTTTGGATTTTGGATTTTTTGTCTTTTTCTATTTTCCTCCTGCATACAAATTATGGAAACCAACAATGGGTTTTTAAGCTGACAACAAAAGAGAGCTTATTCTTATTTACTAAAGAAGAAAACCTAGAAACCAAGATGTTTAGATACTCCTAGACTTGCACCTTAGAAAAGATTGTGATCTTGAATTTGATCTTGGTGTGCCCAATAATCAAATGAAAATAAGGGGATAGATAAATAAACATAAAAAAAAACTACATTTCTCAAGTTACAAAATATGTATGAAGGGAGGAGATATAATGACAAACAAATTTGAGATTTTCATCATAATAAATGATAAAATATGGATGAGAGACATGTAGATAGACTGTCATAGTTGCACCACACATAATATAAATAAATTTAAGAGACAAAACACCACTCTTGATCATTTACTTAGCTTTTAAGGAAACATTTAGCTATAGGGGAGTGGGAGCAATAGTAAATAGGTAATATAGGTGGTTGGAACTTATGTGGAAGGCCTAGTTGTATTATATAATGTCTTGTAATGAAACTCATATACTAAAATACAAGATGTGGGATATAGTAGGATATAATAAACATGTGTAAAAATAATAAATAAGAGACATGGGATGTAAAATGTAGGAATTAAAAATCCATGAGGAATAGGAAGCTAAAATGGATCCTAAAGGCATAATCATATGGGATGGATATTCGTGAGGAAGGCTTGGTTGTATTCATCAAGGTCTTATAATGCAATTTAAAAACTAAAAGCCTAGAGGCATGATAAAGTGAGATAAATCCAAGAGGTGATAATTTTAGGAAAGATACAAGAGGTGTAAATATAATAAGGAAGAGACATAAGGAAAAATATAGGGAAAAGAGGGATCCCATAGGAAATGCTAAAGTACATATGGTAGATAGCATCCAAGAGTTGTAACATGTGAGAAGGAGCCTGAAGGTGCAATAAATATATGTATAAAGTAACATAAGTTCCAACATAAGAGAGTTAGAGGAAACCTAAAAGTAATGCTAACATGAAATATATATATTTTAAATATGTAACTAAATGCAAGAAATAAAAAACATGGACAAAATGAAAAATGTGATAAAAATACCTTAAGCATAATAAATTTTCAAAAACTGGGCATGAATAGGCTATTTGAAAATGTCTTTTGCCATTTTATGGTTTGTAAGTACTTGGTCCAAGGATGTCATTGATGATGTAAGGAACCCACCAATTTTGGGTGTATTTACCCACTTTATCATTGGTGTAATCTAATTTTAGAACTAAATCTCCAACATTGATTTTTTTTGACTTTCACTTTCTTGGTATGTTGCTTATAATTACAATTTTTATATTAGTGGTTACATTAGAGAACACTAATGGGTCTCTCATCAGGTAAACCTAAGGTGTGAAGCTTAGGCTTCATGGATATATTCATAGAGAATTATTCCATAAAGAGAAATGCACAATTAAGTTAAATCCAATTCTAGCATTAAGATTACTTTTGATTTATAGACTAGAGATAATGGAGTTTCCCTAATGGTAGTATGAATAGTAATGTATTAGACCCATATGGTAGGATAAAGCTTAATATGTCAATTGGTATAGGAATATAAAATAATATTTTGTAACATTGTTTTAAGGATTTTATTAGTTTCTTATACTTTTCCATTGAATTGAGGATTATAAATTATGGAGAATTTATATGTACTTTTCAATCTAGAGAAGAGTTGTTTCATGTCCTTTTTGAAATGGCCACTATTGTTAGATATGATGATGTGGGAAATTCCAAATCAACAAATAATTTTATTAAATATGAATTAATAAGGGGCATAAAACTATGAAGGAGGGTGTTTAATTTGATTAAATGTAATAGGAAGAAAAGAGGAGTGATTATATGATGTAATACCAAGGATAGGGGTCTATAAAAATACTACCTTAACATTTCAACAAATTCTTAGAGTTTGGGAGTGGGTTGTATATGATGGATCATTGATTCAGTTGGAGAAGGATGAAAGAGGATGAAGTTGATTTGGAAAGGGATGTTTTTGGTTTACATGGGTGGAATTTTATTCCATGGGAGGATGATGAATATCTATATCAGATCCCTCATTTTTTGGCACAACTTAAATCTACTGAGTGGGATAAATATGATAATAGTTCCTCATTAGAGTGAGTAATTGGATTATTAAACAATGAGAGGGTTTCATTTGGGGTATAGTATGTGGGACCATGGTTTAAATTTATCATGGATTATGGAATAAATGAGTGCTTATTCAAATGGTGATGAATGAATCTCCCTAGGTGATGATGATTGGCTACAAAATTCATACATGAAATGGCTATGGAAGGTAAATCTTGGACCTTCAATTAGTTTAGAGGATTCTTTGATGATGAATAATCTTAATTTGGCCTCATAAAAATATTTATCAAAACCTTATTTGGAAGAATAATTATTACAATTATGGGGGATATATGAGAAGGTGTGTGGGAAAGAGTTTACACCACATCTTGTGGTTGTTATTTGAGGCTAAAATTTATACTTTGAAAAATTAGTTTTTTAAAGTATGGAATAATTTCATAGACAAAAAATTGGGAGTTGATCATGAGGATATTTTGGTGCAAAATTTAGGTTATGAGGTTGCAATTAAAAACCTATCCATAAAAGAAAATGTATTTGGTAAAGAGTTTGAGGTTCTCTCTAAATATAAGGATTTGGGTTCTCCTAATTTGGCTTTGGATAATGGGGATGTTTCTCATTATTCTCTAAAGGAGGAATTGGGTAGATAATATGAAACCTTCCAACATGGTTAATATTTGAAAGGGGTTCTAATCATGGATAATTTGGTAGAAAATCTAGATCACAAAGAGGTAGGGTCTATATTTAGGAAATCTATAACTTCTTCAAAGGTTAATATTTGGGATCACTCTACCTTCCTTGAAGAGGAATATTTCAAATCTATAAATATGGAAGAGGATGTATAAAATAGACTAAGATAGGTTGCATAAGAGATAATAGGAGAAGCTACAGAAGAAAGACTAAGAAAATTTGTAGAAAAGAGACTAGGAGAAGTTGAGGAAAATGATGAAAATGTAAGGATCTAAGGATCTCATGGAAATGTTCAATACTTATCAAATATTTTCAAGTTTTGGGAAGAGTGATCATGATAAAATATGGTCTGGGTTATCTTATTATCCCTTTCTAATGAATAATTGAATATTATTTCAACTAGGTATGGATATATAAAACAAGCATTAAAGGAAAAAGTTAAGAGGGCTGAAAATTATAATTTTGAATATTTTATTAATCAAGCAAGACTAAATGAGAGGGAAGACCGTAAATTTGATTCAAATCTAGATCTAAATATTTTAATAAGTTTGATGATAAGGATAATCCATCTATTTATAACAATTTAGATGATGTTGGTTTACATGAATGGAAGCTTATTCCATGGAAGGAGATGAAGATCTAAATTAGATCCCTCCTTTTTTGGATCAACTTAAATCTATGAAGTGGGATAGAGATTACAATAATTCCTCAACAAATTGGGAGAAACAATATTTTAAAATAAGTGAGGGGGATTCATTTGGGGGAGAGGATGTGAGATCGTGGTTTGAATCAATCATGGTCTAGGGAGGAAATGAATCTGCTTCTTCAAATGGTGATGATCAAACTTCATTTGGTGATGATGATTGGATACAAAAGTTAGACATGAAATGGCTGTGGAAGGTGGATATTATACATTAAATTAGTTTGTGGGATTATTTTATTATGGATAAGATTTATTTGGGATCCTCAAAATCTAGATAAAAACCTTCTTTGGAAGAAGAATTCTTACAATTATGGGGGAAATATGACTAGATGTATGGGAAATATTTTACACCATATCTTATGGTTTTATTATCAGAGGTTCATATTTTTACTTTGATAAATAAGTTTTCTAGGGTATGAAAGAATTTCATAGAAAAAAAATTGGGGGTTGATCATGAGGATATTTTGGTAAAGAATTTAGGTTTGAGGTTTTAATTGAAAATCTATTATCCATAAAAGAGGATGGATATGGTAGAGAGTATGAGGTTATCTCCAAAGGGAAGGATTTGGGTTCTCCTAATTTGAGTTTGGATAATGAGGATGTTTCTAATTCTTATCTTAAGGATGACTCATGTATAAATTATGATAATATCCAACATGGTCAATCTCTAGATAGGTTTTTAATCATGGATAACTTGGTAGATAATTTGGATCATAAAGAGGTGGGGTCTATATTTTTTATTTATATAACTTCTTTGAATTTTAATCTCCAACATCAATTTGCCTTCCTAAAAGAGGAATATTTCAAATCTACAAGTAAATTGTCTGACATTAATTTAATTAGATTTGTTAAAGGAGAGATATGGAAAGGTTTTATGTTTCGAGAATGGGTAAAGAATAACTATTCAAGGGTGAATCTTGCTACTCTAAATTTTCTCACTAAAGATAGTTTTTAGATTTATTTCATTAATATGGAATTTAGAGATTTGATGTTAAAACCAAGAGCTAGTTTTTGTGTTCTTGTAAAATTGAGGTTTTCAAATGGGATGAAAATAATGAGCATAAGAAGAAGAAACATGGGAGGAAGGTTTGGATAAGGCTTTATGACCTTCCAAGAGATTTTTTAAAATATAAATTATTTTATGTAGACACTTAAAATTGGCCATCGATAACCTCCAATTAGGCATTTGACCAATTTCCACTAAAATGCACAATTTTGCCTAAAAACACTAAAACACATTAAAAGCTTTGAACCCAATATAGTAAAGTGCTGATTTTGGCTAGGGTATCCCTAAATGGGGCAATAAAATTTATGAGCTAGCTAAATTTGATCAGATCATTCTGATTCAAAATGCCAATTCTGCACCTATGTGCTCTGGGTTGCTCTTTCCTATCAAATCTCTTACATAAGACACATGCCTTTGTTATTTGTTTCTGGTAACATCCTAAATGGGATAATGGATCCAACACATCTGAAATCACCTTCAAATTCAAATCCAGTCAAATTTTGGACCAATAACAAAGCATTTTGATCAATTTGAGTAATTTGTGCACAAAGTGCTTAAGCATGATTAAGGGCTAATTAATCCAAATCAAGGCCTAATTAAGAAATCCATGGAAACTTGTTGAATAATTTGTTTTGGAAATGAATATTGAATATCTACATCATTAGGTGACATCATTTCTTGGGAAGACATGTCTAGGCCATAAATGCCACAAATATTAGGATTCATGCCTCCCTTGGCTCATCAAAGCCCTCCATGCCTCTTAATTTCTCATATATCATAAATATTAATGAGCCTATTTATCAATTTTAATTTCATTATTGGATTAATCCTTAACCACACATCTTAAATTTGAGATGGACGGTTTAAGTTGATTCTGATCAAACTCAAAAATCTATAAATAGGAGGCCTTACCACATCATTTCTAAGACTTGATAATGCAAAGTTATAATGCACAAATGATTCCAAAAACCATTTAAATTAGTGTTACCATGCCAAATTGAACCCAAGCTGAGTAATCCACTATAACAAGCATTTTGGAGCATCCAAGGGAGGTAAAAGAAGGTTTCTTTTGCATTTTATTTGTGTGTTTTATTCATGTTTGTTAACTAAGCTCTCCCTACTGTGTAGGCCTAGAGATGTTATGCTAGTTAGTGTGTTTCTTTCATTTTTTTTTAATTTTCAAACTAACACCATACTAACCATCCTTGAGTCAAATTCCTAGATTCACATTTTATATCTATATGGATATATTAGGTCATTTTTGTTGGGTAGACTCTAGATCTCTATGATGCTTATCTAGGAGGTACGCAATAATGAAGATTAAAATATATTATGTAGATCATGTTCCTTCATCTATATATTTATAAAAGGATGGGAAAATATATTATAAAAATATTGTCTTTAAACATTATGCTTCTAAGAGGTGTTTTCTATGTTCTTTGGAATTTCATCTAGCTAGGCATTTTACACTTCTATATCATAATTTATAGAATAAATAATGTGTTGTTCAAGTATGGAAAAAAGGGTAAAGTAGTCACACTTCTTGGGGGATCTGTAGATGGAAGGTTTACATAGGAAATAGGCATTGGGACTATCAAAGGTTCCTTTGTCATAATTTTTAGGTATGGATAAAATATTAAAGGAAGGGTGGCCTAAGGTTTGTTACCAAATTCTTGATCCAAACTTAGGGGTTTCATGTTTTTTTTTCATTTTTTTGATATTTGTGGATAATTTTAAATTTTATAAGTTGAATTTACCTGCCTTAAATCTTGGAAAGCTTAATGATTTTTATGTATCTTTTGTAATTAGGGGAATGTCCCCTTCACCTTTTTATTCATTATTCCTCCCGTGGCATTCCATCATAAGGAGTTGGAGGACCTAGGTGGGATTTTGGTGGTTTTTTCCTCCTAAAATATAGTTGGATCTTGAGAAGATATTATTTTATAATCTGTTGAATCTACAAAGCCTTTATATATTGGAGTTATTTTTTGGGATGTTAGGAGTGTTTGGATAAGGATGACTATGAGAGGTTACGGTAGTGCTGATGGGGTATTTGGCACATGTTTTTTATGATTTATGGTGATTTAATGAATAATCATTATTTTAGGCTTTATTTAGTAATTCATCACACATCTTCTTGAATATGTTGCATTTTATGGGTCTTATCTTATAAAGTGAGTCTATTTGATGATTTTTTGTAGTGTATTTACAACATAATGGTTTTTCCTAGCCTCTCTACAAATTATCTATGTTATTTCTCAAATGTGAGGCCATTTGATTCAGATTGAACCTTAAACCATGATGTCCTCACTTCTAATTCTAATTTTTCCAAGTTTTTTTACAAGTTGGATGGTTGTAGTTTTTCTCAAGGTTTTACAGTCACAATGAACTTGTTGCAACAAAAATTATTCAAGGTTGGAAAACAAGTGTTGTTACCATTTGAGGATTATTTATTGTTCTCATGGAAGAGACTTTGTCAAGAGTTATGGGTCTGCCAAAGAAGGGGGAACAATGGTACATTGTGAAGCAGAAAGGTTCTCATTGTAAGGAAGATTTCTTCATACTAGGGTAAAATTTTATAGACATAAGCCATGGCTGTGGATGATTTTTTGATAGTTGGGTGTGATTGTAGATGGTAGACAAATATCTATAGATTTTTTAATCAGGAAAAAAACTTGTTATCCAATGTTGGTGTTGATCATAAGCCACTTTATTCAACTTTCAAAATATCCTATGATGAATGGTAGGGCCTTTCATTAATATTAATATAAGATATTTTGAGATAGAGGCAACATATATTTCTTGGGAAGATGTATTTGATTTGTTGATAGAATTGGTTTTGGTTGTTGTATTTCATGTTGTCAAGGTCCTTTATTTTTTGGTTGTAAATGTTATCAAGGCCGTTGTATGTGGAAGCTATTTCCCATTTGATACGAATGATTTAGTTAGTTTGTGGAAGTCCTTAGCCTTTGGTTACAAATCTTCTTTGATTTTGGTTATGGATGATATTATCTAGTTCTGCCTCTACTTTTGGGATACATCCTTTGCTTAAGTAAGGTTGCAATTATCCTAAGCCATTGGTTACCAAAGTTATCAACTTTTGACTTTGTTATTTTTTATGGGTCTTTTTTTTCATCTTGGCTTACTTTTAAGATTTGGAATGTTTAAAAGAGTTTTCGATCTAAGAATGGGCATGACACTTAATGTTCATGATTTTTAGCATCTTTATATTGGCTACTATGGATATTTATCTTTTTTAGCCTAAATATAAGGTTGCAAATGGGTTCTGGTAAGGGTTGTGGAATATCTATGGTGGATTCATCAAGGCTATGATAAAGTAATAAATTGGCTATAGAATATGTTAATGGTACATGATACTTTTAACAATGAGAGGTTTACCAAACTTTGTTGAATATATGTTTTTTATGTGTATTTTCCATTTATGGATTCATACTTTGAGTTGAGGATGCTTTTCTCTAAAATATTTAAATTGACGTAACCTTTTATTCAAATTAATGAAAGGGGTGAGGGACCCCTTAACCCTCTTTTACTGACAAAAAATGTTGGAGAAAGAGGAGTGATGATGACATAACTTCAAACTAATTGGTAAAGTACTCAATGGAAATAATGATGAAGGTATGATAATGTTTTTATTTAGGTAACTTATTAATGAGATCTAATCCCACATGGAGAAGGGTTAGGGGGATTCAAGTGTTTATAGCTAGATCAAAGGAGAATGGATGATATTGTCATGCAACTGGTAAGGATTAAAATTCTTAGCTAAGGCAATGGAATATTTTTCAAGTGTTAGCTAGTAGTAGCACATGCATAGTATTTTTAGGATATAGTGTGTTTGCTATAATAACCTTCATAAATGCCCTTGTGTGATTTCTAAAGAATAGATGGGACCTCATATTTAGTAACACATTATAGAAAGGTGCCTTCAAAGTTGAAATATTATAAGCTGTTATATAGTAGTAACCTAAATATTATCATTAATACTTGATCATGTTAGTTTTACCCCTTTTTCACTTTATAAATTGTGTACTTAATTAGTACCTATTTTCCCACCTCACACTATCCTAAGCATTAGTGAAGACCTAATTTTATTCCAAATAATCAATTTCACATAAAGAAATGGTTTGATCACTGAAAAATACCCTTATGCATATGTATATCTTAACCCATATCCAAAACCCAACACTTTTTTTAGAGGACAACAATGTCAAATAGGGATAATAGTGGAGGCATTCCTATCCCTCTGGAACGTTTCTATATTTTTCTTGCCAATAGTCAAAATTTGAAATTAGTCCCTCCCTTAGCTTGTATTTTATGTTTTTAGGATTCTTGGCATGTGGTTACACCATTTGGATTGATATAAAGTCACACTAAAGTAACTTATTATTCAACTTGGATATTTTAATATAGAGTCTCATTTACACTATTACACACTAAACAAAGTTTCTTTATTCTTCCAAATTTGCAGTATAAACATTTCTAGTAGTCCTAAGCTAAGTTAAAAGCCTTTATTATCCATCCCTAAAAAATGAATGATCAAGTATTTAATTTGGTTCTAGATGCATTCATATATTTGAAGGAACATAATTGCATAAAACACTCTAAGTGGGAGGGGCTTGATTTCCCTAATTAGAGTGTTGGATATGTAGGAAATATTTAGTCATCATGGGGGTGATTGGGGTCATCTTAGAAATATTCAATCCAAATTTTTATATTTGTAGGTATTTCAATCATTACATGAAATACTAGGGTTTCAACATTGGATAAGCTATTTATTGACCTTTTGCACACTTTCATAGGTCAAAACTGCACACATAGACTTAATCCCAATTATCATAAATGACTATGAATTTAGTTCCTATTTTTAAAAAAAGACAAGAACATATGGTATGGATAATAATGATTCCCACTACTATCCTAATCTATCGATATTCTCCTCCTTTCAATTTCAACTCTAGTTTATGGATATTTTTTGGGGTTGCTCTTTATTTCTTGTTTCTACATTCTGTTGGTTACATACAATCAAAATTTAGATAGAAAAAAATAAATTTATTTTTTAAATTTATAGTTATCTTGCTTGAAATAATTTAAACCTTGTCAAATTTAGTTTTTTACTTTAAATGTGCTTGTAAAAAGGCCATTTACAACAATTTTTTATATTCTATTCAAGTTTTCTTAATTAGGGTTAATTCAGCTATTAATCCAAATTTTGTTAAAACATATTGGTGAACCTAATTTTTAATTCAAGCATTAATTTAATCCCTAGGTTTCCCATAAGGTTCAAAAATTATTTTTAAGATTCTAAAATTATGTCTTAGGGTTTCACCCAAATCTTGTTCTTAGGGATTCTCTTCATAGAATTATGGATCATTCTACCCATTTTATCTCATATTTGGTTCATAACAACTCTATTTTCAAAAATATCAGTGGTTTTTTCTATTCATGTGATATAATGATAAACCTATTTTTGTTTGTAAAAATATTGTATGGATTTTTAATTTACTATTTTTAATAAATTTTGGCTTAGGGGATGAAAGGTGTACCTATTTTAAAATTAATTTATGGATTTTTTATATCTAATAATTTTAAATAAAACAATTTTTTAATTTTTAAAAATACCTAATGGATCTATTGTTACAGTCAATTTTTCATTATGCACATTATATAATGGCTATATGGGTTACTCTCAGTGTATACTTTCTACTTCAAGTAATGATTGTTATAATTACATGGATTCAGATAGAAATAATCAATATATTTAATACTAATGAAATAAATTTTTCAACACTAATGTACAATAAAATAAGGGTTAAAATTAGTCATCATACATCTTTTATGTCTATGAAATCCCCATAATTTCTACGATCCCTCTTCAAGATTATGATAACAACTTTCCCTCTAACCAAGTCTATGTTGTCACTATTATAAGAGGTAAGACGACCCATAATATATTTAAAAATTAAGGTGACCAACATGTCCTTAATTAACCCCATCTACCTCCCACATCTCCTTTTAATGGTATTTGCATGCACATTCAATCAAAAGTACCAAAGGTTTGTACTTAAAAAGCCCTTCATGATAAAATTCTTATTGTGAGAAAGTTAATAGAAGAGTTGTGAAAGTAAAATCAATGTTTTAGTTTAAGGATCACATAATGGAAAATTAGATCATATTCACAAATAATCCAGAGTATGCTAGTGTTAATCATGCATTTGTATCTTCATCTAGTAATTTTGTGCCTAACAAGATTTCATATCAAGTTTGGAAGCCAAAAAAAAAAATCTAAATCTACTGATTCAAAAAGTGAAAATAAGGAGAACAAAATTTCAAGTGAGATTATAAGAGAAATGATTTGAAATAAATTAATCAAACTACCTCCTATATATCTTTTAAGGAGACAATTTTTTTGTGTGCATATCACAGAATGCATGAGCATCATACAAACAGTTGTTTGGATTTAAAGGATAAAATACAAAGGATAATCAATAGTGGTGATCCTATATTATATACATCAATAAAACATCACACTCACATTATGATAGCATATTCTAAAGCACAAGTGCCAAAAGAGCAAGTATGGATACAAAAGGACAATCTAGTGCAAGAAAATATTCAAATGACAAATTCAGGGTAAGAAAAGATTCAAATGAAATATTTAGAGAAAGAAGAGATGATAAACAAAATATTAAAGAAAAAAAATATTCAAAAAGAAAAATTAGATTAATCAAGGTTACATAAGGAAAAATATGAAAAGGAAATGCTATAATTACAAAAGGACTAGTCAAGTGAGCAAAGTAAATTTATCAAAAAGGGGAAGTTACTAAAATAAAATCCAGAGAAGTTGCAAAAACAAATTAAATACAAGAAATAAAACACCTTTATTAAAATGTTTTCCAAAGTAAACTTTTCCAATGAAATAAAATGGTACAAATATGGTTGCTAAGGAATCAAACACTATATGTAATTCATGCATAAAGAAAAAAGATAAGGTCAACACTACAAAATCTATAGTTAAATCTTCAAGTCAAGAAATCAAAGCAAACAATATTTATATTCCTATTATGCAAGCAATGATACATTATTCTTCTCTAGTTTATAATGAGATGCAAGATCATAACAATGATGAACATACTTAAGAGCAACAAAAATTCAAGAAGATAACTCTAATATATGGTACAATTGGCTTTTCATATACAAATTCACAAGATGACAAGAGTGGCATACCCCAATTTTGGGATCAAGAGGATGATTATCATCATGATAATGATTATGTATAATATGATTGGAATGACATGGCTCATATGTATGATGAATATGGCAATGAAATTAAAGGTTATAACACACATGATATTTGCACATGTATCATAGTTGGTCAAGGAAAGTTATCCATTTAGTGATTTTCACAACTTATTTTGATTCTTATCTCAATGGAATAATTGGTTAGCTTGTTGCATTTATAAATATAATAAATTTTTTAAAAACATTCAAAAAATTCAAAAAATACAAAAATTTGATTGTACATAGCTTCTTGAATGTTGAATCTTATTCCTATTTTTGCTTGAAAATGCAATCAATTGATTAATTCCTCTAATCCCTTAGATCTTATTAACTTGTGTTGGTGTACATTTAGGTCACTTTGATTTTTATTAATTTTATGACTTGCCTAATGAGAAGTGACACTAATTCACCAATAGTTGGAGAAATCACTGTAGACATGGTGATTCTCATCTACATTTGAAAGGGGCAGTTCCCTCATAAGATATGGGTATTTTAGGATTTTTGTATACTTTTAACTAGAAAGTATAAAAAGGAAATAAAATTTGGATATGGTGGAAGGTGAGAATAATGAAGGAGGAGAGATGAAAAACCCATGATGGAATGAATGTAGAGAATCGCCAAAATAACTGAGATTTGAATGAAGGTGAAGAGTCATGCATGAAAGAGCAAACACAAATTTCCTTCAATAACACAACAAGAGAGAGAAATAAAAGAGAGTAATTTATTTGAGGATATCAAATGAAATTGGTGCTTAGAACAATGAGTTATGCATTAACATAAAAAAAATACATACCCATCAAGGAAAATGAGACACACAGTTTTAGTATTTCCTTAGTTCATGGACAAAAAAATGAGCACAATGTTTCTTTCTTCTTCCTCTTCAAGATCCAAAAATTGTAGATATTCAAAAATCCATATATAATAGCCATTTCTTGTATTTATAAAAAAAGGGAATGGGTTGACCATTCACATTCCATGTGACCTTTCATATTCTCATTTTTGTCTTATTCTATTTTTCATTCATTTTATAATAGTGATTCAAATAAATCATAATATAGGCCCATTGAGCCTTGTCCATTGGGTGAGAGAGTCTACAAATAGCCTGTGCCATACCATAACATATGAAATAGGGTCCCTCAAAGGGAGCATTTGACCAAAAAATAAGAATTGATAACACTAAATGATATCAAATATATAGTGTTTGGCATCATTATATTTCTTGTTTCAAAATATTTCCAATATTTTAGTTGAAAGACAAAATGGATTTTCTATGTGGAATATATGGTCAAAAAGAGAATCCAAGTCTAGTGCACTCATGATGTATAGTTAGAACAATGATGATTCATATTTATTTTCCCACAAAAATATTCATCATAAGATCAAAAAAATTGTATATGTGTGTGTGTGTGTGTGTTTAATACCTTTCCAATGCTTCCAACAAGAGTGAAAATGGAGTTTAGATGCAAAATTTATGGCCAAAATACAAAACTTATTTTTTCTCCTCTAGGAATTGGTGCATTTGCATGCCCAAGGAGGAAGGGAGGGATGCCCATAAATCATTCTAAGATTTAGTTACATGGTTTAATTTTCTTTAAACACTATGAATATTGGGCCCTTGATGTTTAAATTAGAGATGATCCCCTTGATGATATCTATCCAACGCATCAAGTGAGAACTAAGATGAAGATCAAATGTGAAAGTTTTACAAGAATAGAGTAATATATATATTTTTCAAAAAATATTCATCAGAGGACAAAAAATGTACATCATTGGATATATATTTTCAATACCTTTGTAACACCTCAAACAAGATCCAAAACAAAGTCCATATGCAAAAGTTATCACAAAAAAATGAAACTAATATTTCTCCTTTAGGCCTTGGCATGTCCATGCCTCTTGGGAACATGGGAGGGCCATCGAGACATCCTTATGAACTCTAGATACATAGTTTAATTTTTCATAAAATATATTAATATTAGGCCATTGATATTTGAAGCAAAGATGATCCCCTTGATGATATCTATCCAACACATTAAATGAGAACAAAATAAATATTTAATGTGAAAGTTATGCCAAAATAGAGATTTTGGACCTAATGGGGCCCTTCATCCTTATTGGATATTGTAGTTATGGATCTATAAAATGAAAAATATCAAATTGTGGCCTTTAATGTCTGAAACAAATATGATCTCCTTAACAATATCTACCTAATGCATCAAATGAGAGCCAAAAGGAAGTTTATATATGGAAGATATGTCAAAACAGATATTCACACTCATTTCACACATGAGGTGATATAATACTTGATTTATCCAGTTTCTATAAAATGATTTTTTTTCAAAGTGAAACATGTCAAATACTTAGTACACCCATAATGCTTAGTAGATCTGGGGTTAAACCTCTGGTTTCTTTAAGTGGGAACCAATTTTTTTAAAATGTCATGAATTAAAATTTTGGGTACAATAGTGACTCTAACTATGGACCACATTCATTAGAGGAATGTAGGATAACCCCATATTATTTATTGATTAGTGACTTATCTATCCACTGGATAGTGTGTAGTGCACATGCATATACTGATCTAGCTAACTAGTAGCTAGTTCACTTATCCTAATCATATGGGAAATAGACACGTACTATTGGGCCATATCATTACCTCAAAAAATCCACCTATTTATCTGAGTTGAAATTTTGAGGATTTTATATACTTTGGAGGATATACAAGGACATATTTCCTTTATATTTAAAAAATAATTTGATTTATTTGAATACCTTTGAAAGCTAGTTTTTACCTAGAATAGATCAAGGACTTATATTATGCAATAAGATCCAATATGGGAAGGGGAAACACCATAAAACACAAGTTGTGATTATTAAACACACACACACACACACACACACACACACACACACAACAACAACAACAACAACAAAAAAAAAATAATAATAAAAGGAAAAAAACAAGCCAACATAGAGTAGAAAAGTAAATAATTTATGAGGAAGAAGGCAAAATAACATGACTAAACATGACCCTTCATGGGTTGGGTAAAATATGAGCCCTTTCAAAGTAAGTTTTGACAAGATAATGACAACATTGAAAAAGAATTGAGTGCTCTTAGTCTAGAAAACTATCTTTTCATTGAGGACTTCATCACTCAATTTAAGTGATTGATGCTTTTACCCATTAAGAATGGTGAAAAAAAGAGTGAATAAAAACTCATTCTGACTATTTTTTCAAAATTAGATCATCCTTATGAGTAAGAGTATTTCCATAGTCCATGATAAATAAATGGAAAATTACTTTTGGATATCACTGTGTGAAGACTTTTGGATCAAAAGTATTCACAAAGTGATATCCAAAAGCAAATTTTCACTTAGACCATCCTTTTTAATATTTTCTTTCAAACTACTACACACATAAATAATTTATAGGATATACATATGTGGCATCAAATTTTGACAAATTTTTTGAGAAAATTTAGAGAGAAGAGGAAAAACTAATATTTATTAGGGAAATTTGACATGCAGGTAATAAACAATAGGAATTAGTGGTAAATGATACTAATACAATGTTATAACCCAACTTTGGCAAAGGTAAGTTCCCTCCTAAGAAAAATGGAAAAGTAAAGCCCAAGCCTAAGGGAGATCAATCATTTTAGTAGAATCATTCCTTTAGTTAGAAAAAAGGCAAATGGAAAGTAAATGCCAACCTCAACCAAGAATGTTGTAATTGGTGTAAGAAACTAGACCATGATAAACATCAATGTTTCAATAAAATGGCTTAATTTAAGCAAAGATGAAATAATTGTAACTTCCCACTCTAAAGACAAGAGAAATGTTTTACCAAAATATGATCACTTGTGTCTAAATGGATTTTGGATTAAGGATCCTCTGAACATATGGCACATGATAATTCACTCTTTGAAAATATTGACCAATGTCTCACAATTGAATTTTTTGTGGGAAATTATAGTCATCTAATTGTTAAGGGTGAAGGGATATTTGAGATATATAATAACATATTAAAAAATTTCTACATGTTCTAAACTTGTCTGTGAACCTCCTCTCCATATATTATATCATACATTCAAGTGAAGGCAAAACTATTGTCATTACACCTACTAATGTTGTCATCAAAAATACCAAATACTAGTCCATTATTGTATCCACTAGCAAGTTTGATCATCCAACACTATTGTATAGATTTGAAAACTTGTGTTCACTCAACCCTCAAAATTCATGATTGCACATACTAATAACTTGAATGAACTTTGGCATGAGATTTTTGGTCACCTTAACCATCACTCATTTCAAGACCTCATTAAACATCTCATGGTTATTGATTTATCACAAGTTTCTTTCAAAGATGGCATTTGTCTAAGTTGTGCACTTGGAAAATAACACATGGATCCATTTCCAAAAGGAAAATCCTTGAGGGAGAGTGAAAAATTATAGTTGGTTCACAATGATATTATGTCCTTTCCTAATATTTCTTTTCAAAAACATAAATGAATTATTAATTAATGATTTCTCTTGTACAACTTGGGTCTACTTTCTAGAAAAAAAAAAGTGAAGTCTTTGAGCACTTCAAAAAACTTAAGGCACTTCTTGAAAACCTATTAGAGAGAAAAATTCAACATCTCAAAATAAGTAACAGAGAATAGTTTTTCAACAATTATATGATTATATTTTATGAATAGGTAAGCATTTAAATTCAACATATTGTACCCCACACCCCTCAATTAAATGGTGTAGTTGAGTGTAAAATATGCACATTAAAGGAAATAGATAATTGAATGGTAAATTCTAAAGACTTACCTCCATAATATTTTACCTAGGTAGTTCAATGCACAACCTACATCCAAAATCACACTTCCCACTTCATAATGAAAAATATGACTCTTGAATAAAAATGGTCTAGTGTCAAGCTAAATGTTTTTATGTTTTGAGTTTTTAAATACAATGCACAAACAAACATTCTAGATGAAAAGTGAAAATTAATATAAAGGAAAGACCATCCCTATATCTTTATTGGCTACTATGAAGATGTAAAGGCATATAATATTTTTATTGGGTACCAGTAAAGTGATGTACAAGTGGGTGTGTTATTTGATGAATAATCCTAGGCTTTCATGCCAACATATCTTATTACTCCTCCATTACCTTATGTCAAGTTGGACATAAATTCTGAGGTCTCTTGATGACTCCCATTATGAGATTTACTATAGTTTAGATGACAAGCCATAGGGAGAACAACCAATACCTCCACTGCTAGCAACACAAGATATTTAGAATGCACCTGCATAACTAACATAGTTTCTACCAAAATGGGTATTCACAGTTTTCCATGAGGCTAGTACATTTTTAAGGGATCCAAGAGATCGAATCATGATAATATTTCAACATCCATATGGTGTTACAAATTTGGAATAGTTGGGAGTGACATAGGATCCAAAGAATTGTCATCAAGATCATAAGCATCCTGAATGGTAGCCAACTATGGAAGAATACTTCTTTCTCTGAGGAAGAAAAAAATTTGGGACTTAATTCCACTTATAAAAGGAATAAATAAAATGATGTGTAAGTATGTTTACTACACTAAGTATGTAGTAGATGGGTCCATAGAAATATATAAATATTAACTTGTAACAAAATGTTTTTCACAAGTTTTAGGTGTTGATTACAATGAAACCTTTAAGTTGTAAAAATGATTTCCATAAAGATGGTACTCTTCTTGGATACAACATAGGGATGGGAAATCCATCAAATGGATGTAAAAGTGCCTTCTTACATGGAGATATGAGATAATAAATATACATATCCCAAACTCAAAGGTGTTATAACAAATTTTAGTGCCCCATTTTAATACTTGAAATTATCTAATTCTCACATATGATGACCTGAGCCATGAAGTTTAAACCTGCTGGTGGGGGCCAACTTGTTTGCATTAATTTAATGGTTATTTTATTTGCATATGTATTAATATGACATAATTATGTGTTGATTGATTTGAGCATTCATAATATCACTAAGGGAATCAAACATTGCATATTTTTGATCAAATTATTGTAAAAGAATAGTTTTTATGCATTTAGAGATTACAAAGATGTTCTTATAACTATCAATTTTTTTTGAATATTCATGAAATGTGTAGTCATAAATCAATGATGTTTGATTTTGATAATATTATTCACTAATTTGTTTTTTCATAGCATATTTTCACATCTTGATAATGTACTTGCATTTTGTGACTCAAATCTTGCATATTTGAGGTGGTCAAAACTGTTGCTATCTTAAATTTGAGTATCACATTATGACATTAAAGTTTGCATGTTTTATACATATTTAGTAGTATTTTCAAGGGGAATTTTGAATTGTATTGATTCAATTATTTATGTTACGTGGGAACACTAATGACCCAACTCGAATTAGTTGTTTTATGACCTAGCCTTTATCTCACATTGTATCAAAGGTTATTTGCATTGATTAATTGAGACATATTTAGAGATTTAGATATTATTGAGTCATATTATATGCAAGTGAATTTTAAATTAAAGATAGGACATATTTATGGATTTTTTTGGCATACATGGAAATTTTTGAATTATTTTTTTCCTTGATCTGGTTGTTGATGAACCAAGGGTGCCAAACATATGGTAGTTGGAAAGTTGTCTGGCTAAATTGTTTGGCGGATATCAAAGTACATGGTTTATAAAAAATTCATCATCTAACTAATTTATGGGACACATTGGCCATAACTACATTGTTTATTTATCTTGGAAATAATTTCACTGTAAAACAATTAGTTATTATCATTTACCCCTCATTCAACCAAAGCTCTTTACAGAAGGCACATTTGCATAATTAGTTTTTCAAAGATAGAACGAGGTGATTTAGACTCATATTTTATGATTCAATACATTCAATTGTGGCAAGTATGTAAAATTTTTTTTGTGTTGGATTTTGGTGAAATGAAGTGCCTTATAACAACAATCATTTATTTACATGCATTATTTAAGTTGTATAAAATATTCCATCTGGACTTGTGCAAGCTTTTGTGGTTGAAAGGTTGAAAGAGTTGGTTATATATATATATATATATATATATATATATATATATATATATATATATATATATATGTATATATATGTATATATATATATATATATATATATATATATGATCATTATGAAAAGAGTTATCATTGTTTAGTTGAGTCTATTGCATGTGAATGTTATATTTTTAGGTCTGTGAAAGAAATAGAAGATTTATTTTAAAATTGCATAGCATTGTGATTTTCTTGCATAAAATAGAAGGTATTTGGTTTTCATGCATGAAACAAGAAAGGAATTTTTATTTTTTGCACGTTTTGACTCTTTAAACATCATATATTTCTTTAAAAATCTATGAAGTTGTAAGCATTGAATGTTATTTACATTGTGTGAATACAAGCTTGGTTTCAAAAAAGGCTCACAATCATATAGATATTTGAGGTTTTTGTTTAAAAAATCATATATTTAAAAAATATTATAGTTGTAATGTATTGAAGGTTGTTATTATCATTCATGCAGTCCCTTTTTATTATATGGGATGTTTCTTTACGTGTGTTTACCACTATGTTATCATTTATTGTATGAAGTGAGTCAGTCTTGTTAGCTATAAGGAGGAATGGTAATTATTTATATGTATGCATGCATAAGCTACCAAGAGTTTGGAAGTTCATTAGTGCTTGAAAAGAATAATATGGGTTGATGTTTTCTTCTTTCATGTAGCATTATTTTTGTTGAATATTCTATATGAAATTTGGAAGTGTTGTTTTTAGTACCCAGATATATAAGTTAAATAAATTCATCCTTGCATGAAAACTATAACTGGAAAAAAGTATGTTTTGAAACCATTTTCATAAGTGATACTTCTACATATAATAGATGATTATACATGGTAATTTATTGCTAAAGTGATAATTTGGTGCATCTTGGCTTGTTTGAGTCTACATACAATACACAATAGATATTATTATAATGAAAATTTGAAGGTTTTTATGTGAGCTATCAATGACATAACAAATGATAAATTTGTTCTTTACTATGAACTAGATTTCTTAGAGAACTTTTTTTATCTACAATTGTCTTGGGAATAATGCATGGTTGCATATGAAAATGTAGTTTTAATCATTTGTTTTCATATGTTTGAAATGAGTTGTTGGAGATTCATTATAGTTCATATTTTAAGATGCATAGTATTTTTGTATATAAACCCATTTTTGAATCTTTACTTTAGTTTTCAAATGGAACTTGGTGTTATACAAAGAAAATTGGTAGTTTGTTATTTGTTGAGCACTTGTTTATTTCTTGTTAGAATTTTATCAGTTGAGGTTGTTGGATTATTTAAGGAATTTTTAATTTTAAGGTTATTATTTGAGTTCTTTAAAATCTATAACTATGTTAGGTTGGACACAAAGTTCAAAATATTTTGATAGAAATGTGTGGGGTGGAGGTAACATACAATAAACTAGTGGGGCCCATTTGTAGATTAGTCATAATGACAGATATTTTAGGGGATATAGGGATGCCGATTATTTCTTTTGACCTTTTCATCATTGAACTTGTGTCTCAATTCAAATTAATGAAAATGACCTCATTTTTTGGATAATCCTTGATAATATTACAATTTCTTCCTTGAATTTATGTGATAACATTTTTTAGTAGAGGTCAAATATGAGTTAGTAGGAGATCTCATCAATATGGAAAAAGTACAGTAAGTGACTCCTATTTATACACAACTCAAGATGTTTTGATTGATATTCCTCCCATTTTCAATCATGCTAAAATTTTCCCCAAGCATAACCCTAATGTTGCTAATCCAAACCCACCTTTGGCAATGATTCCTAAACAAGTACTACACTTGTACCTGATGATCTTGCATACTCAAGAAAAAAACATGTTGGTATCCCTATGTCCCAACCCATGGTGACTCGTGTGTTAAATAAATTCAAACTTTAGATATATGATGATTTTGGAGGTACAAACTTGGTTGAATTACCTATTGCATCATTAAAATACACTAATTACTAAACATATAAGGAAGCTCCTTTGATTGATCTAGTTTCTAGGAGTGATTTTGATCCATATTAGTTGTCATATGGTGATTTTATTATGTTTGGCTTAGTTGTTTATATTGATTTTGTTGAGAGACTGGCTATGGCACTTTTTGAATTCCTTTCATAGTGGATTTTAGTATCTTAGACAATTGTAATTTTGAAAACATTTCTTACTTTTGATAACATGGGTAGTTGTTCATATGCTTGTTTAATGACTTTTGATGGTCATGCTCAATTTTGATAGTGGTTATTTAATGTGTTCATACAATGTTACTTAATTATATAATTCACTTGCTGGACATTTGATCATGTAATGTTTACTTAGAAAATGCTATGTTACTTATGGATTATGATGTTATCTATTATTTATATTATTTGACATAATTATTTATTGCTCATTTTATTCATATGTACATGTAAATAATTGTTTAGTGATGTTGAAAACTCATGAGGGCCATCACACATTAGAGAATATTAGTCAGTCTATATTATTTTAATTCAATATCATGAACTTTATTATAAAGTTCTAAAACATAAATTAAGTTATAAGTTTTATAACTTATAAAACAACTAATCTTAAATTAATTTAATTTTTAAAGTTAATTAACTTTACTATCATAACTAGATAAAGGTTAGTTACAACTTCAAAACATAACCACCTTCATTAAAGTTGATTTATAATGAGATTGAAGACACATAACAAAGGGATAAAACACACAAGTGTTAAGAGATATTCAATTTTCAAGCTTCTATATCTTTCTTCTTATGTGCAAGCATTATTGAGATTGAATAATCAACTGTAGATACACCAAATGACATCTTCTCTAATGGTGAAATGATCTTATTGAATAACACATGTATATCTAGGTTTATTAATTTATTTATAACTAATTATCTAAATGTTATCATGTATTAATGTC
This sequence comes from Torreya grandis, assembly GCA_037957365.1. Lineage (NCBI taxonomy): Eukaryota > Viridiplantae > Streptophyta > Pinopsida > Cupressales > Taxaceae > Torreya > Torreya grandis. The sequence goes on from JARHVA010000190.1 coordinate 915,763, forward strand.
TTTCATTATTGTACATATGCAATCATATACACAAAACTTCATGTAATTTACTTGAATAATTCTGAAAATATCACATTTTATGACAGATTGTTATACTATCAATTGCATAGTGATCTTATGTTGAAAGATTTGTTTGTAATTAGATTTATTTTAATGTTTTCGCAACAAAATTATTTTTCATACTCTTAAGTCAATTCTTTAACAAGTTTTTCACTCTTTATTTTAATTCATTTGTTTTTATTTCTTATTTGTTTAGATCCTCTTTTTGATTTTGATTAGTTCTTAAGGTTATTTTACTCATTGATTATTAATATCACTTTATTTCATTCTTCTCATATATTAGTTTCTCAGTCTTTAAGTTATTTATTTAATATTTAAAGTAGTTACTCATCTTTAGTTATATATTTATTTTATTTAACTTTATTCTAAGTTATTTTTCTTGATTATTATTTTTATTTGATCTATAGTTTGGTTTCTTAATCTTTATATTCATCTTATTAATCTTTATAGTCTTAGATATTATTCAGTTTAGTTCTTAGATTAATCGTAGATTTACTTATTACTAATTATTTAACTTATAGTTGGTTGTTGTTATACTAATGTTAGTATTTTTAACATTTTCCTTGTTTGGTTTTCATTTTCATGTCTTTTACATTTATTTGAGCTTTCTATGTTATTTCTCTTTTAGTTTATTATAGTCTTATTATGTCATTAATATTATATAAACTGATACATTTTTACTATTGGAATGCTTTAGTATATCATATATTATAAAAAATAATAATACATGAAGGTTACGTAGTAAGGTAGCTAATTAGTATTCATTGCTCACACTCTATGCCAGAGGAAAATACTCATCTCAAAACACAAGTGGGAGGAAAAAACAAAACTATAATAAACATGACACTCAATAACAAACACCAATATTAAGCACAAGCAATGATACCCGATGGAGGGTGGAGGATCATCCTTGAGAGGTAGATTTTTCCAAGTAGAAGGCTCTATTTAATGAGGATCCAGTGCCATCCAGATGTTTAGGAGATATGAGGTCATATCAATATCCCAACCATTAATAGGTTACATCTAAGAACCAATGCCTACAATAGAGACTCTACGAGAGGAAGTTATATCAAATTTCCCATATGGTGGTGGGGAACCCCACCCTCCTATAAATTAAGGGGAGAAGTGGCTATGGCTACAAGAATGGCTTATGTGCCTTCTGGGAGGTGCTGATGGTGGTCCCTGAGGTAGCCCATCTAGTGGCACATGAATGAAAGTGCAAGGGGTTCTTCCCTAATGATCTAGTAGCTCTTGAAGATGTCATACCTCCATTGTAACCTTACATGTTTGGAATTTAATTTATATAAAATATAAAGATATAATAGATACCTTATTGTTAAGTGTAAATTAATAAGAGAAAGCATTATTATTGAAAATAACATTATTTCTATCCTTCCATAATTGGAAAAGAATGATGGCTCTGAAAAAATTTCATAAAAAAGAAATAGAAATTGGCCAGTTGGTTGAGTCTCCTAGAGGAGAAAGCTATCAAGAAATTGGCTCAAGGTGATAAGGTTGGAATAGGCTATGGATCCATTTCCAAGTAGACTAGGCATGTGGGCATAACCAGAATAAATGTTTGATAAACTCAGGCCAATGGAATGTAAAACACTTGGGTGGAGGAATGATCATGTGAGAGAGTCATTCCTTGAATGGGAGGCCTTGGTAAAAAAGGCACCACAAAAAGTGGGTGAGCTTAGGTTCGATCTCAAGATGCCAAATTCTATCAAGTCTAGCAAACCAAGTTCTCAGAGATAATTATAGAACATAAATCTTTCCTTCAAGAGATTACCTCTCTCATAGGATTTAATCTATTGGATAGATTATATTATATTTATCTAATCTAATTTTGATTAGTATATATATCAAAAAAATAAACTATTTTTAAATGATAATAATATTTAATCTATTATGTATTAATTTGACTTATTCTTAGAATTATTAAAAAATCCATATGCACTTACTAGGATCACTATTTGTTCATTAGATCCCTATAATTAAACTGGTCTGAATCCATCTTGACCTTTAGAATAGATGAAAGGTTTGATTCATTGACATGAATTTTTATCATCAAAAAATTTGGTGACTCCACTAGAGAGTTTTTAGAAATTTATTTATTTATTCCAAATCAGTCTTTCTTTCCCATGATCATTACTGGTCACCTTCCTATCATCTAAACTGAGTTTGATATTGATGAAGATCAAGTAGATATTGATTTTAACTTTGTTTATTTTTATTGGTATAATAAATCTTATGATCTACATCATATTATTGAGGTTATAGTTGAATAAGAAGACAAAGCAACTTTTAAAATAGATTAATATGCTACCTTAAGTCATAAAACTCAATTTTTTATTTAGGAATCAAATCGATGCATTTAACAATAAAGAGAACAAACCTTGGTTGTTAATCCTTTGCCTAGAACTCATTTTCTTTATCAAACCTTTCTTTTTGATGATTTTATTATTCATACTGATCATAATAAATTTTGTAGAACCAAATGAACCTAGTAGAATTGTTAAACTGGATAAATCTTCTAAAGGAAGAACAAGTTGGAGATAGAATTAAGGATCTCATTTATGGTCTACAGAATGATAAAGACTAAGATAAAATAATTGACAATGAAGTTTATTTTGATGTAGAAAATGAATAGCTAAAAATAAATTATTAGAGTCTATGTTCACATTACATGATCAAAATACTAATTACATGGAGCACTAACAAACTACCTACTAATTTGGTCAGTTTAGAATCTATGTTCACATTACATGATCAACCTAAGATTCCAAAAATCAAGGAATGATATAGGATAATTATAGGTGAGACTATTTCCATTAATCTTGTCATCGAATAAGATCCCAAGTTTGTATATTTAGGAATTCATTGTACTTCTAAGGAAATAGTTTAGTTTATTAAATTGTTTAAATAGTTTGTAGACATATTTTCTTGGTATTACAAAGAACTAAAGGGTTTATAATACCAAGATAATAAAACATCACATATTTATTAAGCCTAGTTTAAAACTTGTTAGGCATAAAGTTAGAAGAATAATCCCCTTATTGAAAGACATCATTAATAAGAAGCTTCATAAAATGCTAGATGGTGGTGTCATTTTTACTGTACGATATTTAGATTGGGTAGTATATTTAATTATTTTTAAAAAAAATATAGTAAAATCTGTCTTTATGTGGATTTTAAAGATTTAAATAAAGCTAGTGTTAAATAAAACTTTCATTTGCAATCATAAATCATATTTTTCAATAGGTTGTAGGGTTTAAAATGATGCCACTTATTGATGGATTTTCTGGTTATAATTAGATCTTTGTGAATCTAGATGATAGGCAAAAAACTATTCTTACTACACGTAGATGAATGTTTTATTTAAATATAACGTCATTTGGTTTAATGAACACTAGTGACACCTTTCAAAGAGTTAGGTATATCACTTTTGATGATCTGATTAGCCTCATTATTCAAGTCTACCTTGATGATCATATCATGCATTCAAAGAAGAGAAACAAACATATTGATCATTTGCATGAAATTTTCATTAGATTTAGAAAATATGGTATTTATTTAAATCCAAAGAAATTAGTTTTTGAACTTATTGAAGGGAAATTATCAGGACATATTATTTCAAAAAATGGCATTTCAATTGACCCTGAATGCATAAAAGCTATCATGGATTTACCACCTCCTAAATGTCGGTATGGTCTTAGATTTTTTTTTAGTAAAATTAATTTTGTACTTAAGTTCATTTTAGATTTTGATAAAAAATCTAATCCCTTACAAATTTTACTAAATAAAAATTAGACTTACTTATGGGATGCAAGTTTAGATTCAATAAATTTAATGAAATAAAAATGCCATTTCAAGTGCTCCTATGCTTGTTAAACCTAATTTAAATAAACCATTCATTTTTTATGTCAATGCAAATAAAAAAACCATAGGTGCTGTTATCACTCATCATGATCATGATCATGAGGAAATACCTATTGGCTATATGAGTTAAGTTTTGAAAGACGCTGAAATCAGGTACCCTTTGATTCAAAAATTTGTTCTCATTAATTTCATATATGAATAAATTTAGATATTTATTGATGGGAAAAAATTTATTGTTCATTTTAACACACCTATTTTATCTTATATTTTCAAGGAACCAACCATTCAGGGTAGAATAGCAAAGTGGATTTTTAAAATTTAGAATTTGATCTTGAATTTGAAACTTAAAAAATATCAAAAGAAATGAGTTAGCTAAACATTTAGTTAAAAATGAAACCTCTAGCATAAATGTCTTAGTTATTTCATTAGATGATAATATTCATGCTAGACTTCATTTACAAACCATGAAAGTAGTCGATATTTCAAACTAGTTTAACATAGGCCTTGAGATGCATGATTGAGTTTGTTTACTTTTACAGGATGATTGATATCATAACCTGATTTATTATTTTTAGAACCAAACCTTCCCTAATACATTAGATAAAAGAAAAAGACAAGCACTTCGGTTGCATGCCTTAAATTTTTTTTATTAGAAATTTTTGTGTTTTATAGAAATAGAGATGGTGTGTTATTACATTGCTTGACCCATGAACAAACTCAAAAGTTCTTAGAAGTTATCATGTAAATCGCTGTAGTAGACACTATGCAAATAAAAAAACTGCATATAAAATTATACATTCAAGTTTTTACTGGCCTACATTATTTTCATATTTGTATAATTTATTAAGGTCATGTATGCCATGTTAGATTTTTATTCGTAAATATAGACTACTAGCAATACATTTGAACCTTGTCATTCCTAACAAACCTTTCACCAAGTAGTATTAATTTCATTTTAGATATTCATATTCCATCTTTAGCTTGCCATAGATAAATTTTAACTGATAATGATTACTTTACTAAATGGTTTGAAGTTATAACATTAAGATGCTTTATTACTTTTAAGGTAAATTCATTCTTTGAGAATCATTTTTTTAAAGATTTGGTATTCCTTATGAGATAAAATTTACTAACGGTCCTCAGTTTATTTATAATGAATATGTAGAGTTCCTAGGATGTTATTTAATCATTTAAATTCATTATTCAAATTATTATTCTCAAGGGAATGGATAGGCTGAACCTACTAAACAAACTTAATTTTAATTATGAAAAAGCTAGTTTGTGAAAACAAAATAAATTGACACATTAAAATATTTGAAGCTTTATGGGTTGAATATATAATGGTGAAGGTTGAAACATGCTATTATATATTTATGTTATTATATGGTTTCAAACCTACTTTTCCCATTGAACTACAAATTACTTCAACTAGGATTGACCCTCAACCTCTAACCAAAAATACTAATGCTATAAAATATAGACTTAATGAACTCTTATCTCTTGATGAAACTACGGCAAATAGTTTGAAAAAAAATAGAAAGAGCTAAAGAGAAACTTAATAATTTTTTGATTGAAAATTGTATCTATATTATAAACAAGTAAATGGTACAATGCTAGTCAAAAAAAAAAAGTAGGTGGAAAAAGTCACACCCCACAAGCATATCCAAACTGAGGTTAGAAACCCTCAGAGAAATTCAAGTATAGCAGAGGGTCAATAATGACCACTCAAAAAAAATCATGTCAAAGTAACACAACAATTAATAAGAATTTCATAAAAATACAGATCAATAAAAAGAATAATTAAGATTTAACAACACAGATGGGGGACAGAGGAGGCAGATCCTACAACTTGCCACCCTATCCCCCTTGAGAAAGGGGGAATTCATCCATAAGTAAGGGGTACCAACCATAATTATACTAAGTATTATTATTTTCTTCCTTGTGTCTATCAAGAAAAACAACAAGATCCCATCATAGATATTTATCCTACAGGGGAGGTCCCCAACCCCTTTGGTGACCACCACTTATAAAAGATCCACTAGGAAAACCATGCTACAAAGATGGAAAAGGTAGTGATTAGTGAGAAGATAATATCATATGCCTATTTACAGAATGTTTTTGATGTGTGGCATGCCATCACCCATGAAGTGGCAACTATAGATATGGCAAATCTGGAGGCTCTTGGCTAACTACACACATGACATTCCCCTAGTGATCAAGCAAACATTGGAGGTGGTTAAGTTCTAGGTGAAATTTTTTAGTTTATTTTTGAATTTGGAGAGTAACATTGGAAATGATAGTATTTTTTTAGTAACAGAAAAATGACGTTCTATTTTCTCATGATTAAAACAAGCATAGTTTCTAGCTTTTCAGATTTGAAAGAGAATATCAACATGAAAAATCTACTAAAATATATTATATCTTATAGGAAGAAGGGTGGAGTCCCCAAAGAGAGCCATATTCCACACAAATAACTTAAGCCTAAACAATTGAAAGAGGGTACGAATCCATTGCCACACAAATTGAGTGTAGGAGTAGAAATAGAAAAGGTGCTTAATAGTCTCAGATTGATGACAAGCTGGGTAAATGGGATTTCAGAGCCCCATGTGCTTAATATAGTCACCCAATAACAAAAACTAATAGAGAATACACCAAATAAAGTGAGATTTATTAGGCTCAACAAAAATAACTCACATAATGTGAAATAATTTGGACCAAACCACATGGCTGGATTAGAGGCTCCATCAATGATTTAGAGTATCATCTTGAATATGCAGGGCGGATAAAATATTATACCTCAACTGAGGAGAATAAAAATTAAATGGAGTGCACATGGTCCAATGCCAATACTTCCATTAAGGAGTAAGAGAATTACTCTAATTTTATGAAGATACTCATTAGTGATGGAGCTTTGAATTTCTACAATAAACTCAACATATACATTATTTAAGTTAAATTTAACTTGAAATTGATACCAAGGAAGCCAAAAAAGGTTCAGTTTACAAAAAATATCCCCAATGGTTTTCACACCTTTCTTGAATAATATTATTCCTTTGATCCAAGGGATAAAAACAAAGGGTACATTATGAAAATTTAGGTAGGGAGACCACTAGAGGGAATGATAATTAAGAGAAAGACCATCCCTGAAACCCTCCTCTATCCATATGAGATGGGGTTTGAGTTTCTCCCAAGCTTTCTAAATTCTCTAAATGATAAAAGTGTTATTAATTTTCCCCTGAACTGGGGTAATGATAAGAGTATGTAGTCTAAGGCATTGTGAAGCATGCCTTCCACAAGGAACCCCCTAAGAGATATAATGATGAAGCAAGATCTTTCAGGATTCATCACCTTCAGTCCAAGAATAACCCATTTAATTTTGAGATTTAGACCTTGGAGTTTAACATCTACTAGACCTAGACCACCTGCTTCTTTAGACCTATAATAAATATCCTAAGAAACTCTATGAAAGCGCTTGTGCCCTTCAGAATTGGCCTAGAAGAAATACCATAGCATATTTTCTAGTCTATCATAGGTAGCATTAGAAAGAGCCTAACATGAGGAATAATAAACATGCGTAGATACCAAATCCTTGGAGTAAATCTAAAACTTACCTACTAAGGAAAAAAATTTTGTGATCCAAAAAGTTTTTTCCTCAACCCTTTAAACCACATAGGACCACAACTTAGCAAGAGAAGCCTGAAAAGAAAAAGGAATACAAAGGAACTTAAATTAACCCCCTAAAATAAGTTTCTACCATTGATATCCCTCCAACTAAGGGGGTTTGGGAGAAAGAAATTGGTGATAACACTAAGTTTTTCTCCATTGAATGGATGAACTAGAGGCCAAAAAAAAAATGCAGACAATCCATATCATTCTTAACTGATTCCTCCTCTTCCTGGAGAGTGAGAAAAAGGTCATCGATAAAGTGACCATTTAACAATTGGTAGTTAGATTGAGGAAGGGAAATTCCTTTCACCAAGCCTCTGGAGGCATAATTAGCTAGAAGATAGCTAAACCCTTCAATAACTAACACATAAAGTGAAGGGGCTAAAGGGCACCCTTGCCTGATAGATCTATGAAGTTAAAACCAAGAGGATTGAGCTCCATTAATATTAATACATACCCCAACATCTTGTAAAAACATAATAACCAATTATACAAACTTGGGACCAAAATCATGAGCTTGGAGCATGGCTAAAATGAAGGGCCATTCAATGCGATCATATGCCTTCTCAAAATCAATATTAACAAATAGGGCCTTTTGGTTGGAGACACGAGCCCATTCCATGCCTTCCCAAATAATGATGACATTGCCAAGGATATATCTATGCTAGATAAATCTTGTTGGATAACTTCTAATAATTTAAAGAAGAAGATGCTTAAGCTTGAGAGCCAATGCCTTAGCAATAATATTGTAAGAGACATTGATAAGAGTAATAGGTCTCCAGTAAGTAATAACCTTAGATTCACTAGTCTTGGGGGTAAACTTAATACTACCTTGATTTTTAAGTGGTCCCAAAGAATTTTTTGACATCACTTTAGAATAAACCTTATGAATATTTGGACCCAAAGTATCCCATAAGGTCTAATAGAACCCACATGGGAAACAATCAATACCCAAATATTTGTCAATAGCCATCTACACAATTACATCTTTAAGATCATTGAGGGTTAGAGGCCTATCAAATGCAACTTAATGAACATTTGAAACTTTACCAGGAATATATTGAAGACACTGGGTAAGTGCAACTTCATGCTCAAGATAACTTTCTATAAGGTAATATTTTTTTTGATAAGAAAGTTTCAAAAATTAACTTTAAATTAAGTGACTTAGTGTTGCATTGGGATAAATCCCATGAATAACTAGGGGAATATCATAAATTTGATTCATTTTGGCTTGGTCCTTACAAAATAACTATTGTTCTGAGTAAAAACACATTTCATTTACATGATCTTGATGGTGATTGGAAACATTATTTGGTTAATGGTCATCATTTTAAGTTGTTCTTCCATGAATTGCCTTTTATTCTATGTTATTTTTATTTTACTTCTTTTTATTTCTTGCATGTTTTATTTTGATTTTTTGTTGTTATTCTATGGTTTTTTCTGGTGTGCGTTTGACTATCTTATTGGAATTTATGAGATATTCATCATTATGAAGGAGAAGACAATATTATTTTCCCTATTACTGTAAGTATTTATTTATCAAATAACTGAATGCTTTGTTAAAATTTAGATCAATCTTTTATAAATAAATAAGTACTAAATATTCTATTATTATAAACATTAATTACTTTTAGAATTGATATTCTAGGGTATTACATTGATTTTCATCTAACCTGAACTTCCCTATTTTAATATTTTTTGTTCTCTGTGCCACACTAACCAAATAACCCATCCCTTAATTATAAAATCTTTGAAGGGGTTCATGCATAACTACTTAGGAAATGAGCCTGGAATGAACTCCCAAGTCTCTAAAATTCATAATTATGATTACAACCCAATTTCACAAGTAAAACTAGATAGCAAGGTCACTAGTGTTATAGAAGATTTCTGTACCCCCTTTTAAAACTTAAAATTATCTAATTCTTGCATATAATGCCCTGAGACATGAAGCTTAAAATTACTAGTGGGGGCCAATTTTTTGCATTCATTTAAAATTTTTTATGCCTATGTTTTAATACGACATAATGTTGTGTTGATTTATTTGAATATTTGTAATATCATTAAGGGAATCAAACATTGTAGTGTTTTGATCAAATTGTCATAAAAGAACATTTTTTTTGCATTTAGAGATTACAATGATGTTTTTATAACTATCATAGAATTCTATATATTCATGGAATGTACAGTCACAAATCAGTGATGTTTGATTTCAAAAATATTGGCATAATATTATTTGCTATTTTGTTTTTTCAAATCATAGCTTTCACATCTTGATAATGTACTTGTATTTTATGACATAAATCTTACATATTTGAGGTGGTAAAAACTATTTCTCATGATAGATATTTGAGGAGCTTAAATAAATATTTATCTCATGCAATGGAGTTGAAAATAGTTGAGAGTTTTTTAATCAAATAATATAGTAATATATTTCACTCTGAATTTCATATTACACACTGCTATAAATTTATAAGAAATGGTGGTACTATATTCTAGGAGGTTGATACAACTACTCTTCTCACAAATATATCTCAATATCTTATGTTAGTTAGTTGGGTGATTCACTCCAAACTCACATACAAACATATTACAACAAACTCCTAATATATATTATTGTTACATAATAATATATTATTGACTAACTATATTACTATATTTACCCATATGGTAACTGTTGTCACCAAATCTTGCACCCTAGAAGAAGTTATTCAGGCTTTTTACAAATTTGGGTAACATGGGAACATTTATAGGTATGTGGATGTACCTATTTTAGAAATGAGCCTCTAGATTTAAGGGCTATCTCCCTAAATGTATTGCGTAGTGCTTATCACTTAAATTACTACTTACTTATGGGGAAAAGAGTTAGAGAATGCATAGATTGAACCTACTATAAAGGAGGTGATGCACCAAAATGTCTTCCATGTGACCATCATATTTTTAACATGATGAAATAAGACATACAAACTAGTCTCTAAGTCTTAATGAGTTCTAACATGAGTATTTCAATATAGAGGTGAGATGTGAGCAATGACACAAGGAAAATGAACCAGAGGGTAGATTAAACACTCCAAGGACAATTTTACACTTAAAAGCTTTACACACTAGAATATGATTTATATGACCTATTAGATCAGGAAGTATTGATTAAACATGAAATGATAAGGGAAGGATAGATAATTATCACTTCTAATCACCATACATCACTTGCAAACATAGAAAATTATTCAAAACTCAGAAATAGACTTGCATTAATGTTCAAAGGAAAAATATGACATTAGTCTAGCAGGGCTTTGCCATACATGGTGTGGTCTGCTACAAAGGACAAAATGGTAGCTACTTATAGCATTTGAGAGAGAGAAGTGGGAAAAGATAAGTCCCCCAGGGAATCAAATGAATTTAACCTCATTTGAACCATAGTTATAACTAACTCTGCCAGTGTGCTTCTTTGGAACTTCTTGATTAATCTGGGTCACCTCAAGTAGTTATGATAGTTCATTATTCCTTCACTCATGCTCTATACAGTTATAACAATGGGATCAAATGGTTTCAAGCTAAGTTATGGCATCAATGCAATTACAACAATCAAGTCTATTTATTAGAAATTTATCCTAGTATTAACTGCTCCTGACTGCTTTGTCATGGTGTCTACAATGGACAAAAGGGGTCCTTTTCATGTAGTTGGTCCTAGAGATGAAACCATTGGGGTCTATGTGTATGCCTCCATGGCATCCTTTGAAATGCTAGCTCTTGTTCCAACTGGATCATGCTTGGATTTATCCCTGTGATCATAAGTCCATTATAGATGGAAAACTAATTTTAGACTATTAGTTTTCCTATAGTCATTATATTATTACACTCTACTTAATGCCTAGTTCCTATTAAGTCCACATAGATCCATTACGTCACTACCAGAACTGAGAACTTATAGATGCAAAGACCCTTGTTTTAAGAATGGTGAACATAGTCACCAAACAATGCTTCAACCTTTATAATATGAACCCTATATGTAATAAATCTATGAACCATGGTTTCTATTGATCTTTAATGATGTCCCTATATGCCCTTAATCACCTGATTGCATCATTGTGTTTGCTTCATGACATTTGATTGGTCTATGATGGTAACATGTGCCCTTTGAAAATCTTTCCTAGTTTAAGCTTGGTCATGTGTTCAATATCCATGAAGTCCCTTAGCTTTTTAACCTTTAATTTCGTTGGTCATTGATATCTGGTTCGAATCATTAACTCAATGACCCATCTCACATCATTGATCCTACTCGATATGAATGATCACGAGTCATCGATCTTGCGTTTGACTTATCAACTTTATCCAAGTTGGTACCACGTGGTAGCCCTGCATTTGATTTTAGGATCCAATATCATTCTATCAGCTCACACACTTATGCCATGTGGTGGCCTATCAAGCTGTCTGACCTTTTAACTCATCTCACACCATTAGATCAAGATGTAATATGCAATGTGGACCATTAGATCTACTAGGATCCATTGTTTGAAAACCATTGGCTATTTCATGAGCTTAAATTTGACATCCACACTCCCATAAAATGATATTCACATGATCATCATTGACATTCATACAATCATCAAATTTAAGCTTGAAAGGGCTTGCTTTGCTCAAGATTTAATTTTGACATATATGTGGACGTCTTACTGTACTGGTTCAACTTTAGAGCTTCATAACTTAAGCTAGAAGGTTCTGATAGACTTGAAACTTTTAGAGCATGTTCCTGGCATGAATAAATACATAACACTAAAAACCTTTGGCTCATGGGGGCTTGCTGAGTGAAGATAAAAAATGCACAAAGAGCTGGTTCATTCATTCCTGGATGATGTCTTGGATGGCCTGGCCCCTTAGCTTCAACAAGCTAAACTTTGAAGGCTTAGATCTTGAGACAGAAGACTCATCAAGGTATGGAAATTATAGATAATGATCTTGGAACTAAAGACATTGATTACACATGGTCTGATGGTCACACAAGGATTTTTGAGAATATTTATAAATTACACAAGCAAGCTATTCCATTCTAGTTTCCATGTACATCCTAATGATGGTCTAGCTTCATAAAGCTTATTATTGAGCTACTACTTGATCTTTGAAATCTTAGATGAATTCATTGAGGCATAAGAAAACCTTTTCCATGCTATAACTACATTGATCACCATGAAGACCCACCACTTACATATATGACCCAAAAATGACCCCTAAGATATCAAGTAACACAAGGATTGAACTAGACCATGACCAATACTAGAATGGTATATGAAATGACATCAAATGAGCTACAACATATCCCATGACATTATAAAAATCCCCTATACAAGATACTAACTATAGGGGGTTTGCCCATTTTGGCCTAAGGGAAAATTGGTCTACATTCTTGGCGATTTCATAGGGATGGCATGCTTGCTATGCCATGACTAGTTGCCTAATCCTATCCATTGGGCTATGGAGTCACATGTCTAATAGGTTTGACATATAAAATGCTTTAAATAGTACATAAAACACAAGAAATCAATATGAATAAAACACAAATCAAGGAACACACATGTGCTTCAAAAACACTTATTTGAACACAACATATAAAAAAACACACACACACCTATCCTAATATTTACAAAATAAACCTTCAACTCTCAATAGTAGGGTTTCAAATGTATCCCATTCACAAGGATAGGCAGTTCTTCTCCATTCATCTTTGCTAACTAAAAAGAGTTACTTTGCTTGCACTTGATGATGACATATGGTCCACTCCATAGGGTATCAAATTTGGTTTGCCTCCCTAGTTTAACTTTATTTTCATCCCATTTAAAGACTATGTCACCTTATTGAAATTATCTTGGAGTTGCCTTCTTGTCAAAAGACCTATTCATTATTACTTGGTAATGCTCTATGGCTTGATGATATTTATCTCTAGTTTCTTGCAACTCCATTAATTTTATCAATCTCACCTCCATTGGAGTGTTCTCAATCAACTCTAGTTGATGTGCTAACTCTAAAGCATGTAACTCCATAGACAAACATAAAAGGAGCATTCCATGTTGACCTATTGGGAGTTATCCTATCATCCTATAAGGCTATCTATAATTTTCTGTACCAATCTCTTTGGTTGTTGTCCCCCAAAAAAATATCACTTATTTTTGGGACAACATTTAAACTATTTTGGCCTTCCAGACCAAAATTATCTCTTCCCTTTCCAAAATTTGTCCTGGGCATTCAAAATCCTCATTTGTCAAGCTTCTCAAAAATCTACGGACTCTGCAGGCTTAAATCTACGGACTCTACAGGCCAAGTTTAATGGGCTTTACAGGGTGATTTCTACAGACTTGATTTCTACAGACTCTGTAGACATGTTCATTTCTATAGGTTTAAGGGATTTTGTAGGTGGGTTCAACCAAAATAATCATTTTCTAACACTTGGTCATTTTTAGGATTGGTTCAATGCCTTGGTTCAATCAAAAAGGTCTATCGGCAAGCATTCAAGCAAAAAAGGCTTGAACCACTGAACCGTTGAACCCTTCAACCACTTTGTTTCAATGTTTTGGTTCATCCTTTGGTTCAATCAAATGGTTTGTTAGTCAGTTTAAGGCTTTGTTTGAACCGTTGAACCAAAACTTGGTTCAACGGTTGGTTCAACGTCTTTTGGTTCAATGATTAGTTCATCGCTTCAGTTCAATCAAATGAACCATCGGCTTGAACCATTTTGGTTCAAAGCCTTGGTTCAATGAAGTGGTTCAATGTCTTGTGGTTCAATGGAGTGGTTCATCGACTTGGTTCATTCAATTAAACCATCGGTTTGAACCATCATCTTGAACCATTTTAGTTCAAAGCTTGGTTCAACGAAGTGGTTCAACAGTAGGTTCATCGGCTTGGTTCAAGGCTTTGCTTCGTTCACTTGAAACAAAATTTTGTTCAATCAAGCGGTTCAAAGCCTTGGTTCAATAGAGTGGTTCAAAGGAGTGATCCAATGTAAAATTTCAAAGAGCCTCTCGAAGGACAAGTGCCCTTGTAGAAGGCACTTGGTCGACAAAAACACCCTTCGAAAGGGTCACTTTCAAAGAAGGCCGCAAAGGTAAATTATTTCAAAAATTTTGTTTATGGAAGATAGTCATAATTCTTTCAGACTTTTGTCTGAAGGAATTTATTTGGAAAAAAAGCCCAAAAGAATTCAGAGAAGCTGCAGGCAGAAAGCCCGAAGAAACAACCAAGGCAAACAAAATTTTTGCAAACTTTTTATCCGCAGGAAATTTTTGTGGACTTTTGTCCACAAGAATTTGTCTAGGGAAAATGCTTGCAGGAAACCCACAAAAAGCCACCGAAGGACCCCAAAGGGCAGGTGCCCTTGCGGGGGACTCCTGGCTACCGAATAGAAGGACACTTCCCTGAAGCTGAAGGGTCACCTTCCCTTTGGGAAGATGTAAAACAAGAATCTCAAAGGCCATTCAAAGATCATTTATTAAGGCCCAAAAGGGCAGATTCTTTCCAGGAAAGTGCCAAATAGTAAAGCCAAAGAAGGACCAAGAGGTGACATGCCTGAAGATGTCAAATTCAACACAGCAAACTAGTTATTGAAAACATAGTGACGGGCACGTGAACGTCAATTTTAAAGCTCATAAAATAGCCATTGATCCTTTGAATCTATAGACCCAAATGCATTCATAGACTTCAAGGCCAAGACTAGCAAAAAGTGAGGAAGGAACGAAATAGCAAATTGAATCCAAAACCTGATTCAATTAACCAGAAAAGGAGGAACAATGAAGGTAGAATTAGATCTCCAGGTGGACATTGAAAGTTGCAAACTTTCAATAGCGTGACTTGTTTCTCTGCATTGATAAAATCAAATGGGTAAATGCCCCTAAGTTCTAGCCTGTCTTCTTAATAGATTCCAATGCAACATGATGTGTTACTGTTCCCGAGTCCTTCTTGAAGAGGCTATTTAAGGGAGACTCTTCTATTGTAAATGGATCTCTTTTTGACAATCAGAACGAAACTCTGCCCAAATTGAAAGACACTTCTAAGACTTTGAGCTCAGTTTGTTTATCATATTTTGTTATTGGAATAAGAAAGCAAGTGGTTTTTTAGACTTTGTGCTGTAATATCTTTGTTGTTGAGGAAACTATTCTTATGTCTTTTTCCTTAATATATCTTCTGTTCCTTTAATTCAAAAAGTAGAATTAGTGACAACAGTCAAGAAGGTGTCGTAAAGAGTCAACTGTGGAGAGACTTTGTACCCCCATAATTGCCTTTAGTGTGTTTTCTTTTCATTTCTATGTAAAGGACCTTGGGGCGACTTTGTACCCTCATTGTCCTTTGTATCTTACTCTTGAGCAATTCAGGTGTAGACTTTGTGCTACATCAATATTTGCTAATTATTACATCCTTTGTTACATTTTGCTATTATTACCTGGAGTATTCTTGTGGCTTGATGAATAGTACTTTTGAAAGAAGAGGAGTGCTTTCTATCATTTTCCTTGAGTTTCTCCTTTGATCTGCACACATCATCTCTAAAGAAAGAGAGATGGATGGTTTGTCCTACCCTTGAGTATTATTTTTTGTTTATATATATATATATACTATCTATAGGGAACCTCCCCTTGATGAGAGGAGAGATCAGTCCCCTTCTAATGTGGTAAGTCTACACATTTGGATGACTAATCTTCCTACTTTGGCTGATCAGATTTTGTTTATCAGTACGATGATCGACAAAATATTCAACCAACAATTTTTGGCAACTCCACTGGGGATATAATATCCATTATCCATTTATAATCTATTAATTCACCTCCACACTAATCGGGAAAGAATGCACAGTTTAAAGCCTCAAGCTTTAACTGAAGCAAGGTCAATTCTTTTCCATTTTTATTTCACAATCTGGTAGATTCAAGGTATACACGAAACCAAAGGGCTAAAGGTATCATTGAACCTATATTCGAGTTGGTACAATAAAGTGATTTTGATTTGTTTCCTTCACCATCTCATCTCCAACGAACCAAGAGTTTTCCTCCTACTAAAGTCAAATCTCCATTGCTAGATAAATTATCTACTTCTTCCGTTGATAAAACTTTGCCTATAATTACCCCTCTGAGATTTGTTATCCCTCCTTTTCATAATCCTATAATGGCAATTCAAGGCCCCTGAGGTAATGATTTTGGTCCTCTCAAACTTACTCCACCTCTACATGAGCTTCCACGCAGTTCAAAGAAGAATTTCCCTAAATTCTATGGTGATGGAAAAGTTCATCGTGATGAACACATTGCAGCCTTCAACATAGCTTGTGGAGTAATCAGAGTAGAATTTGAAGATGTAGTAGTCAAGATTTTTGTGGAGACACTACAAGGTGCTGCTAAAAATTGGTTATATCATCTACAGGCTCAATCAATGACTGATTGGAATACTCTCAAAGATAAGTTTGAAGTCAGATTCAAACTTGCAGAAGATGCACATGCACTTCTGGCTCAACTTACACAGATGCAGAAAGAGCCTTATGAGCCTATGAGAGACTTCATAGCCAAATTTGAAAAATTGAGAAACATAATTCCAATAATAGCTCGACCTACAGCTAAGAATCTCAAATACTTTTTCATTAATTCTCAGCTACTTGAAGTAAGTTTTCTCTTGAGACGTGCTGGTCAAATAGATCTTGCTACAGTTCAACATTTGGCCACTCAAGTAGAAGATGATCTCATCTTAGTAGGGAAGATAAGAAGAGATCCAAATAGAAATAGAGCTTCATCATCTTTTAAATATGCATCTATAGGCACCATAGATCCAATGGTGTAAAAATTGGCAAATGAGTTGCTTGCTCTCAAAAAACAAATGGCTCAAAGAATGTATTTTGCTCCTTCATACAGAAGGACATTCCCAAATTAGTCATATTAGGGCAATGCTGCTAGGAATCAAGGGCAACAGAATCACCTTCCTCCCCCACAAGAGAAACTTGCCTCGAAAGCTCCTCCAACTAATTCATCAATGGAATATCTTGAAGCAAAATCAGAGTTCTCTTTCCAACCTAAATTGAATCAATAAAATGACGCTGATCTCCTTGAAGACAATCAAGAAGAATTAGCTGGCGACTCCCACATTGGTTTCCTAAACTACCAGGATGAACCTAAAAGCAAATGAAAAGCTATTGATGGATCATATGCAGTGTTTACCAAGTCTAAGAACCAATTAGTCTAGCAAACTGATAAAGGGAAGACAGAAGAGAAATTATAGCCAACAGTCATGATTACTAAGCGTGGAACCACTTTTCCTTTTCAATCAAAGGATCCAGTAATCGCCCAAAAGGCAAATACATCAATTTCACCTTCCTCTTTTACTTTAAATTCGTAAACCAGCCCACCTTCCATCCCTCCTAAAACTTAGAAAGTTGAAGTAACTTTCTTTGTACCTAGCTCAATTCAGCCATTTGACATAATCGATCATGTCAAGAAGAGAAAAATACAAATGTTTAAGTCCAAATATTTGCAGTCCAATCCTGATCAATTGAATAAGTTGGTCTAATATGTCAAAAACCAAAAAGTCCCTGTAGGATAAAAGGCTAAAAAGGTAACTCCGAATTCTCCAAAAACACACCTATTCCAAATAATCTGGTCATTACTCCCCCAGTTGCTCCTAGAAAAATAGAATCTTTCTATGTTTTCTTGTTAATTAATGGCCACAAGTTGAGTAACTATATTATAGACTCAAGTGCATCCGATAATTTCATGCCAGCTAAAGTAGCTGAGTCTCTTGGTCTCACACTGGCCAAGGCATTTGGAATATGTTTCTCCATGGAAAACAAGCAAGTACCAATGCTGGGGCAAATCAAAGATGCCCAATTTGCATTTGTAGCCTTTTCAGACAAGAGAATCAAGATGACTGTCTTAGTGGCTGACGTCCCAGCATCCTATGGAATTTTGATTGTATGAAATTTTTGCAAGGATGTGGGAGGAGAACTAAACATGGATCTGTCTGAGGCAAGGATCCTTGTCCAAGGCATAATGAAGAGGTTGTTCCCTGAAAAAGAAGCAAAATATGTGGTCACCCAGACATCAGCCCCTGAAGCTCAAATTCTTTTTGAATCTATAGGTATGGGTAACTATTTTATATCCATAGATGAAGTGCATGAAACACCTAATATAATTCTTGAAAGTGTCAACTCAGAAATCAGCTCAACAAGAATAACAAAAAAATCAGTATCAGATGAGAAATGGACTTTGGAATTTGATGGTAGCTGTTCCTCTACCGGTTCAGGAGCTAGGATTGTTTTGATATCTCCTCAAGGAGATATGTTCCATTCATCTTACAAATTAAAGTTTAGCAACACTAACAATATAGCTGAATATGAATCTCTGTTACTTGGAATGAAGGCTGCTTAAGAAAAAAGGCATCAAGTTTCTTCATGGCAAAAACGATGCTGAATTAGTGGTTTGTCAAGTGAGAAACTTATACCAAACCAAGAATGAAATATTACGCCACTACCATAACTTGGTTTGGGATTAGATTGAAAGCTTTGATGCTTTCAACATTTTTGCTATACCCAGAGAGTCTAATGATAGCGCTGATGCACTTGCTGTTTCAAGAACTCTCTTAGTTCCTCATTCAGATTTCAAAGAAAACAGGTATACCATTGAGTTGGTCTATAGACCAAGTATTCCTGATAATGCTGATCATTGACAAGTATTCAATGATGATCATCAAATCATTGAATACTTGGAATGAAAAGATAATTTTGAACAACTATATTTTGAAGGCAGTGAATCTCAGAAGAATGAATATGTCTCTGAATCCAGTTCAGATATAAATGAAGAATTCTTACAGCTGAAAGGAAATAAAATTTCCAAAGGCCTAGTATCTCTTGAAAAGCTATTTGACAAGCATGATAGATTCATCAAAAAACAACAAATAGACTCGAGTTTCTCTCAGGGATTTGATCAAGTGAATCTGACTACTGAAGAAAATCCCAAGATGGTCAATATTGGTAAGTGATGCACCCATGAAGAAAGATTCAAGTTCACCTCTTTACTCTATCAATACATTGATGTCTTAGCATATTCTTATGAAGACCTGAAGTCTCTCAAATCTAATGAAATCTACCATGACATTCCTCTCAAGGCTGACTCAATGCCTTACAAGCAAAAATCCAGATAGTATAATCCAAAAATATCAGGTACTATTCTATCTGAGATATAAAAAATGTTAAATGCTAGAATAATCTTCCCAATCCATCATTCTACATGGATTGCAAACATAGTGCCTGTAAGGAAGAAAAATGGCAAAATTCGCATTTGTGTAGATTTTAGAAATCTGAATCAAGCATCTTTGAAGGATAATTATCCTTTGCCAATTATGGATCAAGTGCTTCAAACAATGACAAGTTCAGAGATGTTATCAATGCTAGATGGCTTCTCAGAATATAATCAAATTGAAGTTAGTGAAGCAGACTAACACAAGACTACATTCACCACACCTTGGGGTACATTTGCATATAGGAGAATGCCTTTTGGTTTAATAAATGTTGGTGCTACCTTTCAAAGAGCAATGGATTTGGTTTTCAAAGACAAGATTGGTAAATTCATAATGGTATACCTTGATGACTTGACTATCTTTTCAAAGTGTCGATCTGATCATGTACGCCACTTACAACAAGTGCTAGAGTGCTGCCGCCAGAATGGTATTTCCTTAAATCTTAAAAAGTCTATTTTTGGAGTAACATAAGGGAAACTTCTTGGACACATTATGTCCAAAGAAGGCATAAAGATTGACTCAGATAGAGTCAAGTCTATTCAAGAACTTAATTTGCCTACAAGTAAGAATGTTGTTCATTCTTTCTTTGAAAAGATGAATTTCTTACGAAGATTCATTCCCAAATTTGCTAAAAAGACTAGACACATTATGAACATGATGAAAGGGAAGACCATCTTCAGCTAGACTAAAGAAGGAAAATTAGCATTTTAGGATATCAAAACTACCATTGCTCACGCCCCTACCTTGGTTTGCCTAGATTACAACAAATATTTCATCATATATAGCTATGCATCTGAACACACTCTTTCAACAATTCTTGTTCAACAGGACAAGGAAGGTATGGAATCTCCTATCTCTTCATGAGTTTCCCTCTCAAAACCCATGAGATGAAGTATTTAAATATAGAGAAGCATGCTTATGCCTTGATGAAAGTAGTCAAACATTTCCGCTTCTATATTCTAAATTCACACACTACTGCCTTAGTTCCTAACACGACAATCAAGTCTATATTAACTCAGCAAGAGTTTGGCACAAAAAGAGGTAATTGGATTGCAAATATCTAAGAGTTTGATCTAGACATAAAGTCGACAAAGCTGGTAAGAGGTAAAGGCCTATGCCAATTAATTACTAACAATAAGCTAGAAGACACACAATGTGAAGAAACTAAAGTGGAAGAGATACCAACAATCCTTTTTGTCTCCATTACCAATGAGTGGTATTTAGGTATCGCTCATTTCCTTACTAATAGTGAATGTTTTTCTCATTTGTCTTACAAAAAAAGAGGACTATCAAGTTGAAAGCTACCAATTTTGTCCTTTGGGACAATGGCTTGTACAAGAGATGTCAGGATCTTGCTCCACCAATAGAGCACATATGATTAATTCTTGTATTAAAAACTAAACACAGAATTTAACCAGAATCAATAAGTAACTAGAAATATGAAACAACATAGGATTATGAGAGACAATACACAATTGTATTAATAATCACTCAGAAGAATATACAATAAAGAAGATGCCACTTCTTCCACCTCAAAGGTTCGCCACACCTCAAGACCTTCTTCCCTCTCTCTCTTGGTCCCAACAATCAACCCCAATATAGAATTGATGTTCACCTCTCCAACCAGTTAGTAACACGCTACCAGTATGTCAAGTACACAACCGTACTCCAAGTAGATCTCCTGCTCTCTGCTGCTACCTGAAAATCACTAGACCTTACTCACCATTGTAGATCTCCAAAAGAAGCCATGCTCACCTACTGACTAAGATCATACAAATACGAAGAACCCTGCTGATTTTCTAATCTAGCACCCACCTTGGTACTGTGGCACTAGGAGGAACACACCATTGCTCTCCTCTCTCTGAAGGAGCTTATTTGCTCTCTTACTCTCTAGCACAATTTTACAATACAACCCATGAGTCCATATATAGATCTCATTCTTACAATAATTAGACTACCCTAATTACAATAATTAGACACACAACTAAAGACTATAATTAGCCTTTACATGCAAACTCTCAGTTCAACAAACTAACTATCCATGTAACGAATAGTTTTGGAACCGCCACAGGTGACCGATGTCGGTCCCTATCTGCCTGGAGGTGACCGACGTCGGCCAACCTCCTGTCGATGCCAGTTGTCTTCAGCTCACACCTACCGATGTCGGTTTCCTTCTGCACTGCAATCTGTCGATGCCGGTCTCCCTTGAACTCAGCAACCTCCTCCATGTTTGCACCAGTTGAAGCTTTTAGCTCCACATCCTAAAAATCTCCCACTTAGAGATAAACAACTGCAACTGTACCTGTACTTGTACACTGTCTAATTTTATTCCCTGGCTTGTATCCCTCTTCAATCTTAATTCTGAAGACCAACCACCACACACCTTGTGATGCTCTACCTGTCATCTAAATATCTTGCCACATCCACATCTACAAACCCCTGTAGAAAAGAACTTGACCCTGCATAGCATGTGCACCTATTGCTGGTCCCTCTAAGAATCCACTGAACTGCCCTCCAGTACTTCTTTCTCGAATTGGCTCCAAACTTTTTGACAACTCCCGCTGCTTGGGAAAACTTAGGTCTACACTAGACCTCATGTGATTTCAAACACTTGTTCTAAGCTCTGCTTGAACTGTCCAGCCCTTGGTGTGCTTTCTGATTCTGCAACCTGCATCATGAATCCCACCAACACCGTCTTCACATTAGCTCCCACTGGAGACATAATCTCCATGTCTCTTATGTCAAAGAATTTTGTTGCTCTAAATTCTTCCTGACATACCTCTGAACTAACCTTACCCTTAGCTCAGCAAAACCCTGTAACTCTGAACCTATAACTAGTATACCATTCACATATAGTAACTAGATAATGTCGCGACTCATCATCCACCTGGTAAGACAAAACCACAATAGTTACACTGACATTGACTGAAGCCATGCTTAGTCATCCACCTGTCAAAACCTGTACCACTGTCCTGCAGCTTCCTCAAGACCATATGCCTTGGCCTTCCATCTCACGTATCCATCCACTCTCTTCTTTAACTTGGGAATCCATCCCTTATCCAGTGCTTTATTCCAACTGACAACTCTACCAACAAATACCTGTTTGGTTCTTCTCGAAGGACTCACACTCCTCATCCATGCCAAGCTCCCACTGTATCTAGATTCTATCTGCATTGCCTCTTCACGTCTTCCTAGTTCTTGACCATCAATAAGTAATATAAATAAGGTGAATAATGAATATGAGGTTCACTTACCCTTTCTGACCTCCATATGAGCGTTTGAGACTTGTTGACAGCTTGTTGTCTGCCCACCATCCGTTCTAGTGACCGATCTCGGCCATCTCCCAATCTGTAACCGACCGATGTCGGTTCCCTGCACTGACCCTGACTGCCGATGTCAGTTTCATGACCGACGCCGGTATCCCTTCTGCCAACATTGGTTCCTTCATGACCGACGTCGATCTTCCTGCTACCGACGTTGGTTACTGTATGACTGACACCTGTACCTGTGTTCATTTGTGAGTGATAACTTCTTCCCACGAGCTCTGTTTGGGTCAAAACCCTTGTCCATATCAACACAACCCTGCTCAGAATAACTCAGTTCCCTCACCTAATCTCTATCCGTCATCTCCTCCATGAACACCAAGGCTTTCCAGTTCTTTAGCTTGTCAAAAACATCTGTCTTCCACTTAAGAACATGCATTCCCCTTCTACATATGTGACCAAGCCTACAAAGCCACATCTCTGTAACAAAAGGTGAATCAATAATATAAGTAGATAGATAAAGGATACCTACTTTCTTACCACCATCTAATTCAAGTGCATCCGCTGTGAGAGTTACAGTGCATCTCTCATCACCCAAATTTCTTGAAGAAATTAGACTCATCTCCAAGACTGGTACTTGCATGACTTCCTTCACCACCTGTGTGTTATCTATCTACACTTTCAGCGTCACTTCTCCTTTGTCAATAATCTGACAAGGCTCTCCAACCCCTAAATAAATCTCTCTAAAGTCTCCAAAGACATACCCTTTAAAAGATGCTCTATTTCGGGCTGCATGGAAAGAGGCAAAAGAATCTGTAAACAAAGATTCTACTTTATCCAGAGCAACCTGTGCAATATTACCTACAACATCTACTTCTACACGCTGATCTTCTACCGACCAACAATCTCCCTTTACCTGCTCCTTCTTTCCATCAATCAGACCATTCATGCTATTCAGTTTCTCCATTCGTAGCTTACTTTCTTCTGACATTGCTATACTCCCACTCAATCTGAAACCCCTGAGAGTGACTTGTAATTAAAAACACTACCAGATCTGAAACCACCTGTTAGTCAACCCAACCAAAAGCTCTGATACCACTTGATGGTATCAGCTCTTAAACCTACAACCATGCTCTGATACCACTTTGTCAGGATCTTGCTCCACCAATAGAGCACATATGATTACTTCTTGTATTAGCAACTAAACATGAAATTTAACCAGAATCAATAAGTAACTAGAAATATGAAACAACACAGGAATATGAGAGACAATACACAATTGTATTAATAATCACTCAGAATAATATACAATAAAGAAGATGCCACTTCTTCTTCCACCTCAAAGGTTCTCCACACCTCAAGACCTTCTTCCCTCTCTCTCTCGGTCCCAACAATCAACCCCAATATAGAATTGATGTTCACCTCTCTAACCAGTCAGTAACACGCTGCCAGTACATCAAGTACACAACCATACTCCAAGTAGATCTCCTGCTCTCTGCTGCTACCTGTAAATCACTAGACCTTACTCACCATTGTAGATCTCCAAAAGAAGCCATGCTCACCTGCTGACTAAGATCATACAAATACGAAGAAACCTGTTGATTCTCCAATCCAGCACCCACCTTGGTACTGTGGTATTAGGAAGAACACACCATTGCTCTCCTCTCTTTGAAGGAGCTTATTTGCTCTCTTACTCTCTAGCACAATTTTACAATACAACCCATGAGTCCATATATAGATCTCATGCTTACAATAATTAGACTACCCTAATTACAATAATTAGACATGCAACTCAAGACTATAATTAGCCTTTACATGCAAACTCTCGATTCAACGAACTAACTGTTCGTGCAACGAACAGTTCTGGAACTGCCACAGGCGACCGACATCGGTCCCTGTCTGCCTGGAGGTGACCGATGTCGGCTGACCTTCTGTTGACGCCGATTGTCTTAAGCTCACACCTGCCGATGTCAGTTTCCTTCTGCACTGCAATCCATCGACGCCGATCTCCCTGGAACTCAGCAACCTCCTCCATGTTTGCACCAATTGAAGCTTTTAGCTCCACATCCTAACAAGAGAAGTATAGATGGAGTATTCCTTCGCTGTGTAGACAAAGAGAAACAAAGCCAGCTTTTGAAATCTTTCCACAATCTAGCCTGTGGAGGACATTTTTCCACTCTTGTGACTACTCACAAGATTTTGTGAGCCAGATATTACTAGCCAACTCTTTTCCAAGATGCACGTAAGTGGGTGAGAAAATGTGAACTCTGTTAGCAATTTGTTGGAAGACCTAAGTTAGCTGCTATGCCTCTCAAGCCGGTGATCATAGAAGAACCTTTCCAGCAATGGGGGATTGATTTTATTGGGACAATAAACTCATCTTCAAGTGCTAGACATGATTATGTCCTTACAGCGACTGACTATTTCACCAAGTGGGTAGAAGCAATCTCAACTAAGCATGCTACTTCAGAAGTTGTATGCAACTTCCTCAAAGAGAATATCATTTCTAAGTTTGGAGTTCCAATCAAAATTGTTACTGATAATGTAGCTTGTTTCACCTCTCAAGAGATTACACAATTATGTTTCCATTATGGAATTATATTCTCTCACTCTTCTGATTATTTTCCACAAGGGAATGGACAAGCTAAATCCAACAATAAAAACCTAGTAACTATCATCAAGAAGCTAGCAGATGACAATCAAAAGACATGGCATAAAGCATTGGTTGATGCTTTATGGGTAGACAGAATCACACCAAAGATGGCAATTGGTATGTCTCCTTTTCAACTTCTTTATGGTATCAATGCTGAGATATCAATCACCTTAGAATTGCCAGCCTTGAAATTGGCAAAGGCAATTGAAGATAAAACATATGAAAGTTCTCTTGATAAAAGAATCATGTGTCTGACTGAGCTGGAGGAATAGAGAACCATGGTGGTGGATAGAATTTATGCTCATCAAAGTTTGGTAAAGAAACTTTTTGACTAGAAGGCCAGAAATCATGATTTCCAAATTAGGGATCAAGTCCTATTATGGGACAAAAGGAGAGAACCAAAGGGGATGCATGGAAAGTTTGACTCCCTTTGGAGAGGCCCATTTATAATTCATTAGCACATTGGTGAAAATAGTTTTTTTCTAAAATATCAAGATGGCACACTCTTTTCTCTGCCTCATAATGGGTAGCATCTGAAACACTTCAACTCTTAAAGTATCAGATCATTACATCTGTATATATGTATAGTTTTTAATTCTATTTTGTTTTGTTTGTTTCCATTTTTGATGCCTTTCATTTTTGGGTAGCATGACTCCGTAACCTAATGGTACACATGAAGACATTGGAGATTCTGGATTCTACTCCTTTCAATTCTTTTTGCAATTGACAAAAGTTCCCCAATTAGAGCTAGCTGTCCCCCAAAGAAATATTACTTATTTTTGGGACAACATTTGAACTATTTTGGTCTTCCAGACCAAAATTGTCTCTTCCCTTTCCAAAATTTGTCCTGGGCATTCAAAATCCTCATTTTTCAAGCTTCTCAAAAATCTATGAACTCTACAGGCTTAAATCTATGGACTCTGTAGGCCAAGTTCAATTGGCTTTACAGGTTGATTTCTACAAACTTGATTTCTACGGACTCTGCAGACAGGTTCATTTCTATAGGTTCAAAGGCTTCTATAGGCAGGTTCAACCAAAATAATTAGTTTCTAACACTTGGTCATTTTCAGGATTGGTTCAGTGCCTTGGTTCAATCAAAAATGTCTATCGGCAAGCATTCAAGCAAAAGAGGCTTGAACCACTAAACCGTTGAACCACTTTGGTTCAATCAGTTCAATGCTTTCAGTTCAATTGGTTCAACCACTTTATTTCAACATTTTGGTTCATCATTTAGTTCAATCAAATGGTTCGTCAGTCAGTTCAAGGCTTTATTTGAACCGTTGAACCAAAACTTAGTTCAACGGTTGGTTCAACATCTTTTGGTTCAATGATTAGTTTATCGCTTCAGTTCAATCAATGAACCATCGGCTTAAACCATTTTGGTTCAAAGCCTTGGTTTAACGAAGAGGTTCAACGTCTTGTGGTTCAATGGAGTGGTTCATCGACTTGGTTCATTCAATTGAACCATCAGTTTGAACCATCGGCTTGAATCATTTTGGTTCAAAGCTTGGTTCAACCGATTGGTTCAACGAAGTGGTTCAACAGTTGGTTCATTGGCTCAGTTCAAGGCTTTGCTTCATTTGCTTGAACCAAAATATGGTTCAACTAAGTGGTTCAATGCCTTGATTCAATAAAGTGGTTCAACAACTTGGTTCAAAGGAGTGATCCAATGTAAAAGTTCAAAGAGCCTCCCGAAGGACAAGTGCCCTTGCGGAGGGCACTTGATCGACAAAAACACCCTTCGAAAGGGTCATTTTCAAAGAAGGCCGCAAAGGTAAATTATTTCAAAATTTTTGTTTAAGGCAGACAGTCATAATTATTTTAGACTTTTGTCTAAAGGAATTCCTTCAGACAAAAAGCCCAAAAGAATTCGGAGAAGCTGCAGGCAGAAAGCCTGAAGAAACAACCAAGGAAAATGAAAATTTTGTGGACTTTTTTTCCAAGGGAAATTTCCATGGAAAATGCCTACAAGAAACTTGTGAAAATCCACCAAAGGACCCCGAAGGGCAGGTGCCCTTGCGGGGGACTCCCAGTTGCCGAATAGAAGGACACTTCCCTAAAGCTGAAGGGTCACCTTCCCTTTGGGAAGATGTAAAATAAGAAGCCTGAAGGCCATTCAAAGATCATTTCTTAAGGCCCAAAAGGGCATATTATTTCCAGGAAAGCGCCAAATAGAAAAGCTAAAGAAGGACCAAGAGGTGACACGCCTGAAGATGTCAAATTCAACACAACGAACTAGCTATTGAAAACATAGTGACGGGCGCACAAATGTCAATTTTAAAGCTCATAAAATAGCCATTGATCCTTTGAATCTACAAACCTGAATGCATTCATAGACTTCAAGGCCAAGACTAGCAGAAAATGAGGAAGGAACAAAATAGCAAATTGAATCCAGGACCCGATTCAATTAACCAAAAAAGGAGGAATGATGAAGGTAGGATCAGATCACCAGGTGGACATTGAAAGTTGCAAACTTTCAATAACGTGACTTGTTTATCTGCATTGATAAAATCAAATGGGTAAATGCCCCTAAGTTCTAGCTTTTATTCTTAACAGATTCCAATGCAACATGATGTGTTACTGTTCTCGAGTCCTTCTTGAAGAGGCTATATAAGGGACTCTCTTCTATTGTAAATGGATCTCTTTTTGATAATCAGAACGAAACTCTGCCCAAATTGAAAGACACTTCTGAGACTTTGAGCTCAATTTGTTTATCATATTTTGTTATTGGAATAAGAAAGTAAGTGGTTTTTCAGACTTTGTGTTGTAATATCTTTGTTGTTGAGGAAACTGTTCTTATGTCTTTTTCATTAATATATCTTCTATTCCTTTAATTCAACAAGTAGAATTAGTGACATCAGTCAAGAAGGTGTCCTGAAGAGTCAACTATGGAGAGACTTTGTGCCCCCATAATTGCTTTTAGTGTGTTTTCTTTTCATTTCTGTGTAAAGGACCTTGGGGTGACTTTGTGCCCTTATTGTCCTTCATATCTTACTCTTGAGCAATTCAGGTGTAGACTTTGTGCCGCATCTCGATTTTCTGATTATTACATCCTTTGTTACATTTTGCTGTTACTACCTGGAGTATTCTTGTGGCTTGCTGAATAGTACTTTTGAAAGAAGAGGAGTGCTTTCTATCATTTTCCTTGAGTTTCTCCTTTGATCCGCACACATTGTCTCTAAATAAAGAGAGATGGATGGTTTGTCCTACCCTTGAGTATTATTTTTTGTTTATATATATATATATATATATATATATATATATATATATAGCCTGTCTATAGGGAACCTCCCCTTGATGAGAGGAGAGATCAGTCCCCTTCTGGTGTGGTAAATCTACACATTTAGATGACTAATCTTCCTACTTTGGCTGATCAGACCTATTTTGTTTATCAGTACGTTGATCGACAAAATATTCAAGCTCCAAGGTTCTCTTGATGATTCTGATCAGATTCTTGTTAGTAGATTCAACCAAATCATTACCTTGAGGGTAATAGTTGGATAAAGTGATTAAGACTATGCCATTATTATTTTTCCAATCAACTATCTTAGCACCCATAAAAGTAAGAGCATTATCTAAAATAATAGTAGGAGTGTCAAACCTTATTATAATACTCTCATAGAACTCCAAGATAGTATTCTCATTATCTTCCTTCAATGTTACTACCTCAACCCATCTTGCAATATAGTTATTTTCTATGAGTATCCATTTGTGACCAATAATTGATGGGGGATTTATCATGCCAATGATATCAAGACCCCATTTTATGAAAGGTTGGTTTATTTGGATAGGCTTTGAAGGAAGAACTACAAGCTTCTAATTTCCTACAAAGAAAGCACATTGTCTACACCTTCTCACCCAAGCATGGTAATCCTTGAAGAGGCTAGGCCAATAATAGCCTACCCTCATGATCTTGGTAGCTATGGTTCTTAGAGATAAATGACCTCTTGATATCCCATGATGGAACTTCTTAAGAAACACTCCGAGATAATCATTAACAAAATATATTAATATCACACTATTGATGTCCCTCCTAAAAATCACACCATCCACAAGACAAAAGGGAATAGATTGAAATCTAAAGTATCTCCTTTGTGAACTACTAATATTATTAGGATACTATTTTGGATAAATCTGATCACATCCTATGTCCAACTTTGTGGAGGCAATGAACTAGCTAATTGGGAACAATCATGATTGACTAGAGCCTCTTCCTTTGACTTATGAATATTTAAAGCTATATGTTCACAAATGCCTTTGCCCCTTACCAATTGTATCACTTTGATATCAACATCATACTCCATTACCTTAGTGATCCACCCTACCCTCTTTTCACTAAGATCTTTGCCCAAAAGAAAATATTTGGTGTTAGGATGAGATACCATAACATGAATCTTGTTATTCGAAACCATATGTTTGAACTTCTTTAGTCCTATTACAATAAGGACTTGTTTCTCCACAAAGGTGTACTTGAATTCATAATATTCTAAACCTTGACTAAAGAATGTAATTAGCTGCTCCACACCCTCATCATTATTTTGCATTAGCATGGCTGAGATAGTAATCAAGGTTAGCAAATGAATAAAACATGAAGTCTTTAGTAAAATAAGGATTAACAAGAGTAGGAGCTTCTACAATTTCTTTCTTTATGGCTTCAAAACCATTGTTACCTTATTTGGTCCAAGAAAATACTTGGTTCTTCCTAAGCATAACTGTGATAGGTTTTACCAAAGATGAAAAACTAGGTATGAACCTACTTACAAAATTTATCTTACCTAAGAAACTTTTAAGACCTTCATTATGAAAAGGAAATGATAATCCTAAAATAGCCTCTATTCTCTCAGGATCAATAGTCAAACCATCTTTAGAAATAATATGTCCTAAGAGCTTACCTTCATGAATTACAAAGACACACTTCTTTAGATTAAGAGATACTCCATACCACCTAGATATTTCAAACACTTGCCTTAATTAATGCATGTGTTCATTAGCATATTTAAAAAACACTACTATATCATCTAAATAAACCAATAACATCTCATTGATCAAACCTTTGGAGGCCATGTCCATTGCTCTTTGAAACGTGGCACTGACATTGGACATACTAAAGGGCATCTTCCTATAAGCAAAATCCCCCATTTAGTAGTGAAAGCTATCTTAAATTGATCATCTTCATTGACTAAAATCTGATTATATCCTAAATATCCATCTATAAGAGAAAAACATTGAGAACCTGAAACCATTTACAAAATCCACTCCATTAGGGGTAGAGGATAGTGATATTTAAGTGACACTCTATTAAGATCTCTAAAATATACACAAAATGTTAACTCCCCATTATTATTAATAATAGGCATAAGGTTAGATACCCATGTTTAATGCTTGATGGGAAATATTATCTCAAATTCAAGGAGTTTGGTAATATCTAACCTCATGAGTTGCTCCACTTTGGGGTTGATGGGTCTTTGATTCTATCTAACTAGTTTAACTCTAGGTTCTAACTCAATGGTATGGTGTTCTAGGCTAGGATAAAATCCCTTGATATCCTTATATTCCTAAGCAAAAATATCATGAAACTCTCTACAAATCTCAATGAATGCTTGCTTCTCTAATGTATAACATACCTTGCCTAATTTGAGGAGTTTGTCCTTGAAGATCAAGACTCTTTCATAATTATCCTCTTTTGTAGACATAATCACTTTCTCCTTATTCTGATCACTCTCATTGAAGATACTTTCTAAGGTCACCAGACCCTTAGGTATCTTATTGGTTCTTATTTATACAATCTGATCACCCAATTATTCTTAGAGCCTCATTTGATTCCTTAAAGAAAACTCAACCTTATTTACAAGAATCATGCAATGTGTTTATCACTGTCAAAAACTTAATTATAAGGCACATAAGGTCTGATAATGACCTTAATATGATACTATTTTCCCTCCTCCTTTATGACAGTTGAAGTGTTAAATTGAGTTCTTATGGCAGCTAGTTTATCAACATGACTATTCTACTCCCTTGCGACCGATTATCTATTGAATACATTGAGGTCTTTAATAAAATCCCATACCCTATGCGTGTATGACTTAAGCAAAGGGTTCTTAAAAATAATCACATTCCTCACCTAATGCACCACTAATTCATTATCTCCATACAATTGCAAGTTTTTGATTCTTATTCTCCTTGCCCATTGAAGGCCACTAATCAAATTTTGATACTCAACCACATTACAATTAAAACTAAAATGAAATATGTATGAATCATAATTTTTTTTTGGATAGAGAGACCAACATAATACTAGCCCTTGCACCAACTTTACTTCTTGAACCATTAAAAAATGTCTTCCACAATTCATCATTTTCCCCCTCTTCCTTGACAAGTAAAGGTGTTAGTACTCCTTTTTGGTATACAATATAATCCTAGATCATTTTCCTCCATGAGAGCATAAGGATCCTAATCATAAGTATTAGTACCATATTCATCAAGAAATAAATCTGCAATGCCCTCAACTTGGAAGAAGTGCCATCATCTAAAATAGAATACTTTTCTTTATGAAAAACACAATTCAAATTAGAACTTATCTCAATGTAAGGTTCAATATGAAACCTTGCAAGAGGTTGTGTCCTAATTATCACCTTGGCCCCATATCTTGTTCTAAAATCCAAAACAGACTAGTCAGCTGAGAGATAACCACCTATCTTGGCTGTAAAGTCCCTTGATAGGTAGATTGCAAAGTGGGTTGGGAGATCAACCACAACTATGTCTTGCAAGATAGGAAAAATAGGACAACTGTGAAAGAAAACCTTCAAGCCTTTTATCAGTCCTATAATTTTATCAAGTGTACCATATAATTTAAGGACCCCTTTTCTATGTGGCTCATATTTTAGGCCCAAATTATCAGCTACAACTTTGGGCATGACATATGTAGAAGCTCCACTATTGACTATGCAATTGTGTACCAACTTGTCACCTATTATGAGGGTGAGGTAAAATGGTAGAGGTTTATCATCCCTATTGGATGGTTCAAAAATGGTACTAGGATAATTTGTAAAAGCAACATAGCCATGAATTTGATTTAAGGGTGAGACACTAACAAGGATAACAAATAACTACTTCTGTAGTTATTTTTGACCAAGCATACAAAGGACATCCCGAAGAGAAATGGATGTTTTAGTGTTCTTAAAAAAATATATAATGTTTAAATAATCCATAACTACTTTCTCTTAGGCTTTTGTAGGCAGAGAAATACTTGGAATTTGAGGAATATGAGCAAACCTTACCATAGTTTGGCTTGATAGAGATGTAGCAGTTTTTGAAATTGTCACACTTACAACTATGTCTTATTGCATTGCAAGAGGATTAGATGAGCTTGTGGGTAAGCTACCACCACCTCCTAGAGACTTACTCTTGGCTCTTGTATTGTATACAATAGATGCTCCTTGATTTAGCAAAAAAGTGTCTTCAACCAAAAAATTAGTGAAGATCTCTCCTTGAGGTTGCCAATCCTCATTAACTTACATCATCACCTCCTCCTCATTTGATAAGAGGGGATTAACTACTCCTTAAGCCACCATAGCTTATTCTCCATTCTAGTTGGCATCCATGAATTGGTATTTCTACTAATCTTCTCCCTGCACCAAATTGCTATGAACTAGTACCATCTTTCTTGCATTAATTGTAGAGTTAGGACTGTATCTAATGGTGAGCTTGTTAGGATTAGGTTTTCATTGGCCTCTTCCTCTTCCATATTATTGACCATACTATTGCTGATAGGGGTAAGGATTATGATGGGCACCTTGTAGTATATTAAATTGTCTATTTTGAACCTCTAAGGTAAGGAACTTTGCTTTCTAATCAACATTATTTTCTACTTTCCTAGGAGAAACCTTGGACTTGGTATTGAAATCAAGTGTTTGAGCCACATCTAGAGCATTAACAAAAACATGAGACAATGGACCCATAGACACTTTAGGTGGCAATCTTCTAACTTGGATGAGATTATTCTCAGCTTTGATAGCAAGTTCATATGCTTCAAGGAGGGAGGAACCACCCATATATTGAAGCATGACAATAATTTTAGTCCCAATGGCTTTCAATTAGGTAGGAAACACAAAGCTATCAGGTGGTCTCATAGGAGGAGGAAATCTATTCCAAGTCTTTTGGAACCTCTCATTAAAATCATGCATTTTTTCTTTGGGTCCCCTTTTTATCATGTTGAGTTGATGTATGAGAGAGGCATGGTCACTTTCATTTCTAAATCAGGAAGTAAAAAACACTCCAAAATCATCCCATGTTATGATGTATCCACCTTATATATTCCTATACCAATCAAGAGCCTTCCCTTTAAGGGACATGGCAAGGAGTCTAATGGCAATGTTCTCTCTAACAATATTTTGGAAACTACAAAAGTTAGAAACATCTCTAATGTACTCACTAGGTGTGACATGACTCCCACCATTGAATGTTGGCATACCTTTCTTGGTGTTAGGAGGAATGATATCATATACTGGAAGTTGAATTAGATTATTAGTATTGAAGGTAGGGAAAACATGAGGTCTAACCATGCCTTCTTCTTTAATATCTTCAACTTTTTTAACCTCTTCAACCTCCTCTTCTCTAGTAAAATATATTCATTCTTCAAAGGGCATATTAGGTTGTGGATACTGAATTGTAAGAGGAATTTTAGTTTGAATGGTTGGGTTAATAGGATTGGATGTTTTAGTAGAGGATGACCCAGTGAGAACCATGAATTATGAGGGCACATTTATAACAAAAAAGTGGACTTGAACTAGATTTACCATGAAAAAGTTACCAAATGCTGAGTAGCACACCAATTTGTAGCTGATGTTCTCAAAACTAGCACTCACCTTGACAAGTTATCTTGAAGACAATGGGATCCCACCAAGTGTGCCAAAACTATTGTCAGCAAATCTTGCACCCTAGAAGAAGCTGTTCAATTTTTTTCTAGATTTGGGAAACATGGGAAAATTTTTAGGTATGTGGGTGTACCTATATTGGAAATGAGCCTCTATATTTAAGGTCTAGTTCCCTATATGTATCATGTAATGATTATCACTTAAACTAATGCTTACTTATGGGGAAAAGAGTTAGAGAAGGCATAAATTGAACCTAATCTAAAGGAGGTGATGTACCAAAATGTCTTCCACATGACCATTATATTTATACCATGATGAAATAAGGCATACAAATTAGTCTCTAAGTCTTAATGGGTTCTAACATGTGCATTTCAATATAGAGGCTCGCTAATGACACAACACAAATGAATCAGAGGGAAGATTGCACACTCTAAGGACAATTTTACACTTACAAAAGCTTTACACACTAGAATATGCTCTATATGACCTATTAGACTAGGAAATATTACTTAAACATGAAAGGATAAGGGAAGGGATGATAGAGAATTATCATTTCTCATCACCATACATCACTTGTAGACTTGGACAATTTTTCAAAAATTAGAAATAGACTTGCATTAATGTTCAAAGGCAAAATATGACATTAGTACAATAGGGATTTGACATACATGGTGTGGTCTAATACAAAGGCCAAAATGGTAGCTACTTATATCATTTGAGAGAGAGAAGCAGGAAAAGAGAAGTCCCCTAGGAAATCAAATGAGTTTAACCTCATTTGAACCATAGTTACAGCTACCTCTACCAATATGCTTCTTTAGAACTTCTTGATTGATCTAGGTCACCTCAAGTAATTACAATAGTTCATTATTCCTTAACTCATGCTCCATATTATTGTAATGATGGGATCATGTGGTTTTGAGCTAATTTATATCATCAATGTAGTTAAAGCAACCATGTCCATCTGTTAGAAATTTATCTTGGTGATAACTACTCCTAACTAGTTTGTTGTGGTGTGTATAATAGAGAGAAGGGGTCATTTTCATAAAGTTGGTCTTGGAGATGAAACCATTGGGGTCTACATGTGTTAGGATCTAGGAAGCACCATTGATTACCAAGCAACTAAACATGTGAAAATAACCAGAATCACAAGTAACTAGAATTCAAAAATAACACAGAATATGAGAGACAATACCCAATTGTATTAATACTCTTCCAGAAAAGAATTACAACAAAGAGATGCCACACTCTTCCACCTTACAGGTTTGCCACACCAAGTGTTCAGTAATTCACCTTCAAGAGCTCACTCTCTCTCTTACGGTCCCAACACACAACTCAAACACAGAGTTGGTGTTCACCTCCAACCAGTCACTATCCACTACTACCAGTACCACTAGTAAGTATCCACTACTGCCAATACACAAGTACTCCACATACAGAATGACCGAGTACACACCGTACTCTAAGTAGATCTCTCCTAATCTTGCTACCTGTTGTGTTGCTGTCCTCCCTGATCTTGCACAATTGAAAATCAATCTGGTTCTGCACACCTACAAACTTGGATCCCACACCCACATACACCTGCAGATCAACTGATCTTACTTACCTGGAAGGAACTACCTTGCCTTCCTCTATTTGCTCTTGATGTGTTGCTGTCATCTTTGATCCTACTGTCACCTGCAGATCTCCTTTGACCTCGCACACACACACACCATGTAGATCTCCAAACATGGCCTTGCAACACCTGCCAACCAAGATCCTACATACATGAAGAACCCTTCTAATTCTCCAAAACCAGCACCCACACTTGGCACTGCTGTGGAACTAGGAGGAACACCCCTTGCTCTCTTCAAACACAAAAGGAGCTAACTTTGCTCAACTCAACTAGCAAAAATTACAATACAACCCATGAGTCTAATATATAGATCTCATGCAAACAATAATTAGACACCTAATTACAATAATTAGATCCACAGCTTCAAGTCTATAATTGGCCTTTGACATGCAAACAACCGGTTCGTTAACTAACTGTTCATGCAATCGACAGTTCCAAAACCACACAGGCAATCGACGTCAGTCCCTATCTGCCTTGAGGTGACCGACGCTAGCCGATCCATGACCAACGTCGGTTGCTCTTCTCACTGTATATGACCGACGTCGACTGATCAGACCGATGTCAGTTTCTCTGCAACTCAACAACCTCTCAACAACCTCCTCCATGTCTGCATCAGTGAAGCTTTTAGCTCCACAACCTAACAACATGTATGCCTCCATGGCATCCTTTTAAATTCTATCTCTTTTTCCAACTAGATCATGCTCATACTTGTCCCCATGCTTATAGGTCCACTATAGATGGATTTTTTCTTTTAGACTATTGGTTTTCCTATAGTCATTATATTATGACACTCTACTCGATGCCTAGTTCCTATTAAGTCCACATATATCCATTATGTCACTTTCAAAATTGAGAATCTATAGATGCATGGACCTTTCTTTTAAGAATGGTGAACATAGTCACTAGACAATGTTGTAACCTTTAAAAGATGGACCCTGTATGTAATAAATATATGAACCAGAGGTCTTTATTGATCTTACATGATGTATTTATATGATTTTGATTAGATAGTTACATCATTGCGTCTACTTTATGGCATTTGATTAAGCTCTAATGGTAGCATGTGCCCTTTGAAAAGCTTGCCTTGGTTTGACCTTGGTCATGTGTTTGATCTCCATGAAGTCCTTTAGATTTTTGACCTTTAATTGCACTAGTCATTGAATAAATGATATAAGTGACTTTTCTATTGATGTTAAGTATGTTTTGAATATTTAACTTATTACATTAGATGTGATTATTATTTCTATTGTATTTTGATGTGCAAGGATACAAAGGTTCACTTATATCATTTATTCATGGTGCAGTTTCAATTCCAACAGGTGGTTACATGGCATGATTTGAATTTGAACCTAACAAGCATTTAAAATTTAAGTGCAATTTAATTAAATAAGCCATTAATGATGGAAAATGTATTTTGTTATAACTTTTGATTGGTAACTCAAAATTGAGTTCCACTTTTTTCAAAAGTGCATATTTTTTTATTTTATTTTCATTGGTCTTATTTTTTTTAAAAATGAACTCAAGTTATAAAGTTCCATATTCAGGGGGGTTATGGGCTCTACTAATTTCTATAACATACTTTGTGCACTGATTATTCTCATTTGTATGGACTCTTTTTTCCCAAATCTAAAGTACATCTCTAGAATATGTACCATTATTTTCCCTTACTCCAGTACTGATTTCTCACTTGGATGCATTCTCGATAGTGCCCAACATCCCTTTCATGAGCATGTTTGAAGAGTTCATTATAGATTTTATACCATGCATTTGTGCACTTTCTCTTATTCATGTTGACCCCATTTGAGAGACTCCAAATGAGGAGAGTCATTTCATCCCCATTGATCCTTCTTGGGAAGGATAATTATGCTTTGTGTCATGCTTATATGGAACACTTACTCACACACAAAAATCATATTCCATTTCTATATGGATAAATTCTTGCACCCACTGATCCTGTTTGGTTTGATAAGTGGGATAATACTTATGACAAGGTTTTTTCCACTCTGTTACTTTATATTTAAATGGATCTTTATTACCATGTGGAATATACAAAGTGCCCAAAAATTATTTAGATCATACTATAGAGTCTTTTTGGTGATTTTGCTGAGACTTATGACACCCCTCTTCCTCCACATCTTATTATCTCTTCTATGACTATTATATTATCACCTCATGATTTTATTTCTTGTGATGATACGTCCATGGTGGATAGTGCTCTTCCTTGTGTTGAAACCCCACTATAGGATGAGATTATACCAAACCTTAATCATCCTATTGTAGCTTCTACTTTCATTCCTATGCATGTTGTTGCTCTTTCAGAGCCTTCATAGACTTGAATTTTTGAAGACTTTACTAATTTCTTATGAGTACACCTATTGTGAGCATCAAGGACTTATCTCTTCTTATGGACATTATTTCTTTAGTTTGTGAATCATGCTCCACTCTTCACATAGACATTTCTTTAGTGAATGTTCCATGTCTATCTTATTCTTTGGCTTCTCTCTTGCCTTCATTATACACTTATTCATTGCCATCTTCTACAACTATTCTTGTGATAATTATTCAGATTTTGTAGGATATTAGGATCATCACTATGTACTTGGGTACCTCATCAGGCCTCATTCCTAGGACCCAATTTTATATCCCACTTATGCTATGATTAAGGGGAGGTGTTGGAGTGGGCTTTCTAGTCATAACATCTTTTCTTTATCTCTCTTTTAGTGGGGAGTTTTTTCCCACTAGGTTTTCTCCTTTTACTCCACTTATTGAGAGTTGCATGATATGTGGGTACCTCATCAGGCCTTCTTGTTAGGACTCATCTTTTATTTTTCTACCATCCTAAGCTATGCTTAAAGGGGGTGTTGGTGTAGGATATTAATTATTCAATTTACTTACTAAATGGATAATTCCTACATTTATAGATTTAACGTACTTAGGTGTGATAAGAGGTTAAGTGATGAGTTCCACTTGGAGTTAAATTGAG